>OZ014550.1:77555365-78022865 GCA_963966155.1 Clivina fossor
GAGCGCTGGCATATTTCGAGCTTAACAGAAGAGGGCAAAATTGCTGCTTGGCACTCAAACGGTTAAAATTAGTTATCTAATATATATTTTTTTACTTTAAATTTATTAAATATCATCTTAAAAATATTTGGTTTTAGATTACTTAATTAATAAATAAATAATTTATTGATATTTATTTTAAAATTGTGTTTTTTACTCTAATTCTAAAAATTGTGGAGATAATAAAAAAATCTTTAAGATTTCATTTATAAAATTATAATATCTTTCAAATTTAATGAAACAAAATCTTTGTAAAATTACTGAACCAATTATCAATTCTTTTTGCTTCTTTGCTAGAGTTTAACTTACAATTTCATGACAAATATACTAATGCAAATTATTGAAAGTAAAAAAAATTACTTGGTATACGCAACATAATTTTTTTTAACGTAGCTAGAATAAGAAATGAATGATAAAATTTCCAATTGACAATATATTATGTATATAAAAATGTAGACAATTATTAAAATTTCTGTCTGTCGCGTCAAACAACTTTTTACACAGGCATCATTTGTTCAATTTCCGAGAACGTGTCGAGCTGTTGAGTAACATTTATTTTTGGTTATGTAGAGCCATTTAAATTTATTGATTTCGTTTACGTAAGCAAACTTTCAAAGCATAGATTAAAAATTACATTTTTTAAAAATTGTTTGCCTAATTTAATAATTAATTTTATATTGTTTTGTATTTTTTGTTTGTATCTCTTTTGAATATTGGTTCTTTTTTGTTCTTATCGACATATATAACTGATTATTTACAAAATATATTAAAAATAATTATGAGTAATGAAGGATTTATGAGTAAATAAAGAAATAATATGTTTTATTTTGACTACGTTCTACAAAAGAGATGCACAGACCCTTGACTTGTTTGTGGTCTGCTTCAGAATGTGTTATTTTAACAAATCATAAGATTTTTAATAATAGGTAAATAGAAATTATCAGGCAACTATAAGATTGTTAGCATATGGATATTACATAATTTTTATGATTTTTTATTGGCGGTTTTTCTATAAATCATAGAGAATATGGTTCTTAGTTTTGACAAGATTTTGTATATTTGTTCTAAAATCATCAGAAAAACAAAATAAAGAATAAATAATAAATAATAAACTGTTTAGAAATTAAATATTTGTTTTATGTATATGAATATAGAAAGATCTAGTTTTTATTGAAGATAATATATCAATTTATCGATACTGGTTCCTTCTAGAAATTTGTGTGTTTTACGTAAAATTACATAAATTTTCCACTAGTTTTATCAGTTACGCACGTTAGTGAACCTTTATTTGTGTTTTATTTTTACTTTTGTACATTTAGGATTAATTTATTTAAATAATGTAAATCACGATAAATATAAATGATATATAGAAACGTGTAAGTTATAAAAACATAAAACATTTAGTACAAATATAATTACAACAGTTTGCACAAAAAATTTAAAAATAATTATCAATTTTTTAAATATAACATCATTTATTATCGAAAGAATAAAAAACAATTACGTACGTTTAATATACATACATCATAGGTATTACATTTTGCTATAGTTGAAAATACGTTAATTATGATTAATAAAATTATAATAATATTTTAAAACATAAAAATTTATAAATACAAAGAACGATAAAAAAATAATTTTACAACTTTCTCATACTTTAAACACGATTTTATAGTGATAATAATAACTTATTATTTGTTTTATTATTATAATTATAAAACATAATACTTACGCTATTTTAATTTAATAATTATGAACACGATTAAAAATATTATTTTTATAGTAATATTCCAATATTATGTCTCATAGAATATAAAAAGATGAAAAATATTTTGTCTAAAAAATTTATTGTATGTTAAACATTAAATATACTTTTTTATTGCGGAATATTCTATGCTACATAAAATATATATTATTCATATTTTGTGTGCATATTATGTTATTTATTAAAATATATGCATATACATATATATATATATATATATATATATATATATATATATATATATATACCGGGTGTTCGTTCGTTAAGTTCGTATAGGCGTTTAACATGCAATTTCGATAATTTGCGATGTACTACTTTCTCGAGTAAAATTCGTAAAAATACTTAGAATACTTTTCGATAGGGCTTCAAAAGTTCTATAATTTAGTTTTAGTTTTAATTTGTTAGCATGTGCCGTTCGGGCACTAGATTTTTTTTTTTGATTTTTTGGTTTTTATTTTTTTTCTCAAAAACTATGAGGTGTAGGAAAATAAGCATGATATGAAAAAATTGCGGAATAATGAGTGCTATAATTGAGTGTAGAAACCATTATTCTAGGATGCATCGTTTAGTAGAAAAAAAAACTGAATTTTTGAAAATCTCTCAAGGGTACCCTTGGAATTTTTTCAAAATAAGACTTTTTTCAAAATTTGCTCAAAAAATCTAAAAAAAAAAAAAAAATTAGCTACATAATAGCTAAGTAACTTTTTTCTCTACCTTATTCTGGTTTGGCAGGAAAAATTATTAAAAATTCTAAAAAACATTTTAGAATTTTCAATAATTTCTAAGTATTCTAAGTATTTTTACGAATTTTACTCCAGAAAGTAGTACATCGCAAATTATCGAAATTGCATGTTAAACGCCCATACGAACTCAACGAACGAACACCCGGTGTATATATATATATATATATATATATATATATATATAGAGCTATACATTTTTTAAACTAGTTTTTCAACATTTTAATCGTATTCATATTAATAAAAAATATTACATAAAATTAATTGAATGTAGTTGTAGGTACAGAAAAGTATAAAATATTTTTTTATGTATATAAAAAAATTAATTCATTATGATGTACATATGTATGCTAGATTTGTATTCTTGTTTTAATTTTCAAGTCCATTTTTCATAAAAAAAAAAACTTTATATTTACTTCAAATTTCTTATAAAGTTTTTTTGAAAGTAAAAAAATCTTACAGAACTCATTATACTAAAATAAAAAAGGTTTTAGGATTTAGTTCTACATTAATTTTAATTAAAAATCGACATTTCGACGAATAATATATACAATAAATTAACAGAATATAGAAACAAGTTACTAGGTAACAAAATAAAATTATAAAATTTGTAAATTATTAAATGGAAAAAAACTAATTGAATTTAATAATTTATAAATTTTATAATCTACTTACTTATTTTGTTGCTTAGTAACTTGTTTCTACGTTCTGTTTATTTTTTGTATAATATGACATATTTTTCATTTTTCCTGATGATGACGTAGAGTACGTCGAAACGTCAATTTTTAATTAAAATTAATACAGAAATGAAGCAAAAAGCTTTTTTAATTTTCTTTTGGATGCTTTACGTAGGTATGCGTATTATCAGACATAAAAGAAATACTATGCAGTCGATAAAAAACAGTATCAAAAATGATATTTGAAATAAATGCTTTTAAAAATAAAGTGATCGTCCCGTCCCGGATGCGCAGTATTTTCTAGAATTCAACCGAACTGGTTCGTAAACTGTGTTTTGGAAAATAATTTGGATTACTGAAAAATATCTTGGATTCAAGTTTTTTCTTAAAGACTGGTTAAATATACATTATCATAAAAAATAAAAATTAGTTTTTCTTTGTAACTTATAATATTATTTAAAATTTTCTATATAATGTACATATGTGTTATATATCTTGTTACAATTTTATATTATTCAGTATAAATATATAAAATTTGTAGTGTTCTAAGAAAATATATAATTGTGACCACTTTCTTTAAAAATGATAAAAAAATATAATATGAATGAAATATATTTTTTAAAATATATTTTATTCATATTCATTAATATTACACGATACATTTTTGTACAAAAAATTTAGCACAAAACTATTTGTGTGAATTTATTGTACAGAATATTTAACTTAACACGATAATACTTAAATAAAATATTCAGAGGCAGTCAGTGGCGTAGCCAGGGGGGTGTTAAGGGGGGGTGAACCCCCCCCCCCGCCCCTCAAGAATCTGAACGACCAAAAACATACGTATGCGAAATATTTTACTATCATTTTTATAAAAATAATATTTATTGCTCTTTATTTTTTCTACAAATTAATTTATTATCTTTATTGATTAATATTATATCATTTCTTTAGTAACCCCCCCCCCCCCCCATGACAAGTTTCTGGCTACGCCACTGGAGGCAGTTCATACTTACTAAAGTTTTGACAGATATTATGTAAACTGATATCTAAGATTATAGTGTTTCAAATTTAATCTTCTTAACTTAAATTGTAAACAAAGATGTTAAAAATTAGAAACAAAGTCTAAATATATGACTGCTATAAAACTTAAATAATTAATTTAGTTGATATATTTTAGATTAAAATAATTTATTTTGTTCGAATAGTAAATATGCAAATTTTTTTAACGTAGGTTACTGCAATGATAACGCTATTCTACCCATTTTCAACATAATTTATTATTAATTTTGAAATGTAGAAACTCATGGTGGAACATTCTTGTTTATTAAAAAATTAGAAATATAAACAACGAATTGAGTGTAGATTGTTTTATTTGTGTATTTAGACGAATATTCTAAATTTCGTATTATTATTAATTATTATTTGAAATTATGATTTATTTTCCTATAACAAAAAGAACTATTATAGATATTATTTAGATATGTCTTTGTTTTACGAATTTTAATTGTAAATATGCATATTTATTTTAACATTAAAACAGCAAAGAGAAAAATCATAAAATAGAATTGAATCAACAAATGCTTTGAAAAAATGAAATTATTACTTTGTGAGGATTCAAATATTAGCATATATTGAACTGAAAATGAAAAAACTCATATCACCTCGACCTGGGATTGAACCAGGGCCACTTCACTTTATTTTCTCTTTTCTTTATACGTACATTAATCATACAAAATTTGATATGTAACATGGTATAACATTTTCTAGATTATTTAAATAATTATTTTGTATTAAAATACGTTTATATGCTAGCTCCTGCTTAAATAATTTATCTAACATTTTTCAATTTTATAATTTAAGTTTTAGGTAATTAGTTTTATGTGAATGTGTTTATTTCTTTATTTATTTTATTCTCTAAATACATGCAGGAAGATTCATTGTAAAAAACCTGCTTTTGGTTTGGTAGTGCCGGGTGGTTGCTCGCTCTACCACTAAGTTACAGAGAAGACACCAGATCAAGCGATAGAATTCTAATCATTTTCAGTATATGCTATTTATAATTTCAAAGTAAACATAAATTATTACTGTTGAAATTATTTGGATAATCCAAAATATTTAAACAAGCAATATTGCTACATAACCAGCAGTATATCATAACTATCATACTGTTTCAGTAAACTTCTAATTTATTTCGTAAATGCTTGAAAGAAATTAATAGTAGAATTCTAAACATACTTGCAGCGCTGTAGCATTACACAATGTTTTGTCTTTTTTTCTTAAATGTAAAATTTTATTTACTGAAAAAGACAAAACATTCTGTAATGCTACAGAATTTTTCAGAATTCTACCATAAATTTTAAAATTGAAAAAAAAAATTATTGTTAAATTATGTTAATACTATAGCTAATTATAAAAATTTTATAAAATATTTTATTTGTAATAAAAATAAGCGTTTGCAAACAAATGTTTAAATAATTATTTTTCATATTTTATTGTCATTAGTTTATTTATGGGGTTAGTGGTTTAATTTTTAAATTAAGTAAAACAATCATTTAAAACATATTATATAGAATGAGCTTAAATATATTTTTATTAAATTAGCATTTTTTTTTTAATCAAATATTGGAAACAAAAAAAATTGCAAATTGTTATAGGTACATATACAATATATAGACTATAGAGTGACATTACGGTATCAAAATAAACACAAAACTAAAACTATAAATATAATAATAAAAATTTGCACATGTAAAAAAATCTCAGAATTTTGGTTGCCCACTTTTTCAAAACTAATTATATTAAAATAAAATGACTTTAGGTTGTAGTTCCGTATTCATATTTATTAATAATCGACGTTTCGACATACTCAACGTATATCTTCATTAGGAAAAACGATACAAATGAAGATGTATGTTGAGTACGTCGAAACGTCGATTATTAATAAATATGAATACGGAACTACAATCTAGAGCCATTTTATTTTAAATTCAGTTAATTCATATTGCAGTCAGTGCAGATTTTCTTAATGTTAAATTTACCAAATGTATAACGATTAAAAAATATTTGCAAATATGTAAACAAATAACTCTTGTCTTCGCGCATCTGAAGTATTATTATTCGAGTAAAGACTTTTAGAGGACAACGAGAGACATCCATCCCTCTTGGGAATCGTTTGAGAGTGGATTTATGTTGAATTATGTCCGTAAATGCAAATCAAATCGTGTATGCGTCCGCGATGTTCCGGACCAGAACTACTTGGTAGTGGCTAACCTCCGAACACGACTTTATCACAAAAACATTATAACCTGTTTGAAGCATTTGAGATTTGGCGAGGTTCGAGTAACACTTGCGATTTGCGATCTTGTTTTAATTTGCGGCTATCGTTCCGTTCCGTTCAATCAACACGCGCGCGGCTCTGTGTTCTGCGATCTACGAGTGAGAGGTGCCGATTCAAACACTATTTATGTATGTTAATACACGGTTAATAAACAGTTTCGTCGCTGATTTTAAGTATAGTGGTGATTTTTTAAGCTTAATGCAGTATGCGAAGTTATATATGTGCGATTTGTAATAAATATTTTTTGCTGATTACCGACTTTTTAAAGAGAAATTTCGGCTACTTATAACGCAGATTTTGTACTATTTTGCAATAGAGATTTCTCTTAGATCCTTCATACTTTGCGGTGAGTATTTTTTAAATCTAGAACCAAATCTAGAACCAAACTAGAAACCAAAATTATCAATTTTTTTATCAGTTTCTGTAACTCAAAAACTATAGTCCCTATTCTCACAACGCTTTTTTTTAAATAGTTTTTGGATTTTTATTTTTCATCTAATATTGTTTCAGATTTTTAAATTTTTTATAACAACCTATTTTAAAGTAAATTTACAGAAACATCGAAAGTGCAACTGACAAAAATTAATTTTAAAATAGAATTAATCTAAAAAAAAAAAGTATAAATTAAAAACAAAAATAAACTATGGGAAAAATAAAACAACGTCTTTTCAAATTTGAAAAATAATCGAAAACAAATTTATCGTCTTGCAAGTATAAAATTATTTTCAAATACAATTGAAATTAGTTAAAAAATAAATTTGGTTTTTAAATTTAAATATTTTGATAATACTCAAGAATATTGAGATTTTATATTTTTCCCAAAATTTCACAAGATACTCAGTCATTAAATCGGCTGTTAAGCTATGCATCAATGACTGGCCAGTTTAACCGTAGACACGTGTTTCGGTCATTGATGCATAGCTTAACAGCCGATTTAATGACTGAGTATCTTGTGAAATTTTGGGAAAAATATAAAATCTCAATATTCTTGAGTATTATTATATTAAATTTCACAATGACAATACGAACATTTATTTGTTCAAGGTCTATTAAATATTTTGCCTGTTATACGATAGGTTAACGTAATACTTTGTTAATATTTGTGATGTGTAAATGATTATTTATTAAATTACTAAAGAGAAATTTGAGCTAAAGAGGAATCAAATTGTAGTAGAAATTTTGTTTATATTTATTGGCATTACCTTGTATAAATATATGTAAATACAAACATGCCGATTTCTCAAAATTATCTTTTAATTTTTCTGTTTATTTTTTGAATAATATAATTGTTATTATTAAAAAAACTTGTAATGGTTATGCTTTATTAATATAATTGAATAAAGTTATAAAAATTATATCTAATATTATTTGATTGTCATTGTCAAATATAAACATATATTAACATATTTGCGAAATTGGAAAATGAAAATATTGTTAATGGAAAAATTATACAAAAACTGTATTTTATTGTTATTGTAAATAGAAGTTAAAATATGTAACTATTTATGAATACATTGAAATCAGATAACTGCAACTTGTTTATTTTTTTTTGTTTATTGGATCATTAAATGCAAATTTAAGTATATTATAATACAAATAAATACAAATCATGTTTTCTATTTGTTTAAAATCGTGTTTAGTTTTTATAATTAAATATATTGAATAAATATTTCGATAAAAACACATTTCTTTCAACTATTATTAGTGGTAATATCGTCTCATAACAATTTTATGATTATCTTTCTGTCAAAATAAGAATTTAATATAAAAAAAAAACAACGAAAATAAACATTTTTTAATAAAAATACATTTTAAATATTATTTCCTCAAATAAAGTCTTACTTTTCCTTCATAGAAACTATAGAAAATAAAGGGATGATTAAGCTTGTTTATGTTACAAATAACTATTAAAGCTGTCAAACATATACTTTTAAAATTCGTAAATCATAACAATTGTCAGTTACAAAATTATATTTATAATTTATATTCTTTTATTTTAATTTTTAGTTTTAAAATTTATTCTTTGTTTTTGTAAATTAAGTAAATATATCAAGCAAATATTATTTAGTATTTTTAATATTTATTTTGACAGTTATTAATCATATTTTGTTTTTTAGTTACAAGATAATTGAGAAGGAGTCAGTTGCATATATTACATTTTTCCGAATTTTAATTGGAGATTTATATAATAAAAATTGCATTATTTCTTTTTATTTGATCAACAATAATCAGTAATATTAACAAAAAAAAAACCTATAAAAAACCTATTGAAAAAAGACTTTAGATATAAGTTTTGTTACTCGTATACAGGGTGATTTATCAGTAATTGGAAATATTTTAACTGGAGTATCCTGGGTTCAGAATATGAAGATTTAACGCAAATCACTTAGATAAAATGTGGCTTCTTACTGAGCTACAGGATGTTTTATTTAAAAATTTAAAAACGATTTTTGCCCAGTATTTAAAAATTGTTTGACGTATCCTTATCATACTTTTCAGGAAGTATAGGTACCGTACACCATACTAAATTATGTTAAATTAAAGTTTAAATTAATATTTTTTGCATTTTAATTTTTTATTTTCAATAAATTTTCCTGCCAAACCAGAATGAGTTAGAAAAAAAGTGACTTAGTTATTATGTAGCTAATTTAAAAAAAGCTATATACCCGCTGTGGAAAAAAACCTTTAACCATCGGGCACGTTGAGTATTTATGTAACCTTAGATCTTTTGCTACTGATGATGAAACTTAGCTTTCGAAATACGTATATAGCTTTTTTTTAAATTATTATTTGTTATTTTACAAGACAAAGAGAGGTTTAGGACTCCTCAAGATTGACAATACAAACAAATGCATGCAATTACTGTTTGTGAAGAAATTGATAACAGAAACCAAACTATATTTACATAAATAATGTTTTCTCTATATAGACGTATACATCTGGCTCATTCTTTGCGAAAGTGATAACAATATCCGAATAATAACATTATCCGTGATCCAATAAGCGATCTGCACTCTATTTACGTTTTGTTAAGATGCCATATCATTCTATATCAATCATTCCAATTAGCACAAATGCTCAATTATAAAACTAAATTATTGCATATATGGATACTATGTAAATGCATTAAATGCAACATTTTTATTCCATAGTTGTTTTATTTTATTCAAAATGCATTTTCAGCATTTCGGTGTTATTTTTTGATTATAAAATATTACAGTAAAATTAAGAAACAGTTTTATAAATTTGTGCCTACTTTGGCCAGATAGCAGTTGTATTGCAATTGAGTAATTGTTTTTAGTCCTATTAAAAAGTTTTAAAAGTCCCATTTTAAAAGTCCCATTATATATTTGTTTCTGTTTGTTAGGATTTCTTTGTTTGTAGACAAAATTTGTACATCTGGCAAATGTTGACTACGTAAAAAATTTGAATAAAGGGCTATGTTATTTAATGTTTTTTTTTACTGATTTCAATATATGTGGACAGTTGATGCCAGTGAGTCCGCTAGTTTATATTACATGATATATTGATAACTAGGAATACAACAAAAAAAAAAACAATTTACATTAACCCTTTGCATAACAATGTAGATTTATCAAAAATATTTATGCTGGTATTCTGTATTATTGTGTAAACTCTATAGTACTATAGAATCTTTTGTATTTATTTAATAACATAGTAAAAAAAACTTTCACACTTTGTATTTTTGTATTAATATTTATTAATAATCTACATTTCGATCTACTCAACGTACATTTTCATTATTGTTTCTGATGAAGATGTACGTTCAGTATGTCGAAATATCGATTATTAATAAATATTAATACAGAACTACAACCTAAAACAGTTTTATTTTATTTAATAAATTTAAAATTGCGAATGCTAAAAAAAGACAAAAATTTCTATAGAGCTTATAGAATAATACAGAATTCCAGCATTAATTCGTAAATTTAACATTTTCTTCCGATAATTCAATAGAAGCAAAAAAATTTGATCATGATTTTTAACACTGTAACATTGAAAACAGATGAATGGATATACGTTATTTTTATACTTACGGTTAAAGACCTTAATTCATTTTTATTAGCTGTAAGTAAACATTCACCTCGACATTAATTATCGAGCTCATTGCCAATCTATTATTTGAATATATATTTTCAATTCTTTCAAATGTTGTTTTATATATATATATATATATATATATATATATATATATATATATATATATATTAGCTAATTGAAAATTGTCTTACAATGCATAACAAGCAATATAAATTTTAATGGTACCGTTTCTGAGATAAATAAATATTTGTATATTTTGTAGTGATGTTATGAGACGCTTCAGAAACTCTTTAAATTTTCAATTAGAATTTTTTCTTATTTGGATAATAAAATATGTTTCTTTTTAACTTGAAAATTTGACGATAAAATTATTGTTAATATTATTTAAAAATTCGACTAATTAAAGACAAATATTATTTTATTCTAGGCGTTTAAAACTTTCTTTATTCATATTTGAAATGATTATAAATGATGATAAAAAAAAAACAATGCAACACAATCAACTATGCACAGTTTCTGACAAAATATTTGTACTCTTTTTGGTTTATGTAAATATTTACGAACGCTCAAATCGCACGCTTATATTGAACTGTACATACTCCTGGCAGTTTTGTACTATAAGAGATTCTTACTTGAACAAAGCTAAAATTTTAATACCTCAGCAAAAAGGAATTAATTCACAAGCTTTAAATTACAAACTATATTATTAACTGCGCATAAAAATTATTTGATGTTATAGATAATTTAATTTTTATTATAACATTAGTTTTAGAAATATTTTAATTTCCACTTAATCGCAGTAAACTAATATATAATTAGAAAATTTAATATCTTTAGAAAAATGTATTGGCCTTGCCAATTTTTCCAAATTTATTAAATTTTCTAATTATATATTGGTTCACTACGATTAAGTTGAAATTAAAATATTTGTAAAACTCTTCGTGTTATCGCAGAAAATATTGCTTTAATGTTAATAGTTTTTTTTACGCGAATGTAGCAATATTTTTGTAAATTTAGTTTTTCTACATGAATTAAGACTTTTCCAATATTCAATAATTCTAATTCATATTTAAATCATAAGTTTTCCGTAAAAAAATTTGAACTAAATTAAATTAATCCATTTGTTTAAAATAAATATTATTTTGAATTAAATTCTTTTTAAATTAATTTATGCTCAGCTCTATTCCTTGGAATAGAACTGAGCATAGCTTGATATCTTGATATACAATTTTTTCTTTTGCTGTATTAATTTTTTTCTACAAATTTCTACTTTATTATTTATGAATAAATAAGAAATAATATCAATATCTAAATTTTAATATTCATTATATTGAATATTATATTGGGAAAATTACTTTAATAATATCTAAAGAAAATAAATTTTACTGTTTTTGTATCTGTTAGAATTAACCTAGTGTCAGACTTAGGTATCAGAATTCGTGACCAAACACTTTCCACTTAAAGAGATTTTTTGGAAATATTTTTAAGTGTTTTAGAATTTTTGCTCTAATTTTGTTAGAAATCACAATTTGCTTTGCTTATTATAGTAAAGTTTTGTATTTCTTTTCACTTTGCATCGTAGAGTCTACATTCTCATTCGTTTTAGTTAAGTTCACTCTATGTTCCTCCGCGCCCAAATTAAGTCTACGTTTGCTTTCGCTTTAATTAAGTCCGCTTTTGTTTAGTAAAATAAAATCACGCTTTATTTCACGCTTAGTACGAGTGACATAGACGTCTAGTTCGCTACATCGTTTAAATTTTGTATTTGTAACGTATGTTTCTGTTTGTATATTGTTTTTTAATTTGTGTTTTAATTAATTTATGCCGTTAACTTCTTATTTAATTAAAGTCTAAATAATAGAAAAGTATATGAAATTGTAAACAGCTGTAAGTTTTTGTGTAGATACATAAGAGCATATGTATATGCATTCAAAAATTAAGAACATATATTATTTTTCTTTTGTATTCTTATTGACAATTAAGATAGTGCTTACGTACGTGAAAACGAATAAATTGATAAGCATGTATAAAATTAAAAGATATTTCGAAAATTATTTGCAATAAATAAAATCGAAATATTGATTGCTGGAAGAAAATGATAAGTATTAAGAGAGAGGGTATACCGTATACATAATATAAATATTTAATCTACAATTCTTCTGAAAATGAATAAAAAATGTATATACAAACTTGTATATTAACCTAAAGATTTAAATAAAATTTAATATGCATAATCTTGTAATTGCTAAGTATATTTATTCATAGTACAGTTAATTTTCACGTCATATAATTTATATTGTACGAGTAGATAATAAAACAACCAGAAAATTCATAGCAGTAAGTGATTTAAATAAGCGATTAAGCGATAATTCTACAGAATGACAAGAATAAAAAAGGTTTTAATAAAATCAGCAAAAATATATTATAGACACATATAAAATTATATTGCATTAATACGAATAGAAATAATAAAACTTGTTATTATTGAATTATTTAAATAACAAATATTTACAGCTAAATATACATATTATTTCAATTAATAAATAAAAATTTCTACATAAAAACACATTGTTAATAAAAGTTCTAGAATAAAATTTACATTAAAAACCAATAAGGTTATGTTTTTACTATAAAAAGCAATGTCAATATTTTGCAAATAATAATAAAAAAAAATAACTAATTATGTTATAGTAAACAATAGTAAAAATACTGCTAAAAGTTATTAACAAATGTTCGTGACTAGGAGAGCTAAAATTGACAAATATGCGTAGTTTTACAGGAAATAAAAAAAACTTGTTAAGAATCATCTAAATGAATTTAATTTAAATCAGTTACTTTGTATTCTTATAATTGTATTTTTTTTTGTTTTGTTTATAATTTAATTAGGATTTATATATATATATATATATATATATATATATATATATATATATATATATATATATATATATATATATATATACTAAAGAACTTTAAATGTAGATGTAGTCATTTTGGATTTTTTTATGTAAAACTTTAAGTAAAGTTATTTTTCTGGATATTTACGTTCTGATATAGTTAAAGAGCCAGAATGTAAATTTGTTTTTATTTTCGGACTTAAATTTTTATGTTTTAGAATATATTGTCTAATTGATAAATTTTGAAAATTTTAATTTTTACATACATTCTTTAAAAAACAAAGGTTAATAAAATTGAAAGCTGTACTCGTGTGGGCCAAAATACTTTCAATATTTAATAAGTAGTGTGCTGGCTAAGTCTTGGTAACTATGGCTAATATATGTGTTAAAATTAAAAAAAAAAAAAACTAGTTGTACGTAATTCATTAATTGAATAATTCAAGATAATTAAATAATTCAAGATAATTAAATTAATAGTCCGTATTCTTAAAAGTGTTTTTAGATAAAAGCGCATTTAATATAGTTACTTTATTGCATAATGGATTGTCGTATCGATAGGTGAAGCGACGAAGCAACCGTATTAGGAGACTGAGTCAATAAAAAAATATTATAACCTGTCAGAGGCGCTAGATTTACTGGGCACGATTTTATTCGTGAGCTCTGTTTAATTGTAATCAGATTTATAATAACAGTTATAAACGTCAAAATTGTTTTTAATAAAGCACACTTCTAAGCCTATTCGTCTTTTCATTCGCACTAGCATAAATTAATAAAAACTATAAATTCTGAAAAATTAATTAAAATTATTTACGTATTATTTATAGCTGCTGAAATAGAAAAAATTAAAAATGATAATACAACAGACATATTATCCAGGGTCACATAAACCGGATTAATGCGGCTAGTAAATAATTCGAATTTTAAAGTAATTTTACCAAATATTATACATATATTTTTTTTTTTTGCAACTACATAATATTAAGTAAGTAGGTACTAAAATAAATAAAACTGACAAAATTGTTGTAGTTAAAATAAAATAGTAATTTTTAGTTTTTGTTTTTTGTATATTTTTTCTTCGATTTTTTTATGGAGATTATTGCCCCGGATAATATAATCGAGAGTCTACTTTATTATAATATTTTTAATATATACTTTAGAAATTAAAGATAAAATAAGTCAATTTATTTAAAGAAAATATATGATATTAAATTTTATTTTTATATTCTCAAGTTTTAACACGTTCTGATTTTAATTGTGTTTTTATTTTACTAAATCTTTTTTTTTTGAAGAGAGCGATAATATATCGTTATAAATTTAATATTAAATATTTAATATATAATAATTTTGTCATTAACTTGTGAAGCATATCATCTACGAGTTAAAAATATATCTTTTAATTAATACATCAAGGCAAAATCAAATTTTGATTATATATTAATATTTTATGTTACTTATTATTTCAACAACATAAACTTTATATTAGTCACTGAATGTGTTTCTAGAAACTTTTTCAAAATGCAAATTTTACAAATTAAACTAATTAACTTTGACAGATAAAACATGCGATGTCTCTACAAAAAAAATTTAAAAGAGGTTAACTGAATTTTAACATATTCCGACAGGAAGAAAAAACATTTTAATTTGATAACATTATAAGACACAGTTTGTTTACAATTTTTTTTTCTGATTTATCTAAAAGATAAACCTGTAATTATTATGGATATAGCGAGCGAACCTTGATTCGTGTAGCTGAGAACCAAACTATAAAAAAAAAGATATTGACACTTGTCTCATCTGAACAGGAGAATTTAACATGCTGACCTTGAACCAAAAATTATAAAGGACACGTTTCGAGGACTATTTCCGAATAATAATTCTTCAAGTTCAACTATTTATATTATACATTTCATCGATGTTTACGTATGATTAACTTTATTAATTTCTGTTAGGGTGTTAGGTATATTTATTTTTTATATATATTAGAATCTATACGAAAATACGTTTGTTCTGGCTATTATATTTAATTTATAATATTTAAATATTAAATATATATTATATATGTATAATTTAAATGTTTACGATTTTATTAACTTATTTTTCCAAAAAGGTAAATCTAATGGTATAAATATCATTAACAATATAAATATTATTAAAAAAAATATTTGGGTCATTTTATAATATTACATACACTGTGTTCCAGGACGAGCTTACGCTATCTGTATTTTAAAAACTATATAATATTTTGTTACAAAATTTGGTATAAAGAGATATTCAGATATGTTCAGTTGATATAAAATATTGACAAGAAGATGTCACATTCGGTTTAATCGGAAGTCGACCTTAACTTCTTTATTTTAAACGGAATACATCATTTTTTATTTTATTATTGAATTTAGGAGTAAATTTTACATATGATGCATTAAAAACATTTTACTTTAGTTCAACTGTGTTAGACGTATTTTAACTTTTTTGATTTTTTGTTTGAAAGTGTTTTACGTGAGCGAAAGTGTCCAAGTACTCGTAGTAGGAATAGAAGAGCATATATGAGAGGTATTATAAATGTGGATAAAGCTAGAGTTGCTTGTCTGGATAGGAATGTTTGGAAAAAACTAATTTTGGGTTAATGCAAATAGTTTGTGCCACACTCTTTTTGGTACATGACGTCTGATGCCAATAAACAATATCTTCTTTGTATAGCAACCAATTATAACAGCCACACCAGATTTAGCTGAATAAGATTGTGTATGTATGCATGTATGTTTGAAATCGATATATTTTAGGATTCGTATTTCAAGAATGCAATCAAATATTTGTAATTTATAAACGGGGTCTTAAAGAAGCTTTGGGCTGGGCTACCTTCTCATAAAAAATCAATTAAAACTATTTAGTATAAAAATACCTGCAATATTACTGTGTGAACCTGATGTAAACTTTTAGGTTATAGTTCTGCATTAATATTTATTAATAAAATTTTATGATCTAGTTACCTAGTTATGCTGTTACCTAATTTCTTCGTTCTGTTTATTTACTGTAAATGGCATTTGTATTTTTTTCTCCTAATGAAGACGTACGAGTACGGTGAGTTCGATGAAAAGTATTCATTCATACAAAAAAATGTTTTTATTATCGCAAATATTGACCATAGCTACAGAAGTTTTAGTCACAACAATTTGGTTTAGACATCACAAAGACATTACAAACTTGCATCAAACGGAATTCGAACCCAGGCCAGGATGGGTACCAGCGATATCGAGAACACCGCTTTAAACTTAAATATTTAGATAAAGTGTTTTGAAGACTTTTTAAGTAACTCAATTATATTAAATTAATATTATACAAATCATTTCGATGTTTACGAATAAAATTTGTGGATCTGTTAAATACGTGCTCCATAAATAACTGGGATAAAGGTTAATTTATTTTACTTATGATTTTTTTATAGTAATTCCTATATATATATATATATATATATATATATATATATATATATATATATATATATATATATATATATATAAGCACTTGACAATGGTCCTAAAATGAGTACGCTAGTATACCTATATAACATCTGTATAATCTATATATGTAACATTTCAATTCAACTGTCTATATTTCAACAAAAGTTGAATTGAAATGTTTACCACTCTGTAGAAAAAATCACAAGTATAAATGATTTTTTTCTTGCTGTTTTTCAAAAATTTGATTTGTAATGTAAACAAGGAATTTTATAATCAATTTTTAGATTTATATGCTTATATCTTTCTACCGTTTTATAATATATAAAATCATTTTAAACTTATTAAAATACTGTTTTTGCCAAACACAAAAAAACAAACAAACTAAATAACCATATTTTTTTAGTTTGAATTATCTTTTATAACATAACTTACCTACTTGAATATTTCAGGCGATTTCTCTCAATCGTGGTTATCTATGGTTAATTCAATAGTTGATATTGCTTACTCTTACTAGTAATATTAATAACTGAATTAACCACGTTTGCGAAAAATTACTGTTGCTAAATAATTAATTATAGTCACATTTTAAGTGACCGGTTACTTATTGGCTGGTACATGACATCATATTAAACTTCATAATAAATAAGCAAATTATATCGTTGTGGACGAGTACTATCTAGTCTAGTCAAAGCATGTATGCCAAACTGAAACCATAGTTGTGGTAACACCAAGAAAATATGAAAAAGGAATACTGCTTACATAAAAGCAACGCAACCTCATAAACACATAACCTAATAGAAATAAATAACCCTTTATCGTACTTCCTTGGTGATACCAAAACTACGGTTTCATTTTGGAATACATTTAGGTGCACACTTACGAAAAAACAGTGCAAAATTATGACATCAAATCGTATCGTATATATGATCGATTATTATTTGTTCATTAGTATGACATGCATCATATTAATTGTCACATTAAATAAGCAAATTATATTGTTATTTAGCTTAGATACCATAACATCATGTTAACCAACCAGCAAATAACCGGTCAATTTTCAAAAAAGGCAACTAAGGAATCAATCAAGTCTTTCAAAATTTAAAAATATCTGTGCCGTCAATTTATATAGCTATAGCATAATTTTTCAAATTAAAATTTTGTTATTCTAGAAGAGCCGTCTCAATTGCAAATGCATGTATGCGTAGGGGCACCCGAGTGTAATATAATTCAAATTAACTCTAATAAATCAATATTTACTGCTCCTGGTGAATAATACGTTTATATATAATTAATAATATGTATATTATGTTAAATTATACTGTCCATAACTCACGGATATAACTCTTAGCTATACAGTCGTGAAATAGATAATCCATAAATTAGTGATGTTGCCAGGTTATTGTCACATAATTATTTTGATTCACGTCATATCGATTTGTTGTCTATTGTAAAGTTATAGTTTAATATTCTACTCAAACGTTAGGCTATAACTCATGTAGATAATTTACGGCACTTACCTTCGGCCTGTGTTGCAAACCTCATCTTCATGAGCAAGCCTGCCCTTATCCTTATAAGGGCAATTTTTTCGAGCTCCCAGTCTAAGGACGAACCTGTTTATAAGTTATAATTATCATTGAATAATATATTTTTTTATAACAATTTATAAACACTTTTTATATATTAAATTGAAGAAGTTAGGAGTATAAAATTGAATAAAATTAGAAGTTTAAGATGACTAGTTTCGAATTTTAACAAACTTGAAAACAATAGTAAAAATTCAATACTAGTCGTTCTAAATTATTGATATTATTAAATTCCACAATGACAAGGGACTCAAAATTAAAATATAAACAATTAAAGAATTTAAAAATATATATGAGACTGTAAATTTTCCCGTTCTTTTTTCAATATTCTTTACATCAAATATTGGAATTATATTACAAAAAATTGTTTTTCTAATCATAAATCGTTTTTGTAATCAAATCTGCGGATTAGATAAAAGTAGTATTTAAATATACGTATACAGATAATTTGGCTTTCAATTTTTTTCGAAAAATATGACTATTTCATAAAAATGAGCTTATTCAAAAATATTTCCTTATTTTTTTTTTTGTATATTACGTTAAAAAAGAATTGGGGGTCGCAATTTTTGATATTTGCCTCAGGTGTTAAAATTTGTCGGAAGTAACCAATATATGTGATTTAAATTTTATAATAACCAAGACAGGAAAAAAAATTTATCTTTTTGATTTTAGTACGGTATGTGTAACATGCATATATAGATAACTATTACTGTACTTATATAACTTTATTATTTCTATTCTAGTGAAAAGATACTATTTTTAAATGATTAATATTTGTAAACATAAATAATATACAACGAAATTCAGATAACGGAAACTTCTGATAATTTAATATTTTCATTATTTGAAACTTTGTTTTTCTTTATTATACTTATATAACTTCGTTATAACTTTATTATTTATATCCTAGTAAAAAAATATTATTTTTAAATGATAAATGATATTTATAAACATAAATAATATATAACGGAATTCAGATATCGGAAACTTTAGAAAATTTAATATTTTCATTAATTGAAAATTGAAAATTTATTTTTCTTTTTAAATGTAAAAATTGCATTTATTATTATAACATACTTTATAATTACAGTTTAATAATTATGTCAGATTGTCAAATGGAACTTAATTAATTCAATATAATCTTAATGCTTGGTTGAAGAATGATATTTTGCGTAGAAATTTCTCACAGAAAAAAATAAGAGTAAATTTCAGCAAAATATAAAAATTGTTATTTTCTCAACGCATATTTATGTAATGTAATGACCCATGTAATATTATTTTCAATTGCGTCAGTTCTAATTTCCATATTTTTATATTTTCTTCATTTGAATAATAGTAAACAATATCTCTACATCAATCTGTATCTATAAAGTGTATTTGAATATTTTTGAGATTGTTTCAAACGAACGTTAATTAAATGAATATTATATGATACTGGAGTAAGAGGGATGGGGAGAGGGGTTGTTTTTCGTTTGTAGTAGTACATTTATGCACGAGTAATTATTTCTACTAATTAATTTTTGCTTTATTAGTAGAATCACATAAGTTAAATATATCTAAAGAACGGCCTTGATTAACAGCAAGATTACTGTAAAGAAAAATAATTTTATGCATTTATGCGTGCCCCTTTATTTGTTATTGTTTTTTAATGTTTGTGAAACGTTTACTACAAATACGTTATAGTTACTATATATTTTTAATTACATTCGGAATATTTCAATTTTAAATAATTATACAAATGTATATGTCTTCAAGGAAAATTATATTCTAACTGATTCGAAGTCATTTGATAGGATTTATTTCTTATATATTTATATATATATATATATATATATATATATATATATATATATATAATCAATCACTAAAAACAAAAAAAATTAAAAAACAAAACTGTCTCAAAATTAGTTTTAAGCCAACATTATGTAACTGATTATTTTTTTTAACATCTGATTCGTCATTATAATACACATGATATATACATATCGCATCTCCAATAGAAAAATGACATATAGCGTGAACGTAAAGTTTGGCACAAAATTAATATTTTTAATATTTAACGTTTTATTAAAAAAAATTCGAAAATGTTGATTTTGTTTTTTAAAAAGATATTTCCTGACAACAGAATTTTTTATCTGCTTTTGTTTTTACTTTATGACATCTTTCTGAAAAAGAATATTTATTTGGAAAACTAATTTTAGAATAAAGTATACAATTTGGATAAAAATTGTTAAATTTCTAAAAAATAATAGTAAAATACCACCGACTGCATTAGAAATAATTATTCCAAAATCAAAGTAAATAAAAACGTATCGAAAAATTGACAGCACTGTTATTTATTTATAATAAAACTTTTATTTTACTTCAACCCTTGTTTATTATTAGTTATATAGATAAAATCGATTTTAACCAATTCAAATCGGTCCAATATTTATCCAATATTTTTAAATTAGTGGTTCAGTTTCGGAAAAATAATTATTATTCCGGTTTTTATTCAAGTTCCGATTTGATTTTAGTCTCTATTTTAAATATTATTATTATGATTACAAAAATGTTTTATAAATAAATAATTTGTTACTTTCATAGATTACTTGATAATCTAAGAGCCGGTATTTTTGTGTTTTGGTTAAGTGCATGAATAACTAATCGAGCTTTCACATTAAGCAGGTTTTAAAATCATAGTTAAATTTAATAGACAGAACAAATAGATTTAAACACTTGTTAATGTAATCAGTATCGAAAATACAGAAAATGTGTAATTTTAATCAAGTATTTAACTTAACCAACTACCGAATAATTTTATCCAAGATCCAAAATACCGGCCCTAAATATGTAATGATATATTAAAAAAAACACACATTGTATATAGGTATCTATCTGTTACTTTGGCATTAATTTTGTTAGTGAAATGTATGGAGTAGGTAATCATTGACAATACAATATAGAATAGACAATTTGCACAAAAAGAGATAAACATACTTACACTCGCAAATATTAGTAACGGCAGCACAATTTGATTTCAGTATATGGCCTGTATATTTTTTATGCGATATGTACGCTTTTTGTCAAATGATAAATATATGAATTTTTGATGCAGGTTTTTCTTAAAGATATCTTTAAAATTATGTGCATAATATAATTTTAAAAATTATGGTAATAAATAAATTGCCTCAATGCAAAGCAAATTTTAATAAAATTAATTCAAAAGTTAAATATGACAGTTCATTTACACTATATACAGTATTATCGGGTGTATTCTGTATCGTTTCCGTTAGAAATAATGGTCCGTTAAAATAAAAATTCTGAGAATCCGTAAGAAATCTTGCTTTATAGCATCAAAATTTCTGTCCGTTTTACACAATAGAAATTTTAACAAAATAGAAACAAAATTTAATGTTATCATCCTGTTAATTAATTTTTTTGTATTAACATGTAAAATAATTGCTTGTGTATCTGAGATTCTTTTATTTACACCATAATAACACGTAATTTACTATAAAAAGTTAATTACAAAATTAATACAGGTTTGTTATATGATAATCGCCAGATGGTCATTGCGAGTATCGACCTAAAATGAACTTTATTGACAACTTGCACATAAAATTCTAAGCATTTCTATTTAGATCTTTGTGTTTATTGTAAATCGTATATTAACTTGTTTTATTTTTAAAACAGTATTATGCATTATGTAATTAATTTAAAACCAGAAATTATACAAAGTGAGTAGATATTTTGACACAATGACTATAAACGTTTCAAAAGAAGCATACAGACCAGTATACTGAAATCTAATTATATTGCTCACAAAACAATTTGCAGTAACTTTTTTCATTCGTTCTACAAATGTCCTATTCAAATAGATAAAAATATATACAAAATTCAGAATGTTTTATTTGAAATTTTTATTTCTATAAATTCGATTTTATTTTGTGTCCCGTTATATCTAGTTTATTAATAAATAAAATAATGTCTGTAGACATCCGAGTATTTATATACCATGTCTTATAAAAATTATGAGATTTTTTTCAAAACTTTATTGCCTTCTTTTTAAGATATATGCTAAACTAGAAAAAACTTGTTCAACATAAAATAAATCTAATTTAAAAATGCTTATATAGTTATTAATAATAAACTAAAATTTCATTTTTCTTGAATACTTCACTTTGCCTTAAGATTCTAAACAAGTAAATTGTCTTAAAAATAAATATCAAAATTCAGAAATATACGTGAGTTATTTTTTTTTTCTATTTATAACTATTTATATATGTAGTATAATTAGAAGGGAATTACATTTGACATGCTAGTATAGTATGTAGTTTATGTAGTTTAATATATTTTTTAGCGATGAAAGCATTTGATATAAAAAATGTCCTCGCTATTATAATACGATTCAGACCTCCTTGAAATCTATGAGAAGTAAACACTATTATTCAGGCGTTATTAATTTAACATTTTATAACAATCATTTAATTATTTAATTGAAAATAATGACTATTCTAGATCGTTTTTTGCCACGAATCATAATTATACCACAACAAGGGTTGCATTATGCTAACGATAAGGTTTTCGTGGAAAAATGATTGACTTTTTTCCACATTAATATTTAAATAAATCAAAGATTGGTAATACTGTTTTTATTGATTATGTAAATTATGACAAATAACAAGTAATATTATGCAAAGGTTAGTTTATTAATGTTTACAACTGTATGATTTTTTTGTGCTGTGAATGTACACAAAAATCACATTTAAATATGATTAAAAAATTGTCCAATACTTTTGATCCATAGTGACATACACCAGGAACATAATTTATATCTAATGAATTTTTTGATTAATTATGTATATGCTTGACATTTTATCAGACACCTTATCTAAAAGTGTAATGACTTATTTTTTTTCAATTATTTAATCATGCAAGTAATTAAACTTTGCACGTTTGAATAAATTTACTTTTCAAGTTTTATAGAATTACGTATTTTAGTGATTCATAAATAAATTTTTTCAGTTTAGATTTTTTTTTAATTAATAAATAAACAAGATTTAAAAACAAATTTTAAGAGGTATGTAAAATTTGGATTAAATAAATTAAAAATTTAGTATTAATTTAGTGTTGTTTATGTTTTTTTAAGTATTTATGAATTTTACTAGAAATACAGAAAAAATTTAATACACTAATTTTATTATTCTTGAAATGCTATTTATGATTTTTCAACAAATTTATAGTAGGATTCTGAACAATTCTATATCGTTACAATATATATATATATATATATATATATATATATATATATATATATATATATATATATACAGAGCGAGTGTAATATCTGGAATTATCGCAATAAATCTTTTATTAAACGTTTTTGAAAAAAATCCTTGAACACGTCAATTTTTATCTTAAATGAGACATATTTTACTGTAATCGTCACTTAAAGATTGTCTTTTGTTTTTGAGTTATGAAGTAAGCGATAATTTTTTTAAATGGAAACCTATATTTTTTATTATTGATTTTGGTAATACCTTTTATTCCGTTTCCAACCATATAAAATTTTAAATATGTTACATTTGAAAAAAATTGAGAAAAATAATTTTAAAGTTTAAATATTAAAAACTAATTAAATTGGCAAAATGAATCTAGTTATTAGTGTATAAAACAAAAAACATTAGCTACAATTGTCAGAATTATGCAATTTATAAATTTTACAATAAAATAAGTGCTTTTTCCAAATTTAAAAAACTATTTTATTAATAAAAATTGTATAATTGATCGAAAAACAGAGAAAAAGCAAAATAATAACACTTATTTTATTATGACATTTATAAATTGTATAATTCTGACAGTTGTAGCTAATGTTTTTAGTTTTATACACTAATAACTAGATTCATTTTGTCAATTTAATTAGTTTTTAATATTTAAACTTTAAGATTATTTTTCTCAATTTTTTTCAAATAGAATATATTTAAAATTTTATATGGTTGGAAACGGAATAAAAAGTACTACCAAAATCAATAATAAAAAAAATAGGTTTCCATTTAAAAAAATTATCGCTTACTTCATAACTCAAAAACAAAAGACAATTTTTAAATGACGATTACAGTAAAATATGTGTCATTTAAGATAAAAATTGACATGTTCGAGGATTTTTTTCAAAAACGTTTAATAAAAGATTTATTGCGATAGTTCCAGATATTACACTCGCTCTGTATATATATATATATATATATATATATATATATATATATATTTATTTGATATTTAGAATTCCAGCATTAAATAAATTATATTTAAAAGATTCTATTATGAAATTGCAATTTAAATTGCATTTTTAATTCTATATTTTATAAACTGATATAAAAAAAAACATTTAATTCAGCACATCCAAGTCTATATAAAACTTTATAATTATTTTTTTCAAATTTTCAAAATGTATTTTTAAATTATTTAACACAAATTCTGTCTATAAAATTCATATTAAAAAAAAAACCTTCTTAAATTTAATAATTTTAAAATAACTAAACGTGTTAGATTACGCGAGTTTGTCCTGGATTTAAGACAACTGTTTTACATTAATAAAATATCCCGAATTTTCTAACAATTAAATATTTTATTAAAACTATTATTATATCTAATACATAAAAATCTATATTTAAAAATAAAGTATTATTTATATATTTTCTTCTGTTTGTTAGATATTTCCTATTTACTTAAATGCATTTTTGGTATAGTCGAACTCAAAATTTAGTGATAAATATTCTAGAACAATGTCGTAATTGAAATACAACAGATTCAATTAACATTAACAAAATGTTTTTAATAAAATCATTTTAAATAGAAATGGCTGAACAAACAAAATCGCAAAAAAAAATTCAGTAAACAACAAAGAGTTTTTAAAAAGATGTTTGTTTATTCGCCGATTGTATGAGTAATATTGTGAAATAAAAGTGCTACTGCTTTACCTGTTTATTTAAACAATAAAAAATAAATTTAGAAAACTAGTGTTTAATTTTGTAAAACATATAATTCTTCCTAGAAAACATTAACATGAAACAGATTATAAATAGGATAGGACATTAAAAATAATTTTAAATATGATAATAATCCCAATTTATATTCAGATTCTGAACAATGATTAAAAGAAAAAGAAAAAAAAAACCAAATAAATACGCGATGTAAACGTGCGAGTTTCCAAATTTTAAGCGTAATTATAAAGGCAAACTTGAAATTATGACGTATTATAATTCAGTATCAAATTATTTATTATGCAAATTGTCTGTAGAACGCTAAAACATATTACGTAAAGTTAGTAAAAAAATTGCGATTCCCACATTTGCACACAGACACATCTTAATTAATTTGATGAAATGATCTGATAGGAAAACGACTAACTAGTAGCGCTGCTACGCTAGAATAAATTTCAAGTCGATTGTTCGAAACGAGTGTTTTAACATAATGAATTGAATTCATTTCTAGTAGGGCAGTTCAAGTAAAATATGTTTGTTTGTATTTTGACAGAGTTACGAAACGTGCCAGTGCCCGCTGCTCCCTGTAAACCCTGCGCTAAGAACCAACCCTTATTCTTCAACAGATTTCGATTTAGCCACCGAAGCAGTAACTTCATCCGTCGAATCACAACATAGAATGGTAGGAGACCCGCCTGATAAAAAGAAAAGCGGTAAGTTATAGTTTTTTTTTATTTTTTCTAAAGCATCCAATCACTACTACTACAAGCTCGGTTTTAATTTCGTTTTTAACTAATACCAGTTTTAAAACAATGCAACTGTCATAAAATATAATCAGTAGGTATAATATACATAATATAATACACAAAATATAATGCATAATAAAACCGAAATCTTGGTCATAATTAGCATAGAACAGAAAAATTCGATAGGCCAAATAATAAATATATAATAAATGCAAACAATGCATTTGTCTGACACAGACAAAATCGTTTGAAGTAATAAAAATAAAATGCAAGCAAAAAGTTTTCTTTGGCACCAAATAAAATACTATTGTTTGCATTTCTAATTTTGAACAAGATTTATATTTTGCTATGAAATCTAGCTATATGTCTAAATAATTGAACTAAACTACCCAAAACCGAGTTTTTTGTTCTAGCCCATATGGCAATTTGTGTCAGATGAATTTATCTGATTCGCAGTTTGTAATAAAATTATCCGAAGTTTCAGTGTACCCTTTTACCTCTGCAGTCTTTCAAAACGTAATACACTTATTATTGCTTCAGCTTTATATAATAATATTTTAAATAAAATAAATTAAACTGTGATATTTCTAATAACTACTATTACGTGAATATTTTTAAATCTTAAATAATAATGTACGAAACAGTGCGATAAACACACAGATCCAAACCTACATGCTCATAAAACTTTTTATGAAATAAAACTAATTGTTTAGTAACAAATTCTTGGAATTCGCGCGATTTTGTCAAATTTTATAAAATACAAGGTAGCAATCGTTCAACAAAATATAACAATTTTTGTGTGAATAATTTGTTCTATTTAACGAAAAGTTTTATAAATTTTCATAAATTCTACAATTTTGTCACTTTTCACTAGTAGTTGTTAGTTATTAAAAATATAGTAACATAATTAAAACATTATAAAAGTGTAAAATAAAAAGCAAATGTAGTAATAAATCATAATTGTATTAAATTTTGAAAACCGTAGAAAACAGATACATTTTCAAACCAAGAAACCATTGAAACTTTTGATTATTATATTATAAACTACAAAATATCTTAATACCAATTCAACTCACTTAATGCATAGTTCCATAAAAATATTAAAAAATAGTACTAGAATTAATCAAAATGTAATACTTCCGAATCCATATTTTAGTTGGTATTAAAACTAATTACTCTGGAACTTACATTAGTACAGTAAATGAAACAGACACTTGTTTATGGTCGTCAGAATTTTTCTTTCAAACTTATGAAGAACTGATATGAAGTGAAACCTAAGAGTTCTTTTTGAATTTTCAATATTTAGTTTTACTTTCACATCAATGGCAATTAATTCTTTAGTAAGACTGAAGATCAGTAATTTTTTATTTATTATATTAAGCTCAATTTATAAGTTAACAAATAACTACTCATATGGGGTCACTCAGCATCTGCTAAGAGAATTTTTGGTTTGTAAAGAAAAAATCTCCGTGTCATATGTAACAAAAGATATCAAAAGGATATCAAAGGATAAACCAATATTTATAAAAAACTAAATTTTGACACTGCCTGCTCTCTATGTATTACAATGCATATTGCATGTGAGGAATAATGTTCATTTGTATAGCGATGTTAAAAGTATACATGAACATAATACACGTAATTGTGATAATCTGTACATCCCTTTTTATAAATTAAAAAAAAAACTGAAGCCGGTACAAATCACTTTGGCATTGAGTTTTATAACCGATTACCACATAAAAATAAAAAAATGGCTTGTCGGAATGGCTCTATTCGACTTTCATTATTTTAAAATTGAGCATTATGTATAATATGATTTGTTTTTTATTTATATTGTCTAATATTTAGGGTTCTTCTGACTTAAGTAAATGATAACTTTATTGTAACTAACAGTAATAATAAATAAATAAACTATAGCATATATATATATATATATATATATATATATATATATATATATATATATATATATATATATATATATATATCTTATTTTATAAGTTTTTGAGCTTAAATACATTTTTAAAGTTTTTGAGAAACATTAACTTTTTTACAAATAAAGAAAGTGATATTAAAATACATTTTTTTAAACTAGTAATGCTAGTATTCTGTGTTATTCTGTAAGCTATATAGTGCTACAGATTATTTTGTCTTTTTTAACATACAATTTTCAATTTATTAAAAGAAGACAGAGATTCTATAGTTCTATAGAGTTTAAAGAATAATACAGAATACCAGTATTAGTATGATATAATTATTTGAATGTAATTTATTAGTTATGTTTCATTATCATAGCTTTTTAGTTAAAATATATTTTTTACAAGATATGGATAATATAATTATTAATTGCAACAATTAATTAATCTAAAAAACTATATTGCTACTGCTTATATCTAATTTTTGGCGACAGTACCATAAGGTCGGTTTCAAATAATACTGATTTTAAGTCAGTTCAGTTATTCTGCGATATTCATTTTTTATATATGTTAATATCTACATTTAATATCAAATTGTAAATACCATTTATTTAAAAATAATAATACATACGATAGCATCATTTTTTTATATACTAAAACTTAAATTATTTTTTTGCGGCGAAAAAACGTGTTTTGCTTCAGATATACGAAAATGACGCAAGTACATGTGCTATTTGTGTACGTGTCTCTAGTGAATAAAATGTCACTTCTTCCAGGCAAAAAGCGCCATTTTAGCATGTCCAAAATTTCAAAATTATAATTATTTTATATAAATATAATTGTTTTTTATATAATTTGTAATAAAAATACGAAGTAAAGTTTTACAGTATGACCCCATTAAAACTTGTATTACTAAACGTATTGTCTGTTAAACTGGATTAGTTTGGACAGTAAACAAACAATTACATTCGATAATAAAATTACTTGATGATAACATATTATTTTTAAGAAATACAATACTCAGAGTAGTGAATGTTCGTAAAATAAATATTTGTTAAGTTAAAATATTTTTAAGTAGATTTTAGAGAAACTATTATTATTAAATAATTTCAAGAAAAACTATAATTTTTTGCTCTGGTACAAAATCGGCAAAATATTTTATATTGTAATGATAATAACACTGATAAAATATTTTTACAATTTGTGAAAGACAATACTCCTAATATTTGATACTACAGTGTTATACACTGGTGTTATACTGGTGGCATATTTGCAGTTGGGTTTTCAAAAATTTTATTGAGCAGTTTTGTAAAACGTTCTTAATTTAATTAAATCAGTGGTTAATTACCTTTTTAGATTGTCAACTGTTTTTGAATTTATTAGTTAACAACTTAATCAAGTTATTAGCTTATATGTGTTTAATAATTTTTAAACAGCTAGTCCTAAATATTTATTATTTGTAAGCAAGGTTACAAATCGATAAAAATATTCGTTTAAATTCAATTCACCGCTTTAAACTTTTTTTAATACAATCGTGTTATTATTTGTACTTACAGTTATTATTAATAAATCGCGTAAATTAAATTTTGAGTATACGATACATGGTTGTTAAGCAAGTAACAAAATCTCAAAAATTGAAAAAGCGGGATGAAATCGACTTACCTACCTTGTATCGTAATATACTTACATATATGAATTTTATTTATCATGGCTTATAATTCTACAATTGAAATTAAATTTCGTTACTATTTTTAAATAGTAAAAATAGTGTTAAAATAAAATTCTTACTATATATACTCTTATAAAACAATAATACTGGAAAAAAAAAATTATTTCCATTTTGTTAGTAATTATAATAAAGATTACAATGTAAATTTACGTCAATTCATAAAATTAAATATTTTGTATAAATACGTTTAGTCTGAATAATACTTATAATTAAAAAAAATGAAAGAATTATATCAACTAATGAATTACATTTTACGCATAAATTTATAAGCAAAATAATTAATTAAAACAATAAATTTTATGTATTTCTGAAAATCGAATCAAGATCAATTCAAAAATTATATATTTTCAGATTTGTTTTAATATTTTGATTTAAACATAACAAAATAAATTACCGGCTCAATTTTGATTAACATTTATGAGTAGATTTGGTTTTGGTTTCAATTCAGTTTCCGTAACTTTGTTTTACAGTATATGAAAAATATAAAACAGTATAGTAAAAATTAACGGTATTTTTTAATGTTGTTCAAAAATTGTTCGTCACATTTGCAACTGATATTTCAGCAATTAGAAATTTATTATCTAATATTTATCAAAACTTTAACATAAATCATGCATGAATATACATTTTACATATTGATTAAGTTTTTAAATATCCGCACATTAAATTTATTTGTTTCGATAGAATAGAATATAGTGAAAAACATGTTACAAACTATGCATGCATAGTAAAATATTTATAATTATTATTTATTTATTTGTAAGAAAAAAAAAACGAATTAAAAATGACTAGAAAACGTGTGAAGAGATTTCTAAATGTGATTTATCGCACTGTATTATTTCCAGAGTGTGATGTAAAAAGCAACGCTGTTCTGCGAAACGGCTGCGGATCAAAAGAACACGACTTACCGTCAGCTGTCGCAAATCAAAAGTTAGATATTGAGAAAGGCGCAGGCCTCCAGCAAACAAACGGCGGCGGCGGCAGCAGCAAAGCTGACTTCGAAAAAGCCATCGAACAGGCTGGTTATGGCAAATTTCACTACCTACTGCTAGCAGTATGTGGGTTCGTCAGCACTTCGGAGGAGATGGACGTCATTTCGATGTCGTTCATTCTCCCTTCCGCCCAGTGCGATCTGAACTTAAACACACAGGCTAAGGGATGGCTAAATTCAATCATTTTCATCGGAATGATGGCTGGCGCTTACGTCTGGGGATCGATTGCAGATTCGCTCGGAAGAAAAAAGGTGCTTATTGCGATATCGATCATGAACGCAGTATGCATCGTCGCTTCCAGCTTCAGCCAGACCTATGAGCTATTCATGTTCTTCCGATTTTTAAACGGCGCAGCGTAAGTAGAGATTTTTATAGTTTCATTTAAAATACTTCATTTGGATATACCTAATGCATTAATTTACAATTTTAAACTATTGCTATTAGATCAATGACATACATAAGACCATTGATTAAAGAAGTATATATAGATGCGTAACCATGTACTAATTTAGGAGTTGAATAAGTTGCCTAAATTGAGGCGATATAATTTTTGTTTCATTTGATGTCGTGGGCTAGATTTGATGTCGTGGCTAGGACGTATATAGAAATGTGGTAGGAGAATAAGCGCTAGAAAGAGTCATTTTTATTTTACAAGAATCGCACGTCAGTTCTGTTTTGTTTATGTTATAAGTTGATAAGCGAAATATTTTGTTTTCATTAAGTGGCGTGTCGGCGTGTCGGCTTATATATGGCTTATACGAATTGAATCTTTCGTTTGCTGTTTATTTAAATATATTCATTTCAATAAATTGAAATATATGATTACTTTTAATTTTATTATCATTTTTTATTAATTTTATTTGAATACGTTTTTGGTAAATTATGTATGAAACAATATTGTTTCAATTTTATAATTTAAATTATGCATCAGTTTTTTTTTTATAATTATTTAGATAACACTAGTCATATGAAACTCATTTTTCTTATTTAATATATTGACATAATGTATATGCATGCACAAATAAATCTAGCGTAATTTTAAAATACGGAAAATAGATATTTCATTTATAAGTGTATTAGTACAAAAATATAAAAAAAAAAATAAAATTCAAAAAATTACAAAAAAGATTTCTTAAAATTTCTCAAGCATAGTGAGTTAATATTTTGTCTAAATATTTCAAAAGAACATAACACTGTCATCGTAAACTAATATAATACATGGAATTAAATTGCCCCATAAATATAATAAGCAGATTCAAAGTTTGATATTTATTATAAACACATATCTCATAAAATCTACATTTTTTTACTAACAATAATATTTACTTTCAATTTGAAGAACATAATTTCTGCGTCCAAATAATTTACATATTTCTTGAAATAAGGCATAACAATATTAATGATAATTAAAAATTATAAAATATGAAAATTTAAAGTAATAAAATGTAATACTTTAAAATTTATAAAAAATTAAATTATTATAGAGAATAAAATCTAAAATACGAAATTGTAAAACAAACATTTTTAAAGTACCTACATAGTTACGAAAAATAAAATTACGAAATATAAAATTATAAAACAACAAGATTAGAAGTATATGGGTAAACCCATATATAGACTACTTTGACATTATCACATAAATGATAAGAAATAGGAATAAAAAATTTTTTCATCGAAAGTTGGCAACATTGTATTTTGCTAATATATAATATTATAGGCGCTAAGGGTATCTTCTGTAAAAATTTCATTAAAATCGGATAAATAATGCAAGCATAACAAATTTTTAGAAAATTATTAATTTTTTTTTCGGAAAGTTGGCAACACCGTATCTTAATAAAATTATAATTTATGTGGGCACTAGGAGAAACTTTTCTGAAAATTTGATCAAAATCGGATGAATAATGTAGCCACAAAGAATTTTTTTAAATTTTAGTAATTTTTTCTCGGTAAGATGGCAACACTGTATTTTGTTAAAATTGCATAACTTATGCGGGCACCAGGAGAATCTTTAGTGAAAATTTGATCAAAATCCGTTAAATAAAGTGGTCATAACAAATTTTTAAAAATTTTAGTAATTTTTTTCTCAGAAAATTGGCAACACTGTACTTTGTTGAAATTATCTAATTTATATGGATACCAGAAGAATCTTTTGTGAAAATTTGAACAAAATTGGTTAAACAACATGGCCGTAATAAATTTTTAAAAATTTTAGTAATTTTTTTCTCAGAAAGTTGGCAACACTGTATTTTATTAAAATTACGAAATTTATGTGGGCACTAGGGGAATCTTTCCTGAAAATTTGATCAAAATCGGATAAATAATGTAGCTACAATAAATTTTTAAAAACTTTAGTAATTTTTTTCTCGGAAAGTTGGCATTACTGAAAAAAATCAAAACCACATGACCATCTTGGGCACTAGACAAATTTATCCTGAAAATTTCATTAAAATCGGTTGAACCGTCTAGGAGGAGTTGCGATCACAAAATTTTGTCTGAGGACCGAGCGAGCGAGCGAGCGAGCTGACGACGCACATCCATACACCCACATAAACTAAGTTCAGATTCGTCATCTAGAGGCTATATGAAGAATTTCTATAAACAACTTTCTTTTTTTTTTGAAAATGTTACAGACACCGTACTATACTACTACGCTATACTACTATACTATACTACTTTTTCCTTGCAGTCAAAGTAGTAAAAAAATTATAAAATATAAAATAATAAAAAATAAAATTATAAAATATAAAATACATTATATAATAAAAAAAATTTAAAGTATCAAATTATAAAAAATAAAATTGCAAAATATGGACTTATAATAATATATAAAATTCTAAAATAAAAAATTATAAAAAATAAAACTTTAAAATGTAAAATATTAAATTATGAAAACGAAATTATCAAACATAAAATACATAATTCTAAAATAAAAACTTTTAAAGTTATATAAAACTGCAACCATAAAATAAAACGGAATTATAAATTATAAAAAAATTGTTCCATTTATCATATCAAGAAAAAAACTTCCAATGCAAAATATGTTTTAAAAATATTCAACTAAAGAATATACTATTTCAAAGTATCGTTGATTGCATTATACATTTATGAAATTAAATGAATTATTCAATGGAGCACTGATTGTAGTACATACTGTTCGACAACAATTTCAAAATCCAAGAAGCTCCAATTCAGTGCTGCCATCTCTTTTCCAGAATATTTTCTGACTTCTACTTCGCCCATAAGGTTACGTATCTATATATACTTCTTTAATCAATGATAAGACTTATTTTTGGCAGTAGCACAATATTAATTTTTTTGTTTATATTTGAATTCTTTTTAAATATATAAAAATTTAAGAAGAATTTGAAAAAAAAAAATTCTTCTGATTTTATATTCAAATTTTCTGTAAATAATAATGAGTTTTATGTATGTACCATAGATAAAATTCTGTTTCTAAAATATTTTTAATTACTTATGTAATCTGCCGATGATAACAATAATGAAATTTGCAATTTGTTTTTGAGTATTATGTACGAGACAGAATTTATCTTTTTATTTTTGGAAACCATGTTGTTGTTCTCGAAAAGTTAACAAATGTTAATAAAATTGAATAAGGTCGAGGTTAATTGAAAGTGTTACGATGTCTCTGATACATTTATATAAAAAATAATTTTAATTTTAAAATATTAAATTTATTTTTAAAATTGAAATTTTGTTTTAAGTTATTGTTAAAAATAGAATTTAAATTGTCCCTAAGCATTATTTTTTAAATATATTAAAATTTATAAATTAGTTTATAATTTGTCATTTTAATATTTTGCACGTAAATATTTGTTTTTCTTCGATCCAAATTGGGAAAGAAAAAACTATTACTAATAACTTTGATTTTATGATTTGCAGGTTAGGGGGCAGCGGGCCAGTGATCTGGTCGTACTTTGCAGAATTTCAACCAAAAGCCAAACGAGGTTCAATGCTGTCGTTCATGGCAGCATTCTGGACCTTAGGTAATTTATTCGTAGCAAGTCTTGCATGGATAATCATACCAGCGGAAATCGGCTATAAGTCGCCAACATTCCTTTATAATTCATGGCGAATATTCCTTCTAATTTGTTCTTTACCATCATTTATTGTGGCCGGACTTCTCCTATTGCTACCCGAGAGTCCTAAGTTTCTTTTGTCCAGAGGAAGAGCCGATGAAGCTTTAGAGATTTTTCAAGAAATTTACAAGATAAATACAGGGAACAGCAAAAACGATTATCCAGTGAAAGAACTGATAGTTGAAGATCAGTTCATATTAACAAGTCTCAGTGACGTTCACAAAGAACCTATTAAAACCAAGGGCAAATACAAGACCATGATGGTAGATATCATGGATAACAGTAAACAATTATTCGTTTCACCGATTTTGCGATTTACTTTGATCTCCATTACTATTAATTTCACCTTTCATATAGGGTAAGTTGATATCAATTTTTCATTTAATTAAATGTGGATTTTGATTTTTTTTTCTTCAAAAATTCGATCTTATTATTCAATTTTAGATTTGAATTCTACTACAAAATTAAATTTAAGTTTTAAAATTTTATTAATAAATATAAATAATAACTTTAAATCTTCTATTGAGCAAACAAAATAAATTAAATGTTAATGAGTTCATATTAAACTTTATAAACTTTAAAAATACATAAGTATTTTAAAAAATTACTAATTAAATATTGTTTTACAGATACTATGGTTTGATGATGTGGTTCCCAGAATTATTCAATCGTTTTGATGAATTTCACAGAAACCACCCTGGACAATCAGCTTCAGTTTGTGAAGTAACCAATTTTGTTGTTAATTCGGGTACTCAACAACAAGATGGTATTTGTTCAGATAAAATAGAAAGTGCAGTATTTTTGGAATCTTTAATTACTGTTGCTTCCGCTATACCAAGCAATATTATCGCAGTATTAGGCATGGATCGTCTTGGAAGAAAATTCTTCCTTGGTAAGATTACATATATATATATATATATATATATATATATATATATATATATATATATATATATATATATATATATATATATACAGGGTGTTCGTTCGCCAGGTTGATATAGGGCAATAACATGGGATTTCGATAATATGCAGATACTTCTTTCTGAAGTAAAATTCGAAGAAATACTTAGAATACTTTTCGATAGGGAATAAAAAGTTCTATAATTTGGTTTTAGTTTTAATTTGCTAGCATGTGTTGTTTGGGCGCTAGAATTTTTTTTAATAATAATTTTTCCTGCTAAATCAGTATGAGTTAGAGAAAAAAGTTACTCAGCTATTATGTAGCTAATTTTTTTCTCTATTTTACTGAATTTTTTCAGATTTTTTCGAACAAATTTTCGAAAAAAATCTTATTTTGAAAAAAATCAAAATATAACTTTTTTCAAAAGAAGAAGAAGAAGAAAAAAAATTAGCTACATAATAGCTAAGTAACTTTTTTCTCTAACTCATATTGATTTAGCAGGAAATATTATTAAAAATTCTAAAAAACATTTTAAAAAAATTCTAGCGCCCAAACAACACATGCTAGCAAATTAAAACTAAAACCAAATTATAGAACTTTTCATTCCCTATCGAAAAGTATTCTAAGTATTTCTTCGAATTTTACTTCAGAAAGAAGTATTCTGCATATTATCGATATCCCATGTTATTGCCCTATATCAACCTGGCGAACGAACACCCTGTATATATACAGTATGTCTGAAAAAGTTGGCAACAAATGGGAAATTTTTTTATTATTGATTTTACGACAAAAAGTTATTCTTTATAAAAAGTTCTGCTTGTTGAATAAAAAAGTTTACCATCAGAAAACCTAAGATTAAATGTACAGAATGTCCCTAAATTAAGATAACATGAAAAGAGAAGTACCATTTATTGCATTTTTTTAGTTTAAATACAAAATTTCAATCAATTAAGAAAGTCAACAAAAATTATTCTAGAAGACCATTGTTCTAGAATGCATCGTTTAGAAGAAAAAAATTAAAAATTTTTTTTTAAGTCAATTTTTTTTCAAAATAAGACTTTTTCAAAATTTGGTAGAAAATCTGAAAAAAATCAGTAAAATAGACAAAAAAATTAGCTACGTAATAGCTAAGTAACTTTTTTTTCTAACTCATGCTGATTTAGCAGGAAAAATTTTTGAAAATTCTAAAAAACATTTTAAAAAAAAATTCTAGCGCCCAAACGGCATATGCTAGCAAATTAAAACTAAAACCAAATTATAGAACTTTTTATCCCCTATTGAAAAATATTTTAAGTATTTCTCCGAATTTTACTTCTGAAAGAAGTATTCTGCATATTATCGGTATTCCATGTTATTGCCCTATCTATCTATATATATATATATATATATATATATATATATATATATATATATATATATATACATATATATATATATATATATATATATACATATATATATATATATATATATATATATATATATATATATATACATATATATATATATATATATATATATATATATATATATACTGGGTGTCCGAAAAGTTTGGACTGGGTCAAATATCTCGAGAACGAAAGGTTGGATTAACACGATTGCAAAGGAACGTTGTTTTTGACACAATTATCTACCGAATTCTGTTGTAAAAAACCACCCCCACCCCTCTTAAGGGGGTGAGCGTAAGGGTAGTTTTAAAATTTTAAATGGAAACCCCCAATTTTTTTTTCATTTTTGGATTCCTTGACAAATTCTGTGTATGGCCCCAAAATTTCACACCCAACCCTCGCCACCCCTCCACAGGGAATGAAAAAAATGATTGAAATAAAAATGATACTGAACAGTTTAAATGCTCAACTAAATCCACAACGAAAATAAACATGTCAAAAAAAACATGTAACCCCACCCAAAATTTCACCCCCAACCCCCCGCCACCTCTACACAGGGGAGGAAAAAAATGAAGAAAATGATTGAAATAAAAATGAAGAGGTGGCGGGGGTTGGGGGTGAAATTTTGGGTGAGGTTACATGTTTTTTTTGACATGTTTATTTTCGTTGTGGATTTAGTTGAGCATTTAAACTGTTCAGTATCATTTTTATTTCAATCATTTTTTTCATCCCCTGTGGAAGGGTGGCGAGGGTTGGGTGTGAAATTTTGGGGCCATACACAGAATTTGTCAAGGAATCAAAAAATGAAAAAAAAATTGGGGGTTTCCATTTAAAATTTTAAAACTACCCTTACGCTCACCCCCTTAAGAGGGGTGCGGGTGGTTTTTTACAACAGAATTCGGTAGATAATTGTGTCAAAAACAACGTTCCTTTGCAATCGTGTTAATCCAACCTTTCGTTCTCGAGATATTTGACCCAGTCCAAACTTTTCGGACACCCAGTATATATATATATGTTTTCTATAAATTTTCTAATAAATTAATAACAATAATTCCAATACAATAAGTATGAATTAGTTATTAATAAAATGTTTTATTTTCAGTATTCAGTACGTTTACATCAGGCTTATGTGCATCAGCAATGTATTTTGTTTATAACAAATTACATAATTTAATAGTATCCGCTGTATTCAGTGGTGTTATTTCTTGTGGAAATGCAGCTTTAGATTGCCTAATTACTGAGATATTTCCTACGAATCTCAGGTACATTATTGAAAATTTTAATTATATAAAATAACATTATACACATAGAAAACATGTTATACCTTGCTATTAAGAGATACAGTTTACAGTTATAGCAGAAAAATATATTTACGTAGTCACTTTTACACACTGAAAACATACCTACAAAAAAAGTCAATAATTACAAATTTATTACAGTATAGTTGTAAGTTGTTATAGCACCGTACAGTACAACTCTATAAAAAATATTTTATTTTTTTATCTATAGCAACACAATGTAATTATCAAATATATTTTTTATAAAACCATTTTCAACACATATATTGGCCATAGCTACAACGGCTTTTAGTCTTCAACAATTTTAAGAAAATTTCAAATTTGGTTTCAAAAATCAATGATTGAATTTTAAATTTTTTAAATATTGTCTGAATAGTTTTAAAAATATGTATTATAGATTTTATTTTACGGATGTTCCACACTTACATAATATCACTAACAAAGGAGGTAGCAGGATAAGCATAGGGAATCGGCCCCAGACGAATTTTGACTTGTCGTAGCTTTTGACCGCTTAAAAACTAGTAAAAAACAAGATTCGGATGGTTTTTAAATTTCTAATCCGTAACGGTAATTTCAAAACGGTAAAAATCGTTTTTTTTTGCTATAATTGTAAAAACAAATTTTTTTTATGTAGTTAATTTGTTTTAACCGAATTATTAGTAACAGTATAATATTCTACAGACTTTAGAGTATACATACAATTTTTTTCAAGAGTTTTTTATTCCTTTTTGACCGTTACAGAATTTTTTAAAACAAAAAAAAACTTTTAAAATACCATGTTTTTCGTATAAAAGTCGTGTTTTCTAAGGTTGTATTTGATGTAGAAAAAAGTCGCAAATACAAAATGTAGCCTTTTTCTTGGGGAACACGATTGTCTAAACCGCGGTTAAATATCTTGATCCTATAAGGCGATAAATGAATTTTAGTAAAGGATACTTATGTAGAATGAACCAAAAGTCCCGGAACGGTCAAATATCTCTAAAAATATATTCCCGATCAACAAAATAAAAAACACGTGTTTAATCTTTTTCAAAAAGCTATCCACTGATATCCCACTTGACCCCCTACACCCACCCCCAGGGGGTGGGTGGGTGGTCAACTTTGAAATTTTAAATAGGAACCCCTATTTTTTATTGCAGATTTGGATTCTATGGCTAAAAATACGTATTATTTGTCTAAAACATTTTTTTCTATTTATGATAGATAGCGCGGAAAAATTATTAAAAATTCTAAAAAACATTTTAGAATTTTCAATAAGTTTTCGTGCCAAACCAGCATGAGTTTGAGAAAAAAGTTACTTAGCTATTATGTAGCTAATTTTTTTCTCTATTTTACTGAATTTTTTCAGATTGTTTTCAGCAAATTTTGAAAAAAGTTTTATTTTGAAAAAATCCCAGTGGTACCCCCTTGAGAGATTTTCAAAAATTCAGTTTTTAATTTTTTTCTACTAAACGATGCATCCTAGAATAATGGTTTATTCACTAAATTATAGTACTCATTATTCCGCATTTTTCCATATCATGCTTATTTTCCTACACTTCATAGTTTTTGAGAAAAAAAATAAAAACCAAAAAATCAAAAAAAAATTCTAGAGGCCACACGGCACATGCTAGCAAATTAAAACTAAAACCAAATTATAGAACTTATTATGCCCTATCGAAAAGTATTCTAAGTATTTCTTCAAATTTTACTCGAGAAAGTAGTATATCGCAATTTATCGAAATTACATGTTAAAGTCCTATGTTCTGGGGTCGCGGTCAACACACTGTATATTTCTATTTCTATATTTTCTATATTTCTATTAATTACAGCGCTATCTATCATAAATAGAAAAAAATGTTTTAGACAAATAATACGTATTTTTAGCCATAGAATCCAAATCTGCAATAAAAAATAGGAGTTCCTATTTAAAATTTCAAAGTTGACCACCCCCCACCCCCTGGGGGTGGGTGTAGGGGGTCAAGTGGGATATCAGTGGATAGCTTTTTGAAAAAGATTAAACACGTGTTTTTTATTTTGTTGATCGGGAATATATTTTTAGAGATATTTGACCGTTCCGGGACTTTTGGTTCATTCTACATAAGTATCCTTTACTAAAATTCATTTATCGCCTTATAGGATCAAGATATTTAACCGCGGTTTAGACAATCGTGTTCCCCAAGAAAAGGGCTACATTTTGTATTTGCGACTTTTTCCTACATCAAATACAACCTTAGAAAACACGACTTTTATACGAAAAACATGGTATTTTTAAAGTTTTTTTTTGTTTTAAAAAATTCTGTAACGGTCAAAACGGATAAAAAACTCTTGAAAAAAATTGTATGTATACTCTAAAGTCTGTAGAATATTATACTGTTACTAATAATTCGGTTAAAACAAATTAACTACATAAAAAAAATTTGTTTTTACAATTATAGCAAAAAAAAACGATTTTTACCGTTTTGAAATTACCGTTACGGATTAGAAATTTAAAAACCATCCGAATCTTGTTTTTTACTAGTTTTTAAGCGGTCAAAAGCTACGACAAGTCAAAATTCGTCTGGGGCCGATTCCCTATGCTTATCCTGCTACCTCCTTTATTGCTAATTTACATTTTATAATAATGTGTTAAATGTTGAATTTATAGTTTTCTGGGCTGGTATGCAGTGGTCGATCTATCATTCAGTCACCAAGTACTGAGAATGCCATCTACGATGTATGGCGAAACGTCTACGACGAGAATAGATCGACCACGACATACCGGCCGTGAAAGCCTGAAGATCGTGTTAAATGTTGTTTTTAATTTCACCATGCAATAATAATTTCTGATTACAGGGCGACAGGAGTAGCAATATCAATGGTAGCAGCTCGTTTAGGAGGTATTATCGGAAATATAGTGATTGCAACATTACTGGACATGTATTGTCCAGCTCCTACGTTTATCGTAGCAGCTCTGTTAATCGGCGGTGGTTTGCTGTGCCTGTTCTTGCCCAACACAACTCGTGAACCACTTTCCTGACAAAACCAACAACCGAAACAAGCAAGCATCGCATCATCGATCATCATCATTAAAAGTAAATGTGCCAGGCGAATACCTCGACCTCGAAAGCTGTTCAAGTTCAAATGCATTCTTGCTTTCATTCATTTTCAAGATAACTTGTCTGTGTTAGCGTTTTTTGCATAATTAATTCACTATTTTTTAGTATTGTAGATTACGAAACAGGGCATTAAATCTAGCGAATTTTATTAGGTTTTAGTTACTTATTGCACATAAATTTAATTTTAGTTAAAAGGGAACTTCTTTCTACGCGTAAACAATTTTATAATGTAAACAAAGTATTTGTATTATTTGAAAACTTGCCATTTTTTTTACGTTTAACGAAAATGAAAAATATTTCCGAAAATTTTACAAGCGTAAACGAGTCCCTTAAATAGTATAATTAATTAATAAAAAAAACGTATGATGTGGTGGACATATTGACTTTCAAGTCAATTTTCCTATTCGAATGTGAAAATACAAAATAATCAACAAATAAATTTGTAAATGAAATTTAAATTCATTTGCGAAATAAACAATATCTCCAGATGCCAGTACTGATAATCCTGTGTATAATAATTATTAATTCCATTAGAATAGTTTGAATTTTATTGAGTGTATTAAGTGTAAATAAATATACGAATTCATTTCAGCTTTTGCATTTCATTATAATCACCCTTTTGAAGTAATTTTTCTGCAATTTTTCGAAATTGGATATTAAATTAGATAATCAAAAATAAGATATTATTATTTTACTCAAGCTTTTAAAGAAAATTTATTAATAATTGTAAATCATATGTTAAAAAAATAATAGTAGTGAATTATTTCTACTACCAGGGGCGTAGCAAGACCTTTGTGGGCCGGTGTGCCACTGGGAATAAGGGGCCCCCTTTACTCCTTGTATTGTTTAAAATTTTAATGTTCTTTTGGCTCATTTTAAGTACTAAATGTCATTTTTATTTTATGTCAGTTTGTGCCTTATTCGAAAGAAATTTTCAAATAAAAGTTGTTTTATTTTTATGATAATCAAAATTAATTAAAATTACTTTTTTTTAAATGCAATCTGTATTTTCAAAATTAATAAATTAAAGTGAAATTCTTAAAGAAACAACTTGCCAAGAAATATACAGGGTGATTTATTAGTAATTGGAAATATTTTAACTGGAGTATCCTGGGCTCAGAATATGACGATTTCATGCAAATCACTTAGATAAAATGTGGCTCCTTACTGAGCTACAGGGTGTTTTATTTAAAAATTTAAAAACGATTTTTGCCCAGTACTTAAAAACTATTTGACGTATTCTTATCATACTTGGCAGGAAGTGTAGGTACCATACACCATATTAAATTATGTTAAATTAAAGTTTTTGGCTTCTGCCAGTGGCGTACAACAAGGGCAAGTAAGAGGTTGATCCTTCCTAAATTCTACGCCACTGGCGGAATTGTTATTTTAGTACAATTTTTCAATTCTACAATACTTTCTGTGTAAAAAACATATTCTTTCTTCGTAACGATAAAGTCACTATTTTTCGAGATATTTAAAGTTAAACATAAGCTGCACCCTTGGGATTTTTTCAAAATTTGCTCAAAAAAATTTGAAAAAATTCAGTAAAATAGAGAAGAAAATTAGCAAATTTTAAAAATAATTAAAATTGAATATTTAAAAATAAATAAATAATAACTTAGAATAAATTATACAATTACTAATTATCTTACATTTTTTTATCTATATTCTATAAATAAAAAATCTTATTTGAATTTTATTTTATTATTTAATAACACAACAATTTATAACAAAAACTCTTTTACAAATAATAAATATAACATTTAAGCAGAACAAATATTTCTAGATACTAATATTATTTAAACAAATGAACAAGAACAGAAATTTTTTAAAGATAATGTTACAAAAAATGAATATTTTTAGTATTAACCCTATTTTTAAATAAACATTTCAATTTATGTTCAATTTTAAACAATAAACTTTTAAACAATAACTCATGAAAATTATAATATTACAGAAAACAAATATTTTTTTAAGTATTTAAGTATTAACATTTCTTTTGTAAATAACAAAAAATAAACTTAAATACTTGAAAATGATTTAAAAGACCTTTCTTCGCCCACCACGCTTAACCTTTTTTGCTGGTTTTGGAAGTGACGGAGAGTTTTCATCACGAAGTGAATTGAAGATTTGATCTAAACTTTGTTTTAAAAGATTATTAATTTAATTTAAGATTAATAATAGGGCATAAAAACCTTAACGGTAACTCTAGATATATCAATAACTATTTCAACTTACAGTTAGTAAAAAATGTTTCCGAACTAATTATATTAAAATAAAACGGGTTTAGGTTGTAGTTCTGTATTAATATTTATTAATAATCGGTGTACTCGGCGTACATCTTTATCAGGAACAAAGAATACAAATGATATTTACAATAAATAAAAAGAAAAGAAATAAGTTACTAGTTAACAAAATATGTTATTAGATCATAAAATTTATAAATTTGGCTTCCTTTAATTAAAAATTTATAGTTACTTATTTCTGTGTTCTGTTTATATACTGTAAATATCATTTGTATCCTTTTTCCGATAAAAACGTACGTTTAGTTTTTCTCGAAACATTGATTATTAATAAATATTAAAACAAAACTAGAACCTAAACCTAAAACCTTTTTATTTTAATAATTATTTTGTTAGTAAAACAATGTATTAAAATAACATATTAACGAATTTATAACTCAAAAACTTAGCATAAAATAAAAATATTACCTGTTGAGTTGGTACTGGCGGAAAGGGAGAAAGATTAGAAAGGTTAGATTTTTTCGAACTTGATGCTTGAGGCTAAAACAAAATATAGATACAAAAAAATTACAATTATCTTGACTTGATCTAGACCAAATCTTGATAATTTGAAATCATTTATTTTTTTTAAAACAACAAAAACAACAAGATATTTTTCTCACAACAAATAATGTTTATTAAACAAATACATAAAATAATAGTTGAGAACTTGAGAATAGTTTCAGAACTTATTACATTAAAATAAAACTGTTGTAGATTTAAGTTCGACCAAACTCAAAAAATAATAGCATTTATCCTGATGAAGACGATTTTAAATAAACTAACCTAAAACAGTTTCATTTTGTCGACGGTTGTAAATAAAATATTTTAATAATAAACTTACGTATTTATTGCGCGGTTCCAACATTCGTTAATGTTTCAATAAATATTCTTTGCGTGTTTGTAGCAGAGCTCTCTTATCAATGCTGCTATCACTTTCGATACTCGATGACAAATATTTCGAAGCTGGAATCTTATTTTCGGGCAATTTAAACTCCGATTTCTTGTTGTTGCTCGCTTCCAATTGTTGTTTTTCCAGTTGTTGTTGTTGTATCTTTAATTCGCGCGAAATATTATCGACACTGCTTTGCAGTTCGGAATTTCGTAGTTCTTTTGTCGTATTTTCATTCGCTAACTTCTTCAACGCTTCATCGTTTTGTTTCTTTTTAATCTTTCTCTCAGTTTCTAGCATCTTTATTTCTTTCTCGAGTTCTTTAGCCTTTTCCTCGAGAGTAGTTTTTTGTTTTTTTAACGCGGCTTCTTTCTTCTTTTTCGATTCGGTTTCAATCTTTTTCAACGCTTTCTTATTCGCGGTTAGTTGCGATTTTAGCAATTGTTTCTCGTGTTTTAATTTATCTAAATGTAGATTCATTTCGATTTCTTCATCGGTAAACTTTTTTTCGGGTGTATTATAGTTCGTTCCAAGTGTGCCGATTTCTTGTTCAAACGCTTCCATATCGGATTTTAATTTATTTTGTTGTTCCATAATTTCATTTTGAAGCTTTTCTTCTTCTTGTAACTTGGTTTTTAATTCGTTTATTGTCGTTTCAAATTTAATAACGTCGTCTTGCCTATTTTCACGCATTTTATTCAGTTCAGATTCGAATTCTTCAAAATAAGATTTATCTTTTACGAATTGATTCTCGATCATAATTTCCCACGCAGCAATATTCTATAATAAGTTAATGAATTATGTAACCAAATAATTATTTATTATTATAAAACTGAATGTTACCTTTATGTAACTTTGGACTTCTTCTGTAAGAACAACATTTTCTTTCTCTAAACTTTGGCAATTATTTTCTTCAATTTCATTCTTAAAGTTTTCGTTTTCGTTTTGAATCTGTATTTCCAATTTCTCTATATCAGTTTTTCTATTATTTATATTAATATTTGCATTAATTTCGATATTTTTTATAATAAACATTAATTTAGTTATTTAATTTGACAATAAATATCACAAAATATAAATTTCCATAATGGCGGAAAAAATGACCCAAAAGAAATATACATTAGGTATATGTTTTGTAATATAATATTGTATACCTTTTCAACCTCCAATTCCTGTATCTGGCTGATTAAGGGTTCAAACATTTCTTTTATATTTTCCATTTTGATTTTATAGAACTTTTCGCAAAATAATTAAACTTTTAAACTTTCCGTACAGCGTTTTGCAAAAGTTTCACAAAAACATATGAATAACGCGCGTTTTGTTTGAAGATAGACTAAAGTGCGCTACCGTCTACAATTTATTGAAAATAAAATTTATCGATTATATTCATGAAAAAAATATATTTATATTAAAATAATAATAATTTATATTTCTGTATAATTATAAATTAATAAATTTTCCGATTGGTATCTATAAAATTATAGGAACTAGCAGCTAACATGCAGCTAACTTCACACTTTTCTGTGACAGGCAATTATGAGTCATTCTGTCAACTATAGCTATTGTTATCATTTTTAGTTCTATTTAGATATTATGAAATATTAAATTGAATGTCGGATAGCGATAGTGAAATAGAAACCGTGTCCGAAAATACTAGATTGATGGACGCGCACGTAGCAAGAAATGGTGGTATGTCCGATCCCAATAATGATTCCCAACAATCGAGACGACGAAAACCCAGAAACGAGACAACTAATTATGTAAATTACGGAACAGTATGGTTACATTTCGATAGTAATAAACTTTACACAATCAAATTTTGGTTTATGTGTTTTTCAGGCGAATGTAACAGTTCCCGAAGTGTCAATTCGTGCTCCGCCTACAATACCACCGAATCCCCAACTACAACAACAGATTAACGAGTCCCGCTTAGCTGACGAAGAGGAAGAATTAAAATACGGAGCTAAGCATGTTATTAAACTATTTGTTCCTGTGTCATTATGTATGTTGGTAGTTGTTGCAACGATCAGATCGATTAATTTCTACACCACCAAAGATGTTTACGTGTAAGTTGTTATTCGGCAGCTATTCCACCTATCAATAAATACGATTTTAAATTTCCAGTATTTATACTCCATTTCACGAGAAAAGTCACGAAACTAGCACGAAAGCATGGTAGGCAGTTGCAAATTCACTTATTCTGATGACCGTTATTATTGTGATGACAATATTTTTGATAGTTTTATACAAATATCGCTGTTACACGGTTTGTATAATTAACTTATTAAGTGATTTGGAATGGATGATTCGATATTTGGATAGTTTGTTGTATAAAGATGGCTGGTTTAACAAAAAAAAATACCTTAGAAACGTAAATGTATCCAGAGAGATTCTATATACATGATATAAGAATTAGTTATAATTATTTATTGCAAAAATCACTTGTACAATCTGGTATATAAATTAATTCAAATCTTTTAAAGTCATGGTAAAATCAATTAAAAATCTCAACAATTATACTTAAAATTTGAGCAAGTGGCTTTTTCCTCGTAAAAATTACGCATATATTTTTTTGAAAAATAAAAGTTTACGTGTATATTTATTGCTTTACCACTAAGAAATATATTTATAATTTCATAAAATATGACGCGGTTTTGTAAACTGGTTAACAAACGAAGATAAAGTTACTAGGTAACAAAATAAGAAAAATATTTATCAGAACTCATTATATGTATTTAAATAAAACTGCTTTACATTAAAGTTCTACATTTATAATAGACATTTCGACGAACTCAACGTCGATTATAAATAAATATTAATACAGAACTCGAACCGAAAGCAGTTTTATTTTATTATAAATTATTAATTAAATGAAGCTATATTTTATTTCAATCACACTGATTGATGTTATCTTTATTGCTTCTCTTATCAATCTACCGTTAATATTGTTGGATCTTGAATATTATTTTAGTTACTTACCGCGGTAATTTACCGAAACCAATTAAATATTTTATTTTCCAGGTAATTCACGGATGGTTAATTGTCTCATCGCTAATGTTACTATTCATATTTTCGTATCTATATTTAGAGTAAGTAAAATTTTCAATTTTATTCGATAATTTTATAAGAAAACAAAATAAAATTGTAATTTTTTAAGGGAGGTATTACGAGCTTACAATGTACCAATGGACTTTATAACAGTCGTATTAATGATGTGGAATTTTGGCGTAATGGGTATGATTAGTATCCACTGGCACGGCCCTTTACGTCTTCAGCAAGTTTATTTAATATTTGTATCGGCACTTATGGCACTAGTGTTCATTAAATATCTGCCCGAATGGACTACGTTGGTCGTATTGTCTGTTATTTCAATTTGGGGTAATCTAAGTATATTAAAACGAAAATAACTAGATGTAATATTTTTGTTTTGGTTTTGTTATATTAGATCTTGTCGCTGTATTAATTCCAAAAGGTCCTCTACGAATTTTAGTTGAAACAGCTCAAGAAAGAAACGAACAAATCTTTCCTGCCTTAATTTATTCATGTAAGTTGCATCGACTGGTAAAAAAATACGCAATTTTGCCTACTAAATTAAAATAATTACACAATCAAACATTTCTAAATGATTTGATCGTCACAATGAACTGATTTTAAATTAGTTACAAATTGAAAAAATTGTATTAACTTCACCGGAATGCAAATACATTTTTTTCATTTTGTAACTAATTTAAAATCAGTTCATTGTGACGATCAAATCATTTAGAAATGTTTGATTGTTAATTGTGTGTAATTATTTATGTCGTCACCGAGTGCAAAACATAACACTAAATTTATGTTGGATAAAATCAAATATCATTAAAAAACTTATATGTCATTTTATGTTTGAGATCTATTTTGTTTTAATTTTTTCAAATCAAACTATTTATAAATAGTAATCATTCTGTCAGTAATATAGTAAAAATCTTTCAGAACACATAATTAAAATAAAACGGTTATAGTTCTGTATTAATTAATATATATACAATACATAATAAATGACATTTACAGTAAATAAACAGAACATAGGAACAAGTTACTAGATCATAAAATTTATATTGGCTTCCTTTAATTAAAAATTAATAAATCTTATTTTATTACGTCTAGTAACTTGTTTCTATGTTCTAAGTATTTATTTACTATAAATATCTTTCTGTTGAGGAATACGTTGATTATTAATAAATATTAATACAGAACTAGAAGCTAGAGCCGAAGTGTTTGGTTTAAAATGATAGATTTAATTTATTTTTTTAAGCAACATTCATGTATAGTTATGTGAGTATGGCAACAGGAGATCCTGATAATAGTACTAGCAATAGATCTAGACAACAACAACATCAACAACAACAACAACTACCACAAATGGCGGATAATCCAGAAGGTAAATAAAAATTTATTGTTTTAATCAACTTTGGGGCCTTTACAGTAAAGGCTCAACGCATCGCACTGCAATAATAATGGAAACTTTATTTAGCAAAAAAGTGCTATATAAACAAAAACAATTAATACATTCAAAATACATAAAGTGTATTTCTAAATAATTTTTTCTTAATCCTAAACTTATATTACTAACTAGAGGAATATAAATTTCTGTTGCTTCTCTTATCAATCTGCTGTTAATATTGATGCGTCTTGCAATTATTACAGTATATTAATACAGAACTACAACCTATAGCAGTTTGATTTTTTTGTTGGTTAATAATGGAGAAGATCCGGAAAGTGGTTTTTCCACCGATTGGGTGAATAGTCATAAAGATCGTGCGAATCGTCGACAATTAGAAGTACGTGACGTATCGATGGGCCGAAATACTGAATATAGAACACAGATGAGACCGCAGTCGAGACCAACTGTTCAAGAAATTGAAGAAGAACAACGTATGTAACAAATTCACAATTCTCACTTATCTGAAAATTAGCTTTATGTTTTAGACATAGAATACTGTTGATTCGGAATTGAACTGGCATCTACTAGCTTGCGAAATCAAAATAAAAATTTAAGTTAAGCGCAATTTTTGACTGTAATCAAACTAATAACTAATAAAATTAAAATTGGGTTATGTAGTTTGGTTCACAAGTTCTGCGCTAAAACATAACACTAATTTTTATGATAAGTAGAGTATAGTCTGAATGAGTCTTATGGAGTTTCAGCAAGAAGTAATTTCGTCTTGCGAAAATTCAATTTATCATATTTACAATTTAAATAATTTTTTTTACTTATAAATTTCAGGTGGAGTCAAATTAGGTCTAGGAGACTTTATTTTTTACAGTGTTTTAGTTGGTAAAGCTTCTTCATAATTATGGTGATTGGAATACAACATTAGCATGTTTTGTTGCAATCTTAATTGTAAGTAAAACATATTTTTATTCTATTACTCGTAACTGTCGGTCGTAATACTTTAACATGTAAAATTATACTTTTATAATTTCAAGCTTCCTTAATTATTTTAGGGAAAAAAGCTTCAAATATAAAGGGGATGGTGCATAATTATCAGATTTTTTAAAAACTATATTTATTATGAAAAAGAAAAGAAACATTAAAATTCAACAATAACTTTTTAAGTAATTATTCCGGAGCGTAGTTACCATCTATTTCAATAACTGCTTCCCATTTGCTTGGAAGACGGTCGATTCCACGGGCAAATTTATTAAAAAAAAAGTGAACAAAACAGCAATTTTTATTAACAAATAACCCGTCTAGAAAAACGCCTGATAATTTTGCATCAACCTAATAAGTTTTACAGCAGTTACATTAAATTGGCTACAATATTTACTACTTTCTACGGATCAAAATGCCTAAAAATCTATGAGAAATTATTATTTTTGTTTGTTTGTTTAGGGTTTATCACTTACATTGCTATTGTAAGCAATATTTAAGAAAGCTCTGCCAGCACTACCAATTTCCGTTACGTTCGGTTTAATATTTTATTTCGCAACTAGAGAAATTGTGAAACCGTTTGCGGATCGTTTAGCGAGTGAACAAGTGTTCATTTAGTCGTCTTCCGATCCAAAAAGTCATTTCACAATCATTTTTATCACACCGATCAACACGAAACTAACAAAAACTTACACATTCAAAATCAACATAAATTACTGATATTAATAAAATAATTTATTAATTTATACATATATAATTATATTTCATGTAGTATTGAAAAGTAAACAATAAATATGTGTTGTTAAACAAAACACATATGTCTGTATGTGCATATTGTTTTTGAAAAGAATGCTCTTTATCTTACATTGTACTGACTATCGTATTACATAACTTTATTATTGTGTAAGAAAATTATGATTTAATAAACTATGCTTTTTTAACAAGATTTATTTAATTTTTTTTAACCTTATATTTATAATACAACAGTCTTTAATCTTAATTATATATTAACGGGATTAAGTCACCTTGAGACTTCCGAAATAGAAAGATTTGCTTTAAAATTTTTACACATACATTTTATAAAGTTATCAGAAGTGTAGCAGGATTTTTTTTATAGATAAATAAAAGTTATAAATGAAATAATTTGATGCTATTTCGGGCGTCTCTGAGTGGCCTACACCTTTGAATAACTTACCAACAAACAATTTTGTCTCATATTCTAAAATTTCTACTAGAGATTCAGGTTGTTTGCCTGTTACAGAATAATGTAAGAATTACAGAATTTTGAGGTGAAAATACGGAATAATTATAGTAAAATGAAATTACCGAATTTTTTTAGTAAAATTTTACTAGTATTTTTCTGTAATTTTACTTCTTTTTTTTTACAGTGTACTTACATATACTTATACGAGTACATACACAATCACGACATGTAGGTACTCAAAAAGATGTGGCACAATCTCTATTCACTATTCCGAAATTTGTTTTTTTCAAACATTCCTATCCAGACAAGGAACTCTAGCTTTATCCACATTCATGATACCTCTCATACATTATCTATTATTCAAACTACTCGGAAGCATTCGCTCACGTAGAACACACTCAATCATACTACTCCATTACTCGTCGGATGTCCACGCAAACGTATACCTTCAAAATCATTCACATATTCATATACACCAAACGTTCATTAGACATTCGCTCAAGATGATAGAACCATCTTAAATGACTAACACCAACTTTTACAATAACATTTTTTTCTTCAATTTCACACTCATACATTAATCTATTTCGTACCCAATTCCCTCTAATTGTACAATAAAAAAGTGAGGAGATAGGTGGCCACTATAGATGGATCAAATCACTTTCTCGTCTTTTATCATCTCAAAGCACACGACGGCGACGCGACGTGATGAAGCTAAATACATAGGTATGTATCCGCTATTTGATATACTTTGGACGTGAAGATTTGTTAAGTTGGCACGAAGAAGAATGTGAATTAGTGGTAGTTGTCAAAATTGAAATGCTAACGGAAAGCGAAAAATGATTAAAGTTCAAAAGTTACAAAAAGGAACTCCGCCATCCATTTATTGTTTATGCGGACTGTGAATGTTTAACGGTGCCTATAGATACGTGTCAGCCTAATGTAGCTGGTTCGTATACTCAAGCGTACCAGCAATACATACTGTGTGCAGTCGAATTATAAGTTGTAAGTTTATATGATTATTTTACAAGTTATACCGCGCCGCGGCCCGAATGGTTTATGAATAAGATGAGATGTGTTGTGGGCATAGTTAAAGATACATATAAAAATAGTATTCTTACACTATATGTCCGCGTTCTTTCACAATCTTAGCCGGTACTTGTTTGTGAGAGAATGAAGAACGCTACATTACGTTTTCAAAAGCTGTAGAGAAAATAAAAGTAGGTTTTCTCAATTCCTTTCGGTATGTTAAGCTTCAATAATTTGTTGTATTAATAATTGTTAAATAAAAATTTTGTTTTTAGATTTATGTACAGTTTACAAGTTTACTGGACAAGCTTGTCAGCTATATGTACGCAACATTGTTCGAGCTTGTAAACAAAGCGTACCCCGACAGACTTGATCTGGTAACAATCGTCTTGACTAAAATGGTATATTAACACTAATACTGAATTTAGAAAATATGCAAAAAATGAGTTTGAAAAGAATTTCTTTTAAACTTATGAATAACGCGGTTTTTTCAAAGTGAATGGAGAATATCCGCAATCGTCGAAATATGAAATTGGTAACAAAATGAATGAGAGAGAGAGAAAGAGGAGAAAAATACTTTACTTGCATACTATAATATAGCAATATATATATATATATATATATATATATATATATATATATATATATATATATATATACCGGGTGTCTACTTTTTTTTTGTTACATAGGGAATACAATGCTAAAATTTTCATTTGGTGATAAATTTTCCCCTAATTATTATAGAACAAAAGTACAAATACAAAAGTTGTTTAGAATTCAAAAATGCATCAAATGATGCCAAATTTATCAATATAGGATGTTCCGATCAAGAATTAGAAGCAAATTAAAATTTCCATTTTTGCGCTCTTTACATCAAAGTGCCATGGAAATTAAACAAATAATTTCATTTCTTCTGGAGTTTGAGTTTGACAGATCGTATTTATTTTATTGTTACGTTCTGTATTATTATTATTATTATTATTATTATTATTATTATTGAAAATAATGAATAAACTTAATGTAAATGAAAAGCTATTAAGTATAAAAAGTATTAAGTATTTATTATTTATTACAATGAAAGGGTATTTTACTCGGCTGTACACTACGTACTAGCTGTGGTTTTAAATTGTGAAAATTTATAAATTTTATGATCTAGTTACTTATATTTTGTTACCTAGTAACTTATTTCTTTGTTCTGTTTATTTATCTACGATTATTAATAATTATTAATATAAAACTGAAACCTAAAGTAGTTTTATTTTAATATAAGCTCGGTTTTATGTCCCATTGTCAATTATTTTATTTATTTTTTTAAAACAGAGTTCAGATGATGTCCGCAACGCACTTCCTGATGAAAAGACTTCATCACTTCCAAAACCAGCAAAAAGGATTAAGCGAGGTGGACGAAGAAAGAAGTTTTAAATATTAGTATCTAGAGATATTTGTTTTGTTTAAATGTTATATTTATTATTTGTAAAAGAATAAAATTGTTGTTGTAAATTAAAATTAAAATGAGATTTTTTTTATTTCTAGAATCTAGATTGAAAAAAATCTAAGATAATTAATAATTTTATAATTTGTTCTACGTTATTATTTATTGATTTTTGAATATTCAATAACTAGCAGATAATATTTGATTTTTAATTTTGAAATACATATTTGACTTCTCATATATTAATTCATATATAGCAGTGATCTTCTGTTATTTTCTAAGTTTAAAGATTGTTTTGTTTATTTATTCTGTATTATATTATTCGCGTAAAGGTTTCAGTTCTTAAATAAATGAAACATTTTATTGCACAAGAATTTATATATAGTCATATATTACTTATTTTTGTGAAGCTTTTAAAATTAAAAAGCTTATTTCATTTCGCTTTTTTAAACTTCTCCAATTTATCTACCTTATATCGTAACATGCTATACTATCTATTTCAGTAATTATATTATAAAGCAATTTTCAATGGAGTTATCCCGTTTTACAAATATGAAATTTAACTGCGGAAAACGATTATTTAGGTTTAAATATATTATAAAAATAAGACATTATTTTAAAATACTTTATTAGCAGTATTTTATTTTATTTTCATAAATATTAATTATTAAAGAATCGATGTTTTCCGCGCCGAAATTCCACATTATGAAGTCCATGTAGGAACTGGTGGAACAGTCTGTAAACAAATTATTTTTAATTATTAATTGTTATTTCTATAATATCTACGACATTTTTTTTCTATTATTATTTATTCAATGGTGTCACATAATATAATAGACAAAGTTATATTGGTAAAATAAAAAACAAAAATAACAGTACACTAAAATATTTAAAAAGTACAAAGTCAATAAGAATATACTAATAAATAATAATTTTTATTATACAGCGTTCTTTATTCTGAAATATAAAAAAAATATATTAAATAAATATAAATTTTATATATATAAATTGGTATAATTTATAACAAGAAAATAAAATGCACAACAATAAAAATTATTTCACAACAAAAATGTAAATAATGTAAGATAAATTTGTGAAAGTTCCAGAAAATGTCCAGTAGAGTTTTTCATAAAATCGCGTGTCACATCAAAGAGTTGAAAAAAATGACAGATATTAATTATTTTTATCTACTATGAATAGAGAAAAATCTATTATTGACCTAGATGAAGAAGATGATGAGTTTTAAAGCTTATATAGTAGTGAAAAAAAAAATAATTATTGGAATTTAACAAATACCTTCTTCATTGGAGGAGCAGCGCCGTCATCACATTTTTTAATCGTCCTTAAACAGAACTTCTACCGGGTGTTGCAACTGCCTTTGCAGACTGCGATACTTTCATATTAATACCGGGCGATTGAGTAGAAACACGGCGGCGGGCACGTTTATGAGCTTCGGATTTAAGCACGAAACGCCGCAAACTTTGACTTCTTCTCGGCGTCTTTCTCGGGGTTGTTGCTGCACTTTTTTGCGGTGATTTCACTGCGACCGCATTTTGTTCTTTTCGTGCACGTGTGTTTAATTGATCTACCTAGAAAAGAAAAAAAGAAAATTGGAAATATTTATTTTATGTTTGTCTATAATAATAATTTTTTTATTTCTATACAAGTTCTATTAATAGTGCACCACGTTGTTTATTGGAATCGCAGATAATGTTATTATTCGGGTGTTGTTAAAGACATATACAACTAACTATATGTATATAGAACAAAGCTTCGTTTATAGTAATCATGATTCCATAAACAACCTTGTTTTCATGTTAGGCTATGCTGATCGCATCAGGGGCGTAGCAAGACCTTTGTGGGCCGGTGTGCCACTGGGAATAAGGGGCCCCCTTTACTCCTTGTATTGTTTAAAATTTTAATGTTCTTTTGGCTCATTTTAAGTACTAAATGTCATTTCTATTTTATGTCAGTTTGTGCCTTATTCGAAAAAAATTTTCAAATAAAAGTTGTTTTATTTTTATGATAATCAAAATTAATTAAAATTACTTTTTTTTAAATGCAATCTGTATTTTCAAAATTAATAAATTAAAGTGAAATTCTTAAAGAAACAACTTGCCAAGAAATATACAGGGTGATTTATTAGTAATTGGAAATATTTTAACTGGAGTATCCTGGGCTCAGAATATGACGATTTCATGCAAATCACTTAGATAAAATGTGGCTCCTTACTGAGCTACAGGGTGTTTTATTTAAAAATTTAAAAACGATTTTTGCCCAGTACTTAAAAACTATTTGACGTATCCTTATCATACTTGGCAGGAAGTGTAGGTACCATACACCATATTAAATTATGTTAAATTAAAGTTTTTGGCTTCTGTCAGTGGCGTACAACAGGGGCAAGTAAGAGGTTGATCCTTCCTAAATTCTACGCCACTGGCGGAATTGTTATTTTAGTACAATTTTTCAATTCTACAATACTTTCTGTGTAAAAAACATATTCTTTCTTCGTAACGATAAAGTCACTATTTTTCGAGATATTTAAAGTTAAACATAAGCTGCACCCTTGGGATTTTTTCAAAATTTGCTCAAAAAAATTTGAAAAAATTCAGTAAAATAGAGAAGAAAATTAGCAAATTTTAAAAATAATTAAAATTGAATATTTAAAAATAAATAAATAATAACTTAGAATAAATTATACAATTACTAATTATCTTACATTTTTTTATCTATATTCTATAAATAAAAAATCTTATTTGAATTTTATTTTATTATTTAACAACACAACAATTTATAACAAAAACTCTTTTACAAATAATAAATATAACATTTAAGCAGAACAAATATTTCTAGATACTAATATTATTTAAACAAATGAACAAGAACAGAAATTTTTTAAAGATAATGTTACAAAAAATGAATATTTTTAGTATTAACCCTATTTTTAAATAAACATTTCAATTTATGTTCAATTTTAAACAATAAACTTTTAAACAATAACTCATGAAAATTATAATATTACAGAAAACAAATATTTTTTAAGTATTTAAGTATTAACATTTCTTTTGTAAATAACAAAAAATAAACTTAAATACTTGAAAATGATTTAAAAGACGAAGTGAATTGAAGATTTGATCAAAACTCTGTTTTAAAAGATTATTAATTTAATTTAAGATTAATAATAGGGCATAAAAACCTTAACGGTAACTCTAGATATATCAATAACTATTTCAACTTACAGTTAGTAAAAAATGTTTCCGAACTAATTATATTAAAATAAAACGGGTTTAGGTTGTAGTTCTGTATTAATATTTATTAATAATCGGTGTATTCGGCGTACATCTTCATCAGGAACAAAAAATACAAATAATATTTACAATAAATAAAAAGAAAAGAAATAAGTTACTAGTTAACAAAATAAGTTATTAGATCATAAAATTTATAAATTTGGCTTCCTTTAACTAAAAATTTATAGTTACTTATTTCTGTGTTCTGTTTATATACTGTAAATATCATTCGTATCCTTTTTCCGATGAAAACGTACGTTTAGTTCGTCGAAACATTGATTATTAATAAATATTAAAACAGAACTAGAACCTAAACCTAAAGCCTTTTTATTTTAATAACTATTTTGTTAGTAAAACAATGTATTAAGAAAACATATTAACGAATTTATAACTCAAAAACTTAGCATAAAATAAAAATATTACCTGTTGAGTTGGTACTGGCGGAAAGGGAGAAAGATTAGAAAGGTTAGATTTTTTCGAATTTAATGCTTGAGGCTAAAACAAAATATAGATACAAAAAATTACAATTATTTTGACTTGACCTAGACCAAATCTTGACAATTTTAAATCATTTATTTTTTTTTAAACAACAAGAACAACAAGATATTTTTCTCACAACAAATAATGTTTATTAAACAAATACATAAAATAATAGTTGAGAACTTGAGAATAGTTTCAGAACTTATTACATTAAAATAAAACTGCTGTAGGTTTAAGTTCTGTATTAATATTTATTTAAAATCGACATTTCGACCAAACTCAACAAATGATAGCATTTATCCTGATGAAGACGATTTTAAATATCGATTTTAAATAAACTAACCTAAAACAGTTTCATTTTGTCGACGGTTGTAAATAAAATATTTTAATAATAAACTTACGTATTTATTGCGCGGTTCCAACATTTGTTTCCGTTTCAATAAATATTCTTTGCGTGTTTGTAGCAGAGCTCTCTTATCAATGCTGCTATCACTTTCGATACTCGATGACGAATATTTCGAAGCTGGAATCTTATTTTCGGGCAATTTAAACTCCGATTTCTTGTTGTTGCTCGCTTCCAATTTTTGTTTTTCCAGTTGTTGTTGTTGTATCTTTAATTCGCGCAAAATATTATCGATACTGCTTTGAAGTTCGGAATTTCGTAGTTCTTCTGTCGTATTTTCATTCGCTAACTTCTTCAGCGCTTCATCGTTTTGTTTCTTTTTAATGTTTCTCTCAGTTTCTAGCATCTTTATTTCTTCCTCGAGTTCTTTAGCCTTTTCCTCGAGAGTAGTTTTTTGTTTTTTTAACGCAGCTTCTTTCTTCTTTTTCGATTCGGTTTCAATCTTTTTCAACGCTTTCTTATTCGCGGTTAGTTGCGATTTTAGCAATTGTTTCTCGTGTTTTAATTTATCCAAAACTAGATTCATTTCGATTTCTCCATCGGTGAACTCTCTTTCGAGTGTATTATAGTTCGTTTCAAGTGTGCCGATTTCTTTTTCAAACGCTTCCATATCGGATTTTAATTTATTTTGTTGTTCCATAATTTCATTTTGAAGCTTTTCTTCTTCTTGTAGCTTGGTTTTTAATTCGTTTATTGTCGTTTCAAATTTAATAACGTCGTCTTGCCTATTTTCACGCATTTTATTCAGTTCAGATTCCAATTCTTCGTAATAAGATTTATCTTTTTCGAGTAGATTTTTTGAATCCTCGATCATAATTTCCCACGCAGCAATATTCTATAATAAGTTAATGAATCATGTAACCAAATAATTATTTATTATTATAAAACTGAATGTTACCTTTATATAACTTTGGACATCTTCTGTAAGAACAACATTTTCTTCCTCTAAACTTTGGCAATTATTTTCTTCAATTTCATTCTTAAAGTTTTCGTTTTCGTTTTGAATCTGTATTTCCAATTTCTCTATATCAATTTTTCTGTTATTTATATTAATATCCAAATTATCGGATGTTTCTTTAAGTTTGATATTTTCCATTTCAATACTTTTTAGAAGTGCATTATGTTCTTCTAATCCAGTTTTAAGTGTTTCTTTTTCTGCTTTAAGTTTATTGAACCTATTTTACAAAAAAACAAAAATATATTAATGTTGATTACAATTTCATATATTAATAAATTATAAAAACAGGACATACAACTTTATGAATTTTTTTCTTTGAAACTGTAAAAGATATCTAATCGCGATTTTTTGGGAGTGAAAGAATAGATTTTGAACTTCTTTCAGAAATTTTTATTTTTATTTTTGTTGGAAATCGTCCAAGTTCTAACCCTTCCTTCGAAGCTCTGCAAAACAGAACGACTGATAACTCCTTCCCTATTTATCTGAAACAAAAATCAAAAGGCACCACTGAAGTATGATATATTATCTGGTTTTTGACCGATTTTTTTCCACAAATATTTATTCGGGACAAAAACCAGATAATATATCATATTTTAAGAGTGCATTTTGATTTATGTTTCAGATAAACAGGGCAGGAGTTTTCATTGTGCAGCCGTCAGTTTTTTTGGAGCTTTGAAGAAAGGTTTAGAACTCGAGACGATTTCCAACAAAAATAAAAATGCTTGAAAGAAGTTCTCAAAGTCTATACTTTCATCCACAGAAAACCGCGGTTTGATATTTTTTATAGTTTCACAGAAAAAAATCCCTAAATTTAGTCGAGAAAGGGGTGATATCTTTGGAAACATTTATCTTCTAGATTATGCATTACCCAAATACACAAATTCATCTACCTGCTTTAAACGTGCACCATCATTACATTCATTCGTCAAGTCATCCTTCTCAAAAACTAATACTATTTCCAACACAAGATTCATATCCTTACCAATAACATAACTACGTCATCAGCATACGCTAAGGCAGATATATTAAAAAGAAAGAATAAAAATATATTTACAAATGTTTGTTGTTTCTATCTGTGACAGTCAAAGCCGACAGTTCGATATTTAATTCGGTTAAATCATTCTCGTTGTTTGCAAACATTTCTTTAGAGTTAATTTCTAGTTGCAAAAGTTCGGAAACCAATGATTCTTTTTCTTTAAAAATTACATCTCTCTTCTCCGTAAGCGATTTAGTTATATTTTCCTCATCTCGTAATATATCCTTTAGTTCATTTATGTGTTTTACTTTTGCATCGATTTTATCTCTTTTCTCTTTCAAAGTTTCCTCAAATCGTTTCGCGTTATCTTCCGATTCTTGTTTCAAACTTTCTATTTCTTTCATACAATAATCGATCTGACGCATATTTTCCATTCGTTCAAGTTCAGTTTCATTGTTATACTTGATCAGATTTTCTTCAAGTTCCTTGTTTATCGATTCTAAATCTTTTAAGCTACTTAAACGCAGTTGCATAATGGCGCTTGTATCATTGAAAACTTTAGTTAGTTTTTGAACAGTGCCATATGTTTTTTGGGTCCGATTAAATATTTTCGTATTAGCAGTGGTACTTTGTTCGTGTAGACGCATTAGAGACGCATTTTCAGCTTGCAGATTATACAATTTCAAACGTTGTTCCTCATACAATTGCATTGTTTCAGCTAATTGTTGTTGTGAGGTTTTTACAGATTCTTCTATCTTGATCTACACAAAAATATAAACACACGTATATATATAAATTTTAAATGATATAATAAAATAAAGATTGGTACTATAAGCTCGGTTTTTGGGTGTTTTAGTTCATTTGTTTAGTACTGCCCTTATAACAGTTACGTTGTTTTGAAACTGGAATTAATTAAAATCGATTTTAAAAATAAAGCTTATAATACCAGTCAAAGAATTTAATTTAATGATAAACGGAATAATAAATTACAGTTTTAATTCTGAATATAATTGGTTTGAAAACTATTATGCATAGGGAATCTAATGTTACTAGATTAAAACATTTGCTATATGTATTTACAAACAAAACTAAAACTTTTTATAACTATTTTTGTTTGGTTATTATCAATACTAATCAGTTATTATTAATAATAACCGATTAAATTACTTTAATCGTAACATAATTAATCAAATTGACCACCTAGTATTGGATATTATAGTTACCGGCAAATATAATAAAGCTACATAATATATATATTCAAAATATTAATTAAGATATGATAATTATTCATAATAACCGGTTATTATGTATAGTAATCAAATATTTGCATTAATTTCCATATTTTTAAAAATAAACATTAATTTAGTTATTTAATTTGACAATAAATATCACAAAATATAAATTTCCATAATGGCGGAAAAAAATTAACCAAGAGAAATATACTTTAGGTATATGTTTTGTAATATAATATTGTATACCTTTTCAACCTCCAATTCCTGCATCTGGCTGGTTAACGGCTCAAACATTTCTATTATATTTTCCATTTTGATTTTATAGAACTTTTCGCAAAATAATTAAACTTTTAAACTTTCCGTACAGTGTTTTGCAAAAATTTCACAAAAACATATGAATAACGCGCGTTTTGTTTGAAGATAGACTAAAGTGCGCTACCGTCTACAATTTATTGAAAATAAAATTTATCGATTATATTCATGAAAAAAATATATTTATATTAAAATAATAATAATTTATATTTCTGTATAATTATAAATTAATAAATTTTCCGATTGGTATCTATAAAATTATAGGAACTAGCAGCTAACATGCAGCTAACTTCACACTTTTCTGTGACAGGCAATTATGAGTCAATCTGTCAACTATAGCTATTGTTATCATTTTTAGTTCTATTTAGATATTATGAAATATTAAATTGAATGTCGGATAGCGATAGTGAAATAGAAACCGTGTCCGAAAATACTAGATTGATGGACGCGCACGTAGCAAGAAATGGTGGTATGTCCAATCCCAATAATGATTCCCAACAATCGAGACGACGAAAACCCAGAAACGAGACAACTAATTATGTAAATTACGGAACAGTATGGTTACATTTCGATAGTAATAAACTTTACACAATCAAATTTTGGTTTATGTGTTTTTCAGGCGAATGTAACCGTTCCCGAAGTGTCAATTCGTGCTCCGCCTACAATACCACCGAATCCCCAACTACAACAACAGATTAACGAGTCCCGCTTAGCTGACGAAGAGGAAGAATTAAAATACGGAGCTAAGCATGTTATTAAACTATTTGTTCCTGTGTCATTATGTATGTTGGTAGTTGTTGCAACGATCAGATCGATTAATTTCTACACCACCAAAGATGTTTACGTGTAAGTTGTTATTCGGCAGCTATTCCACCTATCAATAAATACGATTTTAAATTTCCAGTATTTATACTCCATTTCACGAGAAAAGTCACGAAACTAGCACGAAAGCATGGTAGGCAGTTGCAAATTCACTTATTCTGATGACCGTTATTATTGTGATGACAATATTTTTGATAGTTTTATACAAATATCGCTGTTACACGGTTTGTATAATTAACTTATTAAGTGATTTGGAATGGATGATTCGATATTTGGATAGTTTGTTGTATAAAGATTTAACGGTTAATTATAAAGGTTTAACAAAAAAAAATACCTTAGAAACGTAAATGTATCCAGAGAGATTCTATATACATGATATAAGAATTAGTTATAATTATTTATTGCAAAAATCACTTGTACAATCTGGTATATAAATTAATTCAAATCTTTTAAAGTCATGGTAAAATCAATTAAAAATCTCAACAATTATACTTAAAATTTGAGCAAGTGGCTTTTTCCTCGTAAAAATTACGCATATATTTTTTTGAAAAATAAAAGTTTACGTGTATATTTATTGCTTTACCACTAAGAAATATATTTATAATTTCATAAAATATGACGCGGTTTTGTAAACTGGTTAACAAACGAAGATAAAGTTACTAGGTAACAAAATAAGAAAAATATTTATCAGAACTCATTATATGTATTTAAATAAAACTGCTTTACATTAAAGTTCTACATTTATAATAGACATTTCGACGAACTCAACGTCGATTATAAATAAATATTAATACAGAACTCGAACCGAAAGCAGTTTTATTTTATTATAAATTATTAATTAAATGAAGCTATATTTTATTTCAATCACACTGATTGATGTTATCTTTATTGCTTCTCTTATCAATCTACCGTTAATATTGTTGGATCTTGAATATTATTTTAGTTACTTACCGCGGTAATTTACCGAAACCAATTAAATATTTTATTTTCCAGGTAATTCACGGATGGTTAATTGTCTCATCGCTAATGTTACTATTCATATTTTCGTATCTATATTTAGAGTAAGTAAAATTTTCAATTTTATTCGATAATTTTATAAGAAAACAAAATAAAATTGTAATTTTTTAAGGGAGGTATTACGAGCTTACAATGTACCAATGGACTTTATAACAGTCGTATTAATGATGTGGAATTTTGGCGTAATGGGTATGATTAGTATCCACTGGCACGGCCCTTTACGTCTTCAGCAAGTTTATTTAATATTTGTATCGGCACTTATGGCACTAGTGTTCATTAAATATCTGCCCGAATGGACTACGTTGGTCGTATTGTCTGTTATTTCAATTTGGGGTAATCTAAGTATATTAAAACGAAAATAACTAGATGTAATATTTTTGTTTTGGTTTTGTTATATTAGATCTTGTCGCTGTATTAATTCCAAAAGGTCCTCTACGAATTTTAGTTGAAACAGCTCAAGAAAGAAACGAACAAATCTTTCCTGCCTTAATTTATTCATGTAAGTTGCATCGACTGGTAAAAAAATACGCAATTTTGCCTACTAAATTAAAATAATTACACAATCAAACATTTCTAAATGATTTGATCGTCACAATGAACTGATTTTAAATTAGTTACAAATTGAAAAAATTGTATTAACTTCACCGGAATGCAAATACATTTTTTTCATTTTGTAACTAATTTAAAATCAGTTCATTGTGACGATCAAATCATTTAGAAATGTTTGATTGTTAATTGTGTGTAATTATTTATGTCGTCACCGAGTGCAAAACATAACACTAAATTTATGTTGGATAAAATCAAATATCATTAAAAAACTTATATGTCATTTTATGTTTGAGATCTATTTTGTTTTAATTTTTTCAAATCAAACTATTTATAAATAGTAATCATTCTGTCAGTAATATAGTAAAAATCTTTCAGAACACATAATTAAAATAAAACGGTTATAGTTCTGTATTAATTAATATATATACAATACATAATAAATGACATTTACAGTAAATAAACAGAACATAGGAACAAGTTACTAGATCATAAAATTTATATTGGCTTCCTTTAATTAAAAATTAATAAATCTTATTTTATTACGTCTAGTAACTTGTTTCTATGTTCTAAGTATTTATTTACTATAAATATCTTTCTGTTGAGGAATACGTTGATTATTAATAAATATTAATACAGAACTAGAAGCTAGAGCCGAAGTGTTTGGTTTAAAATGATAGATTTAATTTATTTTTTTAAGCAACATTCATGTATAGTTATGTGAGTATGGCAACAGGAGATCCTGATAATAGTACTAGCAATAGATCTAGACAACAACAACATCAACAACAACAACAACTACCACAAATGGCGGATAATCCAGAAGGTAAATAAAAATTTATTGTTTTAATCAACTTTGGGGCCTTTACAGTAAAGGCTCAACGCATCGCACTGCAATAATAATGGAAACTTTATTTAGCAAAAAAGTGCTATATAAACAAAAACAATTAATACATTCAAAATACATAAAGTGTATTTCTAAATAATTTTTTCTTAATCCTAAACTTATATTACTAACTAGAGGAATATAAATTTCTGTTGCTTCTCTTATCAATCTGCTGTTAATATTGATGCGTCTTGCAATTATTACAGTATATTAATACAGAACTACAACCTATAGCAGTTTGATTTTTTTGTTGGTTAATAATGGAGAAGATCCGGAAAGTGGTTTTTCCACCGATTGGGTGAATAGTCATAAAGATCGTGCGAATCGTCGACAATTAGAAGTACGTGACGTATCGATGGGCCGAAATACTGAATATAGAACACAGATGAGACCGCAGTCGAGACCAACTGTTCAAGAAATTGAAGAAGAACAACGTATGTAACAAATTCACAATTCTCACTTATCTGAAAATTAGCTTTATGTTTTAGACATAGAATACTGTTGATTCGGAATTGAACTGGCATCTACTAGCTTGCGAAATCAAAATAAAAATTTAAGTTAAGCGCAATTTTTGACTGTAATCAAACTAATAACTAATAAAATTAAAATTGGGTTATGTAGTTTGGTTCACAAGTTCTGCGCTAAAACATAACACTAATTTTTATGATAAGTAGAGTATAGTCTGAATGAGTCTTATGGAGTTTCAGCAAGAAGTAATTTCGTCTTGCGAAAATTCAATTTATCATATTTACAATTTAAATAATTTTTTTTACTTATAAATTTCAGGTGGAGTCAAATTAGGTCTAGGAGACTTTATTTTTTACAGTGTTTTAGTTGGTAAAGCTTCTTCATAATTATGGTGATTGGAATACAACATTAGCATGTTTTGTTGCAATCTTAATTGTAAGTAAAACATATTTTTATTCTATTACTCGTAACTGTCGGTCGTAATACTTTAACATGTAAAATTATACTTTTATAATTTCAAGCTTCCTTAATTATTTTAGGGAAAAAAGCTTCAAATATAAAGGGGATGGTGCATAATTATCAGATTTTTTAAAAACTATATTTATTATGAAAAAGAAAAGAAACATTAAAATTCAACAATAACTTTTTAAGTAATTATTCCGGAGCGTAGTTACCATCTATTTCAATAACTGCTTCCCATTTGCTTGGAAGACGGTCGATTCCACGGGCAAATTTATTAAAAAAAAAGTGAACAAAACAGCAATTTTTATTAACAAATAACCCGTCTAGAAAAACGCCTGATAATTTTGCATCAACCTAATAAGTTTTACAGCAGTTACATTAAATTGGCTACAATATTTACTACTTTCTACGGATCAAAATGCCTAAAAATCTATGAGAAATTATTATTTTTGTTTGTTTGTTTAGGGTTTATCACTTACATTGCTATTGTAAGCAATATTTAAGAAAGCTCTGCCAGCACTACCAATTTCCGTTACGTTCGGTTTAATATTTTATTTCGCAACTAGAGAAATTGTGAAACCGTTTGCGGATCGTTTAGCGAGTGAACAAGTGTTCATTTAGTCGTCTTCCGATCCAAAAAGTCATTTCACAATCATTTTTATCACACCGATCAACACGAAACTAACAAAAACTTACACATTCAAAATCAACATAAATTACTGATATTAATAAAATAATTTATTAATTTATATATAATTATATTTCATGTAGTATTGAAAAGGAAACAATAAATATGTGTTGTTAAACAAAACACATATGTCTGTATGTGCATATTGTTTTTGAAAAAATTGCTCTTTATCTTACATTGTACTGACTATCGTATTACATAATTTTATTATTGTGTAAGAAAATTATGATTTAATAAACTATGCTTTTTTAACAAGATTTATTTAATTTTTTTTAATCTTATATTTATAATACAACAGTCTTTAATCTTAATTATATATTAACGGGATTAAGTCACCTTGAGACTTCCGAAATAGAAAGAAATATATATGTATGTACCTAATAAAGTTGGCTTAACCATAAACAAGAAAGATGTGAAGATTTTCGATTTAACAGTTCAAAAGATAATTTTAGGGTAAACGTTTTTAACGCTACGTTAGATATTATAATTGCACAATTAAAAGATAGATTTTCAAGTTTTACGGAAATAAATAAATAATTTGGAATAATTTTCTCAGAAAATTTAAAACAATTATCTGATGATGAAATAATTGATTTATGCCAACCTTTACTAGTCAAATATACTGACGATTTAACCGCAGATTTTAAGGCCCAGATATTATCTTTTAGGAAAACCTTTAAAAAACAGTTAGAAAATATTAATTCGGTATTTGAATTAGGAGAATTAATATTTACAGATTATTCTATTCTTAGTTCGGCATTTCCGGAATTTTGTACCGCTCTTATTTTGTTTTTAACATTCCCCGTATCAACTTCTAGCGCTGAAAGAACATTTTTAAAATTAAAACTTATTAAAACATATTTAAGAAACTCTATGGGGGAGAATCGTTTATCAAATTTGGCGATTTTGAGCATTGAAAATGAAAGAGCACGTAAATCACATTTAAATGAAATAATTCGCATCTTTGCTTCAATGAAAGCGAGAAAAGTTAAGTTTAGTTAAAGTTAATGAACTTGTTTGTCAACATAAACTTTAAATTTGATTTGTACTGTATGTTTTCGTGTTTGTAAACTTAAAAGATTCTATGAAAATGTATTTAACTTGCTTTAATAAACTAATTTATATAATAAATATATTTAATTCTATGAATGGTATTTTATTCCTCTTCTTTGTTTCTTATTTATTACAAAAAAATTAAAATAAACAAAAAAAAATGGTAAGTATTAATGAAAATAAGGCCCTATTGGGCACTTTGGCTCGTGGGCCCCTCTCGCTCATGGGCCCGTGTGCACCGCACTCCTTGCACCCCCGGTTGCTACGCCTCTGTCTACTACTACTGCATACAAAATAACAACATTTTTTTCCATAAACTTAGTAAATTATGGTTACAGATTATGATTCATATAATACCTGATAATATAACACAATTTAAACTTATTTGAATATAAAAACTATTTATTTCAGTTAGCGATTAAGATCTAATTTCAAGTTTAATTTAATCGACATGTTGAACTTACTTGGCTTACGCTTTGAGAAAAATAATTATAATTAGTCGTTATAATTGAATAGTTATGTAAATATTCGAAAATAATTAATTTAGCTAATTTACTGTAATACCGGGTTTAAAGTAATAAAATAAAGTATAATTTAGTTATTTTCTACTGAATCAAAAGTATTTAATTAAAAAATAAAATTTATTGAAATCTCGACTAAGTATTATGGATTTTTCATATAAAGATATGATCTATTACAAAATTTCCATTGCTTTCATTAGACTTTGTAATTATCTCAATATCTCAATATGAAAATGACCTCAATATTTGATGGACACTTAATAAATTATAATTAAATATTTTTGACATGTTACAGAAAAGAAAACAGTGTGATTAATTCAACTAGAAAGATATGTAATTTTTTTAATAAAAAAATTGCTTGTTTTTAAAATTTTATTAATAATATAAATCTTGCTATCATAATAACATCCAATTATGCATTACACAAAGTACAAATTTTTCTATAAAATCAATAATATATAAGCGATGCGCTAATTAAAGATAGAAGAGGTTAACTAGTACATATAATACAAAGTATCACAATTTCGGATACAATTTTTTTTATGACTTTAAATAATCCACAGAAATTCATATGCAAGAACAGATAAGTTTTTAAAACTTTTTGAAATTTCCAGTACATATTTACTCACAAATAAATTAATAAAATTTGTAACTTGTACTAATTAACACATTTTCGTTGCAGAAATAATTTTATTTTAAAATATCAACAACTAATTAAGCATTATTCAAATATCAGAGTAATTACAAGGACAATTCCTAGAAAATCATAAAGAAATTGTGTCTCACGAACAGTAAAATTTTGCATAACACCAAGTTAAATTAAATGTTTTTATTAACGTCTTCTATTATCTTCTCAAATTAATGCACTGACCTATCAAACATTCTGTGTATGAAATAATCACAAAAAATTAAAAATATTAAACTTATAATTTTATATTCTTGGCTTTATAATCCCGTCATTAAACACAACAATACTCTAAACCACAGCTGCCGGAATAAATAGGATCGTACTAAAATATTTGTTGATTTTTTTCATTTATCAAGTTAACTTCACTTTCATAGATTTCAAAAATTATATTTTACCACATATTTTTCTTAAAAATAAGTATAAATACTCAGGTATTAAATATATAAATAACGGTTAATTGTTAATACAAGATTAAAGTAAGTACGTTATTAAAATATTATGCCGACAATAATAACATTCTAATGTCCATATGCATAAACATTTTCGTTAAATATAACGGTTCGTTAAACTGAAAATTCTTGGATTTCATTAGAAATTTCGTTGCAATATACATAGAAAGATTTCTTAGGGAATCTAAGAATAATGAACCGTTATTTTTAACGAATAGGAAAATTAATAATCTAAAGCAGATACGAATACATATAAAAGGGAACACAGAAATTACTACTACATCATTACTGAAATTTGCAATATAGTAATAGCATTATACATAAACATAACATTATTTTTTAAATCTATGAAAGTGAAGTTAACTTGATAAATGAAAAAAAAAATCAACAAATATTTTAGTACGGTTCTCGAACCAGTTATACTGTTTTATAATGGTCATGCTGGCAACGCATTTTTCAAGTAGAAATTTGCAGCATGAATACATATCAGATCAACTACCATCTGTGGGTATTGTTGTGTTTAAACGACGGGATTGTAATGCCAAGAAAATGAAATATAAATATACTATACCAATAAATATAATTAGTGAAAATTAAAATTGCAAAACTAAATAGGTAGAAATATTTTTAAATTTTATTTCTTAAATAACTTAATTTAATGCGATGCAGCTGTAGTTTTTTGCTTTTTAGATTTTGCAGTTTTTTCCATTCCACCAGATTTTTTCTTTTTAGCCTTTTTTGCTTCGGTTGTGTCCTCGTTCTCAGTTAACCACATTTCAATATGACACGGCGATGACATATATGGATTTATTCGTCCATGAGCTCTGTACGTTCGTCTCCTAAGGCATGGGGCACGATTTACCTAGTAAATATAATTTATAACTATTAGTTTGCAAACTTATCATTACTTTTGTAAATTATTAAAAATTATGGAAAATATTTGTTTCAAAGATTATAATTTGAAATTAATTAATTAATTTGAAGGTCCCGAGTTCAAACCTCGGCAAGGTGAATGCAATTTTCAAAATTAACTAATGGTTTAATTACTTCATCAAAATAAATTAATTGCGATTTAAGCAAAAACAAAATACTATAACCTATTTTAATGATGTTAGCACTATACAAATTATCGCGGTAAGAAACATATTATATGTTATGGATAATTTATCAATATCATCTACATTTACGTTCAGCATTACCAGTTCAAAATCGTGCCAATTCAAAAATATTATGATTGTCTAAACTGGCATTAAAAAAGATTTAATTTCTCATTAATCTAAAGTCTATTTTACAATAGAAAAAAAAAATGATATCATAAATTTGAATAAAACTTGAGGTGAATAGAAATATTTTCGTATTTTACACAAGAACATATTCCCCATGAAAATTAAAATTATTATTTGAAAATGCATTATGTTACCCCGACACTAATGCTGCTGTAAAGAGAATATTTTCTATTGGTACTGTTTACTGGAACAGTGAAAAATCGCAATTATCCGTAGACACTAGCCTCAGTTTTAACAGTAAAATTCAACATGCGGAATATAAGTTTTTCTAACATGTGCTAGAAGAAAGTTCGGAATTATTTTTAAAAATCCATACAACCGAAAAAAAAAAAGATTTTAAAAATTAAAAATTATAATTAGAAATGTGATATTGGAATCATTGTCAATTTTTATATTATTTTTCAAATATTTATATTATAAAATTTATGATTAAATTCTAATGTGGGATAATCGAGTGGAAACTGCTCCAGATTTTTGGTTTGTCACAATCCCAATCACCATATCCAATCAGAATTCTATCCGTACTCCTTTTTCACAAAAAATATAATATAATAACCAATATATATATATATATATGTTTTGCTTTATAATTCCGCGGACGTTATATGACGTATCTGGTTTCCGGGATTGGCTCCGCGTTGTCGGTTGTCGATTTTGATGACGACGTTGCGCCACAGCTGCACTACTGAGAAGACCTGAAGATGGCACATGAGACTGTGCCGAAACGTCGTCATCAAAATCAACAACCGACAACGCGGAGCCAATCCCGGAAACCAGATACGTCATATAACGTCCGCATATATACATATATACATTACACATACATATATATATATATATATATATATATATATATATATATATTAAAATTATATATATATATATATTAAAATTATATATATATATATATATGGGTCATTCCATGTGAAATCGGCCAAAAAAATGTCGACCCCCTCCGATTTGTTTAAAAATGCGCATACTTATTCATTTTCATCTAAAACTAAGTAAGGAAATATTTATTTGGCTTAATTTACCGTATTTTAATTTTAATTTAATACCTTTATATATGGCTATTTTTTGCCCTCCCCACAGATCCCTCGAAATAAAATTCTATATTAATTCTACAATTATTTCAAGAAAACCAAATGCATTATATTATGAAACAGCTAACTTTAAGCTATTTATTTCAGCTATTGGTAACGATTTTTATCGGAACTGTGGAGAGTTATGCGGGAAAATGTGAAAATCCCCCTTTTTTTTCAAATTTTTTTTTTCAAATACTCCATCTCAGAATTTGCTCAAATTTTGGCAAACTGAAGAAGAAGAATTATATTTTAAAGCACAAAAACTTTCAAGATGGCTTTTTGAGTTTAAAAAAAGATATTCGACTTTAAATTTGGCTTACGGTTTTTCCAAATGTGGTCGTCATGACCCAAAACAGTCTTATCATTTCATTCATAATTTTGTGGACTTTATAGTTAAAAATATCCCTAAATAAGAAAAAAATAACTAAATTGGTATGGTACCTCAAATTTTGTATAAATTATTTACTTTGTAAACAAAATACGTATATCAATATGCATTAAAAATTTAAAAAAATTGCTCTCAAATATTTGCTCTTTGTAAGCCTTATCTCTAAGTACTTGTTAACTAATTAATTTTTGTCTTATAAACGTGACATTAATATTTATTGACAGCCTCATCCATAAACAAATAAATATAAAAAAACAAAAATTAATTTGTTAACAAGTACTTAGAGGTAAGGTTTACAAGGGCAAATATTTGGGAGCAATTTTTTTATATTTTTAATGCATATTCATATACGTATTTTGTTTACAAAATAAATAATTTATACAAAATTTGAGGAACCATACCAATTTAGTCATTTTCCTCTTATTTAGAGATATTTTTAACAATAAAGTTCACAAAATTATGAATGAAATGATAAGACCGTTTTGGGTCATTACGACCACATTTGGAAAAACCGTAAGTCAAATTTAAAGTTGGATATCTTTTTTAAACTCAAAAAGCCATCTTGAAAGTTTTCATGCTTTAAAATATAATTCTTCCTCTTCAGTTTGCCAAAATTTGAGCAAATTCTGAGATGGAGTATTTGAGAAAACAATTTTTGAAAAAAAAAAAGGGAGATTTTCACATTTCGCCGCATAACTCCCCACAGTTCAGATAAAAATCGTTACCAATAGCTGAAATAAATAGCTTAAAGTTAGCTCTTTCATGATATAATGCATTTGTTTTTCTTGAAATAATTGTAGAATTAATATAGAATTTTATTTGGAGGGATCTGTGCAAAAAATGGCCATATATGAAGGTATTAAATTAAAATTAAAATACGGTAGAACAAGCCAAATAAATATTTCCTTACTTAGTTTTAGATGAAAATGAATAAGTATACGCATTTTCAGACATATTTTCTATCGTTTGTAAAAATTAAAAAAAAATTATATTATTCTGTATAACATTTCACATCTCATATATTTTTTCGAAACAATAATAATAATATTTAAAGGAAATATGGCTTGTTAAAAAATATATTTACTTGTATTTTATGTAATTTTTATTAATAATAGAATATTGATATTGAATTATTAATTATACATATATTTTTAAATATTACGAATCAGTTATATTAAATATGCTCTACAAAATTAATAAAAAAATATTTATTCAATCGTCCTCTGCAATTTTGTGTAATCGCCCATACGAGTATGACTGTTCACCTTAAGTTTGAAAATTTCACACTTTTTATACATTTTACACTTTTTATATATTGTCATTCTCGAAATGTTTGTCGAAACTACAGTCACGTTTGTATAATAAAGTGTGAAATTTTCAAAGTTTAAAGAGTGTTCTATTTTATTTCAATATAAAGTTTCACAAAGTAACGGCCGGAAGTGTTAAGCTTTACAATAATATTACGTAAATAAATTACCAGTTATATAAAAATCACAAAATTAACCTGAATATGTTGAATTACAAGTCTATCGACATCAAGTCCTGTATAGTCAGCATTACTTTCTGCATTTCGAAGCATTTGTAATAAAAATTCTGCAGATTTTTTAGGCCAACGTCCCTGAGTTGTTCCAAATTGTTTAGCTTGAGCACAACGACCAACTCCTCCGTTAAAACGTCTAAATGGAACGCATTCTGTATGATTAATTACATTTTTCAGATAAGCTACAGCTCGACGAAGAGGCATTTTTTTAATTGCCATCGCCGTTTCATGTGTATTCTAAAAATAAATTAAGTTTTATTAACTATTTTATAATAAGAAAATCACAACAGTATACAAATGTCACAATTGTTAGGTTACATGGTGCTGTCAAAACATTGTTAATAAATAAGATGTAACTACCTTAAAATGTACTCTTAAATTGGATCCTCGTGCTTTGCATGTTTTAATTGCGACGTCTGGTTCACGGGAATAACGCCCCATTTTAAAAACTTATCTAAAATAGAAAAATGACATTTATATGCAATATTGAATACAAAAATAAATATACAATTTTCTTCAAAAATATAAAACAAACTTTCTTTAATATATAATAAACTACCATAAAACATATCAAATTTATTTCGATGAGTTTAATATTAAATAATATTTCAAGCTAAAAATACATGACATACCTCAAAAACACTTTAAAACCTTAGATCATTCAGTCTTCTACTATATGATCTAAGTTTAAAACAAATAAATAAAAAAGATGGCGTTGATAGATGGCGCTAGTGAAAACGTCAAAATTGTTTACTTTTCAAAATATATAATAAATAAATAATAAAATACAAAAATTATAATAATAATATAATATAAAAATTAAACATTTTTTTATGATTCAAGTTACAAATCTTTACAAAATGTTTCAAATTTTTCAAGTAATTTATAAAATATTTTATAAAATAGTTCAAACAAATTTAAAAAGAAATTCTTTTCTACTAGATATTCCTGTTGCATTTTTAATAGACCGAGCTGGCCTGAGAGACAAACTTGCAGTATATTGCAAACTTTGTACATTATCCAAGCATTCACTATTGCGGTATTGAGAATTATCTCAATCGCTAATTTATGGTACCATTTTACCGATTTTCGCAATGGTGATTGATAAGATGTCATTTGATCTGGAAGGTCGACCGAGGATTTCCCTGAATTGTAATCGACGATCATTTGAGGTTCGTATTTTATATTACCTAAGCGATCTTTGATGGATGCAATAGTATCCGAATGTTTTGTAGATAATAAAAGCACATCTCTTTTATCACGCCATTTTAGCACGGAAATTCCCTCCGCGTTCTCCTGGGTAATATGTTCGCCGTTCTTCAATTTCTTGCTAGTAACGTCTGTTGGCAAATTTTTGAGATTTTTCCTGAGAGTTCCTAGCAGGTGTGTTTGTTGTTCCAATAGTTTGCAAGCTAACTCCACGCTGGTATACCAGTTGTCGGTGATGAAAGTTCGACCGGAATTTAGAATCGGTTGGCACAGCTTCATTCCACGTTTGTATAGGAGTTGTTTTCTTAGCTCCAAATTTTTGCCGCATATATTTTTCAATTTAATGTTAAATATTTTTAAAAGTTTAATGTAAATAAAAATTATATTAAAAAGTTATATCAAAATACATGTGTAAAATAATTATTTATGTTTTCTTATTTTAATTATGGAAAATAAATATAAACAAATTATTAATATTTTTTAATTAAAATAGATGTTTTATATTTTTATTTCCTATATATATACATATTACATAGCTAACGCAAATTTATTTTGAAAATAAATATAAAGCAGTTTAATTTTTCAGATAAATGTGACCAAAAAAATAAAATATCGAATTGAACACTTCACCTTGTGTTGTGTTGTGTTGGCTGTGTTTGCAATATTGATAGAAACCCCTACGCGGTTTTGATTCACACTATCTGACTGTGTGAGTGAACTTACGATTTAACATTTAATAATAAAAAAAAATAATACAATTTGAAATCAAAGAAGACATTTATTAAATTCGATATACATACATACATACATACATATTAATAGTCTTCCGTTTAAAGCAAATAGTGTAAACGAAAAGTAAGCGAACATTATTCAGCACAAAATATATTATTTGCGTTACTTTGGTAGTTTATAATTTTAAAAGTACGGTTTACCTATCACATGTATTAAAAAATATTTAACATTCATAAAAAAATATTTATGAATCAAACTAATATCGATCACCATATACATGTAAATCTTTTCAATAGTTTTACATTTATAATACATACATATATTATTTAAATTTAAAGTTGATATAATAGAAATTAACATTAACAGCTAACATTAAATGTTTACATAATCGTTTACACTAGAAGTTTTAATAAGTACAGTCGATTCCGCTTAATTGGGACACATCGGGACTAGAGCATTTTGGCCCAATTAAGCCAATTTTACATAAAATTAAACAATCCATATTTTTCTTTCAATAATTTTATTTTATAAATTCTTGGACAAAACTATAAACTACATATAACCAAAAAATATAAATTTTTAAGAAAAAATAATAATAAATTACAAAATAAAATAATAAATAGGTACATACATTTTTAATTCAATGCAAAAATATGAATGTGTTGGGAATAAAGTTCACAGCGCGCGATACTAATGTAATTAATTGATACATATTTGTTAGTTTTTTAAATATAATTTTCCATCTTGTGAATCAAAAAGATATGAAGCGTATCATATTAAATTCTTTGTAAATATTTTTTCTTGTGAATATTTGTAACATAATATGTACTGCGATCTTAAATTTACTGGCCCAATTAAGCGGAATGTTGTCCCAATTAAACATGTAAATTTACTGTTGGTTCCTTGGTTTGGTTTCTGTTCTTTGAGATTTGGCCCAAATAAGCGGCTGCCCCAATTAAACGGTGGCCCAATTAAGCGGAATCGACTGTATATGATAATAATCAAAATGATCATAATCGAAAAAGTATTCTTAAAAAAAGAGGATCAAATGAATTAAGATGAAAACGTCTTTAGGTTGTGGTTCTGTATTAATATTTATTAATAATCAACGTCTAGACGTACTCTACATACATCTTCATCACGAAAAAATGATACAAATGACATTTACAGTAAATAAACAAAGTAGAAACGGGTTACTTATTTTGTTACCTAGTAACTTGTTTCTATGCTCTGTTTATTTATCTTTTTACTACTTTGACTGCAAGGAAAAAGTAGTATAGCGTTTGGTACGGTGTCTGTAACATTTTCAAAAAAAAAAAAAAATTGTATAGAAATCCTTCATATAGCCTGTAGATGACGAATCTGAACTTAGTTTATGTGGGTGTATGTGTGTGCGTCGTCAACTCGCTCGCTCGCTCGGTCGAAAGTCAAAATTTTGTGGCCGCAACTCCTCCTAGACGGTTCAACCGATTTTAATGAAATTTTCAGGATAAATTTGTCTAGTGCCCAAGATGGTCATGTAATTTTGTTTTTTTCCAGTGATGCCAACTGTCCGAGAAAAAAATTACTAAAGTTTTTAAAAATTCATATTGGCTACGCTATTTATCTGATTTTGATCAAATTTTCAGAAAAGATTTCCCTAATGCTCCCATTAATTACATAATTTTATTAATATTCAGAGTTGCCAACTTTCCGAGAAAAAAATTACTAAAGTTTTAAAATTTTTATTATGGCCATGTTATTCAACCGATTTTACTCAAATTTTCACAAAAGATTCTTCTAGTATTCATATAATTTATGTAATTTTAACAAAATACAGTGTTGCCAACTTTCCGAGAAAAAAATTAGTAAAATTTAAAAAAAATTATTATGACCATTTTATTTAACCAATTTTAATCAAATTTTCATAAAAGTTTTTCCTAGTGCCTAAATAAATTATGCAATTTTAACAAAATACAGTGTTGCCAACTTATCGAGAAGAAAAATAACAAAATTTTTTAAAAATTCATTGTGGCTACATTATTTATTCGATTTTGATCAAATTTTCAGAAAAGTTTTTCCTAGTGCCTAAATAAATTATGCAATTTTAACAAAATACAGTGTTGCTAACTTGTCGAGAAGAAAAATCACAAAATTTTTTAAAAATTTATTGTGGCTACATTATTTATTCGATTTTGATCAAATTTTCAGAAAAGTATCTCCTAGTGCCCACAGAAATTATAATATTATTAAAATACAGTGTTGCCAGCTTTCCGTGAAATATCAAAGTAGTCTATATATGGGTTTACCCATATACTTCTAATCTTGTTTTTCTTGATGATGATGTACACAGAGTATGCCAATTATTAATAAATATTAATACAGAACCACAACCTAAAGCCGTTTTATTTTAATATAGATTGAAAAACTTTTTTACTATATCAAATAAATTATAATATTTTATTTCATTTCCGTAATAAATGGATTTTTTTTTGTAAAATAAAAATTTCAAAATTGTATTTCAGTTGCAAATTATAACAGTGCAATAAACTATTTAATCTCCTTTTTTTAAGATAAAAGTTGATAACTTTGTATCTAACAAGCAACCACATCCAGGTGTTAATCGCCGATTTAAGTGAGTTCCGGTATTCAAGTAGAGCACTAAAAAAGTAAGAGATACGTATTTTTAGCGCATTTTTGTTTTCAAAAAGGAAGCTCAATAATACGCTTTGTCCGTTCGGTCGATCGTTCGTTCGTCTCAAGAAAAACTTTTGAACTAGACATCGTAGAGAGTTCTAGTTTTTTGAATTAGTTCGGTGCTGTCGAGTTATTGGCGCATCGAATAGTTTAAAAGTGCTCAGCCAATGCTAAATAAGTTAATTAATGATATTTAATTAAAAAAATACTAATCCGCCCGCCAAAAATGAGCTTAAGTAACTCGATCAAAAGCACGAGGACTTTTTAAATTTTTTTACTGGCAACCGTCAAGGTTTAGGTGATAAAAAATCATCTCCAAAGTTTATAGTAAAATTGGTTTTAATTTTTTCTCTCGGAAACTATACATTCTAGAACAAAAGTGTAAATGTACGAATACTAGGGCTGAAAAAAATCGTGATTTTTTTAAAAAAATCAAAAAAATCGGATTTTTTTGATTTAAATCGGATTTTTTTTATTTAAATCAGATTTTTTTGATTTTTTCAATTTTATGTACACTGTTCATTAAATAATCGGATTTTTTTGATTTAAATCAGATTTTTTTGATTTTTTCAATTTTATATGCACTGTTCATTAAATAATTAATCGGATTTTTTTGATTTAAATCAGATTTTTTTGATTTTTTCAATTTTATGTGCACTCTCCATTAAATAATTAATTGATTCTTACTTGTATTACAAGTAGAACTAAAAATTCATAAAACAATCCCATCTCAATACCCTGTATCGCCGTAATTAACAGTTTTGAATTTCGCGATGAGACGTTCGCGCCATCATCGCTACATCTGTACTGATTGTTAAATGAGAAAGATATTTTATTTTGTTAGATTGCGTTATTATATTTTATCAAAATCAGATTATACTATTTTATTTCACTGTGTAAAGAATGAAATATTTGTTTCTTCACAATAACATTTACTTTATTAAAACCTTACGCCTAGCTATTTATTTGATTTAATACATATAAAAAATGTGTCTATTAAACCACTTGATTAAATCAGAGCGAATGATTTGCTGAAATATTTTTTTTGGTTGATTTAAATCATTCATTTTTTTAAAAAAATCATTTGATTTAAATCGCGATTTAAATCAATGATTTAAATCACTTGATTTAAATCATCGCAGCCTTAACGAATACCTTATTTTTCTAAGAGCTATCCACCGATTCTATTAACTTTTTTTCTATACGATTTGTAAAGTTACTCTTTTTACCATATTTTACTCTATATTTAATTATTTTGTAATTTTTTCAAAGTTTTATTTTATATTAAGACAGCCCAATTAAAAATAAAATTGAAGTGTTTTTGATTTTTTAAATTATTTGTTGTTGTAAGGGGTCATCTACCCCCTTATGTAGATACTTGTATGTACTCATAAGTTTGATTATTCATAACTCGTTAATATTAAATGATAGAAAAAAGTATTAATATTTTTTTTTCTTTGTTTTACATAAGAAATTCTATAAAATATTTAAAAAAAATTATTTACGAATTTTAATTCTTTTCATAACTCATCAGTTTCTTATATTGATTATATCGGCTGGTCGATTCAAGTGAAGACTTCGAAATATCTCAAAAAATAATCATCACACGAAAAAAATTTCTAGGATAAATTTTTTATTTTTGAAAGAACCATTCACTCGCGCTAAAATTAGAACGCCACCGCCCACAGTTTTAGGGGGGGGAGGTGTGGTAACTTTGAAATCGTAAATAAGAATCTCCATTTTTATTGCAGATTCGGATTTTCAGGAAAAAATTTCATCAATTTCACGTACAATTAACTCCCTTCCCCTTTATGAATGAGGGGCAGCTTTAAAATCTTGAATAGAAACTACCATTTTTTTACCACTTTGACTGCAAGGAAAAGTGGTATAGCGTTTAGTACGGTCTGTAAAATTTTCAAAAAAAAAAAAAAATTGTATAGAAATCCTTCATATAGCCTCTAGATGACAAATCCAAACTTAATTTATGTATAAAATTTTCAAAAAAGATTTCCCTGATGCTCCCATTAATTATATAATTTTATTAATATCCAGTGTTGCCAACTTTCCGAGAAAAAAATTACCAAAGTTTTAAAAAATTTATTATGGCCATGCTATTTAACCGATTTTACTCAAATTTTCACAAAAGATTCTCCTAGTATTCATATAATTTACGTAATTTTAAAAAATACAGTGTTGCCAACTTATCGAGAAAAAAATCACAAATTTAAAAAAAAATTCATTGTGGCTACATTATTTATTCGATTTTCCCTAATGCTCCCATTAATTATATAATTTTATTAATATCTAGTGTTGCCAACTTTCCGAGAAATATTAAAGTAGTCTATATACTTCTAATCTTGTTTTTATTGCAGATTAAGATTTTACGTCAAAAACTATAAAGGTTTTAATCGAAAAATTTTTTTTGAATCATTGGATGGCGCTGAAAAACGAAATTTAACAAATTTTTACCGATTGCAGTATCATCTACTAGATTCTATAAAAATGCCTCGATTAAAACCTTTATAGTTTTTGATGCAGAATCTTAATCTGCAATAAAAAAAATGGTGGTTTCCATTTAAGATTTTAAAACTGTCCCTCATCTATAGACAGGAAGGAGTTAATACTACGTGAAATTAATGAATCTTTTCTGGAGAAAATAATAGAATAATTTCTAATAACAAATTAAAACAACGTATTTAACACAAAATTAACACTAACATTAACATTTAACACCAAAATTATTTTTCTACTTTTTCGTCTTTTTTTTTTCTTAAAATTTCTTAGGAATTGGGTATATCGGAACCTTTCTCTTAAAACGAACATGTAGTTTAGGGTTTTTATATTTTTTTGCTTTTTTCTCCTTTTTGAAAATGCCTTTTATCAACTGTTTATCTTCTGATCTGTTTTTGTTGCTACTAAAATTTATACGTAATACTTGATTATTAATAATAATTTCGTTATACGGTTCAGGATTCTTTTCCATTTTTACATCTTTCGCATATGTCAATTCGATTACTTCATTTTTGTTATTTATAGAATATTTTGGTAGATATATTTAAATCACAAAATTTTATCCGTTCCATTGTCATGATAATGCTAGAATCTGAAGAATCCGAATCTATAATAAAAAATTAGAACTCCCATTTAAGATTTCAATGTTACCCCTCCCTGCCCCCTTAAAAAGAGTGGGGGTGGTAAATGTAGCACGAGTAAATGGCCCTTTCAAAACTATTAACTTTTTATCGTAGACTTTTTTTCGTACAATGCTTATTTTTCAGGATATTTCGATGTCTTCACTTAAATCGACCACCCAATACTAATAATCAACATACGAAACTGACGAGTTATGAAAAAAATTAAAATTTCTATCATTTAATATTAACGAGTTATAAAAATCAAAATAAGGGGTAGATAACCCCTTAAAATAATGAATAATTTAAAAAATCAAGATAGTAAAATATATGTCAGGGGAAACTTTACAAATCGTATAGAAAAAGAAAACAAACAAACTAATACCATCGGTGGATAGCTCTTCCAAAAAAAAAGAAGGAATTCATACATTTACACTTTTGTTCTAGGATGCATAGTTGCTGAGAAAAAAAAATAAAAGCAATTTTACTCTAAACTATGGGGATGATTTTTACCCCCTAAACCTTGACGGTTGCCGATAAAAAAGTACATGTCGTTTAGTTTTTAGTGTTCTTCTTGAATACTTGAAGCTCATTTAAATCGGAGATTAATTTTATGGTTGCTCGTAAGTATCGACAAATACAGCAAAAAAATAAATACAATTACATCAATACAATTTAACGAAAAGGATCCGAATCCCTTTCATTTATAAGTATATGTGTAATAATTGATAAAATAACAATAAAAAAATAACGAAATAATTACAGTAAGTCTTAATTAATTTAACTACTTAATTGAAAAGGTATGGACATAATGATATCGTATAGTAGTATCCTTTTTTACAATATTTCCTTTCAAAAAAAAAATTATGATCGAACTGGTGTTCCAGGTGGTTGCAAATCCATTGTTTTACAGACCCATCCAGCGATATCTACATTTTCTCTTTCAGCCTTCTTAATCCACTCATGATTCTATAATTATATATTAACACAAATTAATGTTAGTTAATTACAGTTGCTTATTTTATCAAGGTTATATGACACTAGAATGACAAAGCATCAATTTGATGTGTATAAAAATCGATTTTTGTAATTAATTAAGAATAATAGAAGTATATATTCAAATAAATTATTATAATAAGAAATATTAATAAATGTCAATACCAAATATAAAAAAGTTAGATGGTATTTTTAAAAATTTATTGATATATTTTGACGTGATTCATGATATAGAAAGTTTAAAAGAATATAACTGATCTAAAGAATATAAATATAATATTAAATAAAAAAATTATTAGGAGAGCAATTTTGAAACGAACGATTAAAGCATAATGTATAATAATTATAATAAAATCATACGCACCATGAGTGTTTTCAAATCTGCTCGTTCGTCGGGGTTTTTCTTCAAGCAACGATCGACAAAATCTTTAAATTCATCGGAAAATATGCCAGCTGGTAATTTTGGTGGTGGTTCGTTGACGATGTAATCTAGTAATTCGAAAATTGCCATAGGCCTTGGCCCATTTGTGTGGGCTGGCGAGTCCCCGTCTGCTCTTGGTCCAAAAATCGCGGCCAAAGTTTTTGCGTCCGGCGGCGGAATTGGATACATGCCGATAGCCATTTCAACTAAAGAAAGTCCCAGTGACCAGATATCACTTTGTACCGAATAATGTGTTCCTTGTAAGCGCTCAGGCTACAAACAATATTATACGTGTATATTTCTTTCATTTTTCGAATTACAAATGTAAGTTAAAATACTTACAGACATATAACTTCGTGTTCCAACAAACGAATTAGCCATTGAATCAATAAGTTGCCCCGAAACGCCAAAATCACAAATTTTAATTTCGCCACTACTATTAACCAAAATATTACTCGGTTTGACATCTCGGTGCATAATTGCGTGCTTATCGCGAAGATAGCTTAGGCCTTTTAGCACAGCTGAAGTGATTTTACCTAATATTGATTCGGGTATTCGTCCAGCTTTTTTCAAAATTAAATCTAAGGAACCGGCATCCATGTATTCCATACATATACTGATTTCGCCGTCGCTATAAAACGCGCCATAAAAACCAACAATATGTGCAAAATTGCATTCATGTAGCACTTTCAATTCGCGTATAATCTGCTTCTTTACGGCTGGTTTTACTTCTAAATGGATAAGTTTTCTGGCCATTATAAGTTGACTGGATTGGTGTCGGACTTTCATAACAACGCCTCCGTTTCCGGAGCCAAGCTCGCCGAGTTTCTCAAAATCATCATCAGATAGTTCACCGACTTTTTCCTTTTGGCATAAAAATACTTCGATACGTTTTCTTTGGGTATCATCCATTTCAAGCTCCTCTAACCGTTCCGTTAAATCTTCAATGCTTGACTTGGACTTTCCGATTAAATTATTGCGACTAAACAATCAAATAATAGTTGTTATCCATTGTCTAACCTAAATTAACATAACCAATTTTACTTACTTTGGAGGTGCGGCTTCCTTAAAGGTAGCACTTGCTGTTGGTGTTATTGAAGCTGTTTGGTCAATTGACCCAGGAGGTAACGTAAGATTTAATTTATTTTTTGACATTGTACTTAAATTAAATTAACAAAAAAAAATCAATGCAACTTTTTACTCTTCACACAAATCATGTTATTATACTACAACTTGAATTATACACGTCATTTTAGCTCGTTTTCTCTTTCATGAACACTAAATATATATGATATAGTTTATGTATTTAATATTATTATTGGTGGACAATATTTAAATAAAAACGTCATAAAATGTCAAATAACGCTACTAACACGAGTGTATTATTTTTCTATTTACTCCATTTATTCTGTCTGACTGATAAACTTCACTTTACCTGCTTATAATACCACAGCGCTTGCGTTTGCGCAGGCGTATCAAAATGTTAGTGAGCCCTCGTTCTCACGATAAAGTTCCACGTAAAATTCAAATATTTTTGGCGCTTTTACACGATATCTTTCATAAAAATATAAACATAATATTTGCTAAATAACATATATTTTAAAAAAATATTTATAAAATACAAATCTTATGTTAAACTAAAACATACATACACACACTTACGGTACAATCATTCAAATAAGACAAATACAATTTTTTGATCACTGTAATAATATGTATATAAAAGCTTTAAAGCGGCTTGAACATAATATTAAATTATTTGTTATTCTACCGATAATCTGTTTATTGACAAATATTTATAATTACACTTTTTCGTAATAATTGGTGTACCATATAAAGCCATTTTTTTCATGTGTACTTTTGCATGTTTGCTTAGGTGATCAGATCTGGAAAATGCCTTTTCGCACAAATCACACGAATATGGTTTAATACCGGAATGCGATCTTTTATGTCTAGCCAATTCATCGGATCTTGAAAATCTCCAATTACAACCGTTCCAGTCGCACGCGAAAGGTTTAACACCCGAGTGTCGCCGCATATGTGATTTCAAATGCGATGCTTTACAGTATGTTTTTTCACAATCGCGCACTGAGCATTTATATGTACGCGGTTCAACAACTGAATTTCTTATCCCACTACTGCATCTTGTCGAAACAGATGAACAGATTGGCGATTTAATTCGCGACATCACGTCCTGATACCGTCGACACGAAGCACGTGTGTCTTGTGTTGTTCGCACAAATTCATTCTTATCATATAACAACGATCTTCTTCTGTTCCAGTCGACAATTGGGGCTGTTACGCCTACACTCACACTACCACTATTATTATTATTATTATTATTGTTATTATTATTATCGCTATTTGTTGATATTGCTGCATCAAATTCTGCTGTTGTTGCTGTCTGTGAAAACACTGCTGTATCATCTATATCTTTTAAACATTCGCTAAATAAATCGAACTCAAATAATTCTTCTTTTAATACATCAAATTCGGTCAATGATTCCGTGCCAAATTCATTGCCAATCATTAAATTATTATTTACGATCGGTTCTACTATAAATAAATCGGAAGTATTTGCGTTTGTTGTTACTGTAACTGGATTATCAATATCCTCGTAGTAGAATTGTTCAATGTTTGGTATAGCGTTCCAAATTAAATCACTAGTCACTGCAGTATTAGTAGATTCATTTACAAGAAATTCATTGCTGACCGATTCGTAAATTTGATGTTGATCCTTGTCGATGTTGGAAAAGTTTTCCGACAAGATGGAATTGGTAAGTTCTTTGGATAGTTCGTCGTTTTCGCTCCAAATGGGAAAATGGCCGTTGAAATCAAAATTGAAATTGAAATCTAAATCGATGCTATAAACATTATCCGGCGATGGCACGTCGGTATCCATTGCAACAACAATTGCATTTGCTTTCAGATTCAAGTCCAAGATGAGTTGATTCGCGCGCGGCACTGACAACAAGAGCGACACCGACACTGACAATGGTGATAACTAGAAACAGTTTGAAAATGATTGTCGCTACTCGCGAATGTCACAACGGGACACGCCACGCGTCTAGCACGCTTACGATGAGAGTAGCGCACAGTGGATGCGATGAATGCGACAATGTGACGAATACACGAGATCAAGATTCATATGTATATGTATAGCTCTATAGAGTTTTTGGAATGGGCCTGCCTGCCTGCCTGCTGTTATCTCAATTGTGGAACAACTCGATTCCAACTCGAAAACAGAACACAATCGTATTAGGTTCCAATACCCGTTGGGATAGTTTTTACGTACTATGGACGTATGGACGTATTTGATGAAGCGCGCGTGGCTCATGACACATGACGTGACAATCTCCGACTAGCACCGGACTTGATAATAATAAACCGTCCCTCGAGAATAGCCGTGTTTTTGCAGAATACTTAACATAATAAAACATAAAGTACGCAGCAATTAGTCACTGGGGAATAGTCTATCTTAGTTCTAACAGTGCTAGGCGCCAAACTAAGGGAATATACATTCCATTATTGTACATTTATTATTCGTTTATCATTTTAAATTAGATGATTATTCATCAGTCAGTCAGTGGTTTCAAAATGCTGGCTCGCATGTACAACATGTTGGAAGTCGTCTGGATCTGGCCTGTGCCATTCCATTGATAAAGCCAGGAAATTAATGATAACACTTGACAACACTCAGATACGATACGGACCGGCTCGAGAATTATTCAGAATGCATGTGCGTCATTGACTGTACTGTCTGTATCTTGCGATGTCCGATCTTTCTAGAAAATGTTTTTATATTTCATTTTCCTGTTTTGAAAAACATGTAAATATTTCCAGTGAAATTATTTCTATCAAATTTCCCAGTCCGAAACAACAACAATCTTTTTTATTATTGTTTTTTGTTTTTGCAAATAAAAGTTACGTATAGATGGAATTTTTAGATAAAATCAAACTTCGGAAATAGTTCAGTAAGTTACCGAAAGATGACACTAGTAATACTAAACTAGCAAAAACATATTAAAATCTCTTTTGCTTTACTATTTATTATTTTGTGTTTTATTTAAAAATAATGCATTTTAAATTTTAAAAATAAGTTTCACAAGACTGCATTACAATAACATTTACATACGTACGTACATTCATGTGTTAGTTAATATTTACCATATAGAGTGTTTAAGATAAGTATTTAAGCATTGAGATTCCCTAAATTTATGTATAATACTGTACAAATTTTGTTTATTGAAACTACAATTATTCAATTTAATTTCGGGATAGTGGAAAGAGTTTGTGCCACATTCTTTTGGGTACATGGCATGATTGTGCATGTATGTGTTATTCAATTTGTAATTATGTTTACAAAATTGTCAGTTATAATTAATTTTCTTGGGCTTAAAAGGCATATTCTACACAAGCTAGCATTTTCTTTCAAAAAAAATAATATCCACAGGTCACAATTTTGTCTTTATTGTTTTTGACTTTCAGTTTCTTTATTTAAATTTGTATAAGATTTTAACTTGCAAATTATACAGATACTTTAATAATAAATTTATAACAGTCTTCAATTTTTTTACCTCGCATAATTTTCGATAAATTTACACCAGCCATCAATTTTCATATAGAGCTCATAATAGATTTTAAATAATAAATTAAAAATTTTGTATACCATTGAACTGCTCCCTTGATTAGGCAACTTTTGTCTAAAGTAACTATAATAGTTTTGAAGATTTCAATGCTTAAATACTTATTTTAAACATTCTGTATATCTCAAATAGATTATTATTTCTAAATATGAAAAAAAAATAGTGTAATTTTTTTTAAACATTAAAGGTTATAAATATGTATGATATTTGAAAGGCTATAAAATTTATCTTATCGTTAGTTAAACGTACTAGGATCGTTTGCAGTTTTTGTTTGACTTTTTGATTATTATTTAATAATATAAAATAAAACAATAATTATTATTTAGCGCGGTGACTGTAACTTTTGACCATAGAACTTTAACATATAAAATCATACTTTTGTAATTTCCTATTTTCCAAATTATTTTAGACCAAAAAAAGCTTTAAATAAAAGTTTTAGTGCGTCAAATTCTGAAACAAATTCAAAAACTAAATAAATCGTGCCTGCTTAAAGGTAGGAATTACTCCAAAAATAACCATGGATATATCATTTGATATTCAGCAAAATGATGATGATATTATTGTTGAAATTACCAGTCAACAATATAACGAATCATTTTTGTCTGAAAAAAACAGGAAGAAAAATTGAATCTGTTTTAGAACCAGATGAAGATAATATACAGAAACAGAATTAGATCAATTTCTAATGAAACAGATCGTCTTGTTACAGATATAGAAACTGATAAATCTACAACGAAGATATCAGAAGAATCACAAACACCAAAACTTGAACAATTTGATGATCTATTAGAAAATAAAACAGCAATTGAAGTATTAAGTGATACTTTTATGAAAACACCAACACAAGTTCAATCTGAAGATCTAATATCTTCAGTTGATTCAGAAGAAGAAAAAGATATTGAAGATAATAAATCTTCAAATAAAAAATAAAATCAATTATATTAGACCAAGAGCCCGTGACTGCCAGACCTTCCTTATTTTATAAAAGCTGAAAGTTTCTCAGCGCATGCTCCCAACACAGGTAGGAACGATAAGCTACTTACGAAGTTTGGGTCATCGTGGCTTTGGCAGGTAACAGATAGCAAAGGTGTATAAAATACCAACTTAAATTTGTCAAATAATAAAGCATAATTTTTATATATTTTCTTCAGAATAATATTAGAAATTACGTAGTCCGTTGCCAGTCACTTAACATCGTGGCAACCCCTTGCCAGACTTTTTTTACTCCTACGTCATCTACATAACATTTTATAGTAGATTCCTGGAAAAAATAATAATATACATTATTCTTCAACATAGAAAAACGAATATTATTTTTTTATACGTAGTGGAAACGAAAATTGGTAACGCAATTTATCAGGTACATTATAATATATACAAAAAATCAAATATTTTTTAAAAATCAAGAATTTTTTTGTATTATTAAAAAAAACTTGGTTCTATATATTTAATACTATACTATAACACTATAAAAAAGAACTTGACATGATTTATAATTTTCTATAAAAAAAAACTTGACATGATTTATAATTTTCTAAAAAAAAATAATATCACTTACTTTTATGGGACACTTTATTTCGATCACAATTTCATCTGTAAGTCCATCTGGTGATGCTCCAAAAATAGGATAATCTTTATTTAAAAATAATCTGGGCCTTGTTACGTGTTTCTTTATTTTATTAGAAATATTTTCTAAAACTAAAATTTCTAATTTTTTGCCTCTATTTATGGCTTCTGATGTTACAACTTTTTGTCCTCCAAATATTTTTTCAAATAAACTGCCTTCAGCTGTTTTACATTTTTCAGTTTCATATAGAATAGATGCTGTAATTCTGCCAAAATGAAGTTCATGCTAGTACCTTGAATCAGCTTGAAGACGTGTTTTTTCTTCAACGAAAGAGTAAATTTCTTCCGGTATTTCTGCTTTCAAAAAATTAATAAAATTATCTGAAGACACACTCTTCTTATCGTTTCTACTGGAATATAAAACTGCCAATTTGTGCATTGACAGTTGTTCTATTAATGTGCAATTTTTCAATTGAAATAAAGGTCCACTCTCAGATGGAATTTTTTTTAAAAATTTAGTTAAAACAGTTGGATCTCTTGCACTTAATTTCGGTGGCGCACCAAACAAATTCGAAATTTTCATTCTTTTTGAATCCACTTTTGCTAAATTTGAAGCCTTCCAATAATACTCTACTGCTGTAACAGAAGGCTCTTCGCTTCGTCGATGCAGCCAAAATAAAAATGCTGTTGCATGTTTACAACCGCCTATAAAAATTAATAATACTGATAAAAAATCAAATAAAAATTTACTATATGTATACATAGATAGAAAATCTTAAAAGATATTTCTGAATATTAACATAAAAATAATATTAATATTAATAATAATATATAATATATTATTAATATGTAATAATAATAATAATAATATTATATATATATATATATATATATATATATATATAATATATTATAATTAATAATATTAATATTAACATTTTTATAAAATTATTTGCTAAAATTTATTTACTACCCGTTTGACAGGTAAATTTTAAAAATAAATATCCTGACAAACTTCATATAAAAGACTTGTACTTAGAATTCTTAATGTTAATTCTTGAAATATAATTAGTAATACCTTCAGATGCCGGACAATCTAAACATTCACAACTAATTATATTTTCCACTTCTTCGTCTATAACAGCACATAAACGGTATGGTTTTAGGGGAACTTTATGTTCAGGGGTAATATTTGCTTTAACGGCACAAATACTATTATCTCGTTTCAATTGAACATAGCAAATAGCATGGTCCGCATAAGAAGAACTCTTAGATGACCTAAAAAAATATCATTTATTATGTATTTATTTCCATTAAATTTAAAATATCTGTAATTTTGCTTATTTTTTTGAAAAATTAAACTGTATTTAAATTTGAATATAGATTAAACGAATTGTGCAGCAATTTTTTAAATATATAACTAAAATTATAAATAAACTAAAACAAATAATGTGTTCATAACATAAACCAATATATTTAATATTTTATAAAGTTGGTTCTTGCTTTATAACCTAAACAATATTGAAAATGTCTACTTTTATTTTAAATGTTGATTTAAATTAGACAATTGTTTTAACTATTGATAATATTAGATAATAGTAATAAATTATTACATACTTTTCAGTTTTTTTATTACGATACTCAGCACTTAAATACTTTTCATTACTTCTAAAAAAATCCATAATCATATCAGATATCACTGTCAACTTTGGGTAAATTATCGGATGCCGCTTTCACAAAACCGTCTCCCATAATGTACTAAAAGTAAATATAAAACTAAAATATATTTATTTATATACATATTAATATATTTTTACCTTTCATCGACTTTAAAAATAACTGTAATAAAAGAAAATGTTGACAAATACGTAAAATCACTGAAAATCACAAACCAAGTAAAGGTGACAACTCAAACTTTATTTTAAAAATGTAAACAAACTAAATGTACACTACACGCGCAATTCAACCAATGAAAATGTCTACTACTTGTACACGTCACGGGACGGACAAATCCGAGAATTGTCGAAGTTCGGCGCCAATTTAGCGTTTTGTAATAATTTTTTTAAGCTTTACTATAAATAAATTTAAAAAATAAATATATACAAATTTTTTTATTTATTTATTACTTTCCAAATTTCAAATAAAAAAAAATAGTGGAAAGGCCCATTATAAAATTTCTCAAAATGTAGATATATTCATTTTAATCTAATCGTGATGTCGCTCAAAAAATATCTGCCACTATTTCTCACATCAATTATTAGTGTTCTATTATTTCGTATAAATTTAATTTTAATATAAAAATGGTACAAACAAATAACTAATTCCATTTTAGTTTCTTTGAAATATAATTTTTGGTAATTGGCAATGCAAGTTATAAATATAATAAAATATTAGTACAAAAAAATTATTTTAGAATAATTCTTTTATTATTAAATAATTTCAAAAATAAAGTCTATTACATTAATAATTTTACGAATATTACGAAGCATACAATAAAATATTTATGTTATAAACATATAAGTGGAAGCAGTATGGATCACCGCGTCTTATATTGCTAAAATACAAAGATAGTATTTTTCAAATTTCCATACGTTAGTTTTTATAGTACATTAAAAATAATTTATTAATACAGAGAAATAAATTAATCTTTCTTGTACGTAATTCATGATACTTCCCTTATATTCCACTCGCCACTGTCAACAATTCTCAAAAAAAATCTATATTATACAATAATATAAAAAATATTATACAATAATATAAAAACTATAAGAGTACAAATAGTAACTATTCTTCTCAAAAATGAACACAACAAATGAACTAAATAACTAGGCAGTAGAAACTACAATGCAGATTTATAAAATCAGTTTAGAGTAATATATAAATCAAAATAAAAAGGCATAATTGCAATCTGTAGTTTTTGAAAAGTACAAAATAATTAGCAAAGATATATTTATTTTACACTTTTCTTAGCAATTCCAAAATAATTTTTTATTTTTTTTACATCTAATTACTTTTACATCTAATTCTTCTGCATAGCTGTGTCTACTGCATAACATAAAAAAATCCTCAAAAAAACAAGAAATAAAGAAAAATACTTCTAAAGTAATAAAAATAATTATTATTAATAAACAAAAAAGCGGTAGGCTGTCTCGGGCCACGTCGCTAGATTTTTTTACATGAATATGTCTTTAAGTGACGAGAGAGAGAGAGTGAGAGTTGCTGCAACTAGACAATAATAAACTTTCATTAACATTTCGGCAATTTTTGACGAAAAAAATTGGAACTGATTTTGTGACGCTCGTGTTGACGAGCATGCGCGGTACCCGATACCGATTTTAAAGACATATACACGTAAAAAAAAATTTATGCAAGAATAAAGTATTTCTATAAAAATTAAAATTTTATTTTATAACTTTCTTACACGCTTCTTACAGCTATTGCGACGGTCTTGTCTCAGCTCTACAATGCGTATGCACATGAATGTCATAATCAGCCTGAGTTAAACATACTAAATTACATATTGGACAAATAGCACTATGTGCTATTGGAAACTTATCACGAACAATACTTTCAGTATTATTGACAATCGTACTAGTATAAAGTGGAGTTGTTTTAGATAAATCATATGTTATTTGTTGGCGGGATTGATTATTCAAATTTGCTTCAGTTGAATTTGTTGTAGCTATTTCTTGCTGCTGAATATTAGAATTTGTTTCACTTAATTGTTCTGTTACAATTTGTTGACGATTGAAAATAGGATGAACGTTTACATTGTTTGTCATTTGTCCTGGTTGACTCTGAACATTTTGAGTAAATGTAAATGAACTAGATGGTTCTATATAATTGTTACCTTGAAATGGTCTTGAATCCATTGCATAAGATGGCTGCGACTTATTATCATCAAATGTGACATGACAGTGACGGTTATTTTCTCTTAATGTTTTTCCGCAAATATCACACATGTGCATGAAATTCTCACATTCATGTTCATTCAAATTCCATTGATATTTAAAATTAAACTGACAAGTTTGACAGCAATATTTACCTGTTTTTTCATTCAATGTGTATCTTTTATCGTGATATTTAATATGTAGATCTAAATAATCTTTTCGTGGATAAGATTTCTTACATACTGGACAATCATAAAATGTTAAATTTTGATGAATTTGTAAATGCATGCGATAGTTAGATTCAGTCGAATATTTTTGATTACAAATTATACAATCAAATTGTATTATTCCATGTTGACTACTCAGATGCTTTTTATAATTATAGTGATCAAAAAATTATTCACTACATATATAACATGAAATTACAAGCACATTCACATTTGCACAATTTGAACTTTTAGTTTTACTTGCTGAAGCTGAAACATTTGGAAGATTTGTTTCTGGAAAACTATCTTCTTTTACGTCAATAATTTCGGCTTGTTGCAAATTATTGGCTTCCAAGTTTAAATCTTCAAATTTCATATCGTTTTTCACAACCTTCTCATTTAAATCAGTTAAAACTACAGTTGCTTCACCGTAAGAACCGATAAATCCCGTATGAGATTTTAATTGGCCAATATAAATTTTAACGATATTTGTGTTTTTAATCCAAACTCTTTTCAATTTAAACGCCGACCGCATTATTTGCAAACATTCCGTACAAACGTACAAATGTACAATTTTCAAATCAATTTCCTCCTAAAATTTTCATTGATTTATATATTTCTACTAAAAATATACTTAAAATATACTTACATGACCATATACCACGTCTATCATTTTAAATAATAGCGGAACTTCATCTTTATCAACATTAGTTAGTTTCAATAATTCTTTAGAATTCGAAAAAACAAACACAACAAAATTGAGATAAACAATACATCTTAAATTATTATTATACTCCTACGATTAGGGCTGGGCGATATTGGAATTTCAATATCGATATTTTATATTCAAAAAATATCGATAATATAGATATACCGAAAAATCGATATATCGATATATCAATTTATCGATATATCGATAAATCGATATATTGATATTATCGATAAATTGATATATCGATATATCGATATTTCGATATATCGATATTTCGATATATCGATAATTTTTATTTTTAATATAAATTATCGATATATCGATATATCGATAAATTATCGATATATCGAGATTTTTTCCCAGCCCTAATGCTACTGGATAATATAATTTAATTTTTAAAATAGAAACACTAACAGAAAAATTTTAAATTTATAATATGCTAATATAACAGTAGGGATATGAAATGAAATAATCGCCAAACATTTTGTTATTTATTTTTAAATAAAGTGAATGAATGAAAATTTTATTTGAAAATAAAAATGATTATCAACATTTTGGAATATTTAATTTAAAAAATAAATAAAACGTTTCATAATTACTTTGACATATCATACTTATACTTGTGAGCTAATTATAACAAAAATTTATAGATAGATAATTTTAATTTTATCTGATTTTAAAATATACTTTATTATCAAGCGCAAATAAAAAGTGATTAATCTTGTATATTAAATGTCGTTATTGTAAACCGTTATATATTTCAATTAAAACCAATCATTTTTATTATGTCTCATCCATATGCGAGATCAAATATTTGTAGCTTACAAAGAGGATATCATCTATCTTAAATATCGATATATCGAAATACCGATATATCAATATATCGATATATCAATATATCGATATATCGATATATCGATATTTTGATATATCGATATATCGATATTTCGATATATCGATATTTCGATATATCGATAATTTTTATTTTTAATATCAATTATTGATATATCGATATATCGATAAATTATCGATATATCGAGATTTTTTCCCAGCCCTACCTACGATGTTTGGCTGTCAAATTCAAAAATCGTTAATAAATCAATAAAATGAAGTTAGTCAATGTCAAATGACAGCTGTGTGAAGTTATGTACACTACTGATAAAAGTGTTGCTATTGAGTAATACATAATAGTGCAATTGATATTTTATTATTATTATATTATTATTATTATTATTTGTTTATTTATTTATTTTTATTATGTTTATGTTTAATTACTATTTTCGACTTCAAACGTGACCCCAGGATTTCCTAGTCTATATCTATATAGGTACATATATAAAAACGAGTGTATGTCTGTTTGTCCTTTATGCATTACTACACCATTCATTCGATCGCCATGAAACATGAAACTTTGAGAAGTTGTTGAGTACACTCCCGCAAAGGTTTCTGTGGGCCCCAGGGCTCCCCAGGACTCTCATAATCATTCGAAAACTGAATTTTTGCGCAGTTTCGTAGCAACGCGAAACGGGAAAGCTAGTTCAGCATATATTTTACGTCTAGATATTGCTTAAGATTTATTAAGGTATAAGCTACTAAATAAACACGTGATTAGGGCCACCGCCAAATAGGGGCCCCCAACAAAAGACTTTTTTTTAAGTACAATTTTTATGAGAAATATGAGAGTACCTTTTCGATTTCCATTTTTTTTAGGCATATGTTGTTTATTTTAAGTTCAATACAATTCTGTTGTTGTTTCTAACAAATTGTCTAAGAATTAGACACTTACTTTTTGCAGTGAGGTGCAATATTATTTATCTACCTATAAAACATAAACAATATTGTAAGTGAAATTCTTTTATTTTACATGATAATTTTGCATTAAAAATAAATTACACCATGTTTTAAAAACAATTTCTCTTTTTTCGAAAGAAAGTATAACTATTCCTTAAACGAGAGACGAAAGATTTGTTTGAATTGGTTAATTTCACTCGGATTTATTAATTTTACAATTAAACGCTGCACAATGCTACCTTTTTTTTACTCCACAAATAACAACTTTTTCATAAAAATAGTTTCGCATCATTCGCTATCAAAACTACCCTTTTAGGAATTTTTACTTATATAATATTATAAATAATAAATATATAATATGTAATAAATATATAATAATTTTTAGAGGAAAGAACAATCGAAATGGAAATTGCTTAGAGCCCCTGAAGAGGTTAATCCGGCCCTGAAAGTCCTCATATTTTATTTTACTTAAACAATATTTATCACAAAGTAAAGGTGAGCCAAATTAAATATATATATATATATGAAAAGTATTTAACAAAATAATTGTCTAAAATCCTCTGGCAATTATTAATTAATTATTAATTATCAACGAAGAATGAATTTGTAAAATCTGGTGTACAAAATTTGAAGGAAGTAGTTTCTCTCTCGGTCATAATCTTGTGAAAAATATTATAGCCTTCTCAAAAATATATAAAACTTGTGAAAAATGACAAAATCTTGTAAAAAAACATCATAATCTTGTAAAAAACATCATAATCTTGTAAAAAATATCAAAAATCTTGTGAAAAATATCAATATCTTGTGAAAAATGTCAAAATCTTGTAAAAAAATATCAAAATTTTGTGAAAAATATTGAAAATCTTGTAAAAAAAAAACATCAAAACCATTAAAAAATCATCATAATCTTGTAAAAAAATATCATAATCTTGTAAAAAATATCAAAATTTTGTGAAAAATATTGAAACTCTTCTAAAAAAAGAAACATCATAATCTTGTAAAAAATATCATAATCTTGTGAAAAATATCATAATCTTGTGAAAAATATCGAAAATTTTGAAAAAAATATCAAAATCTTGTAAAAAAAACATTATAATTTTGTAAAAGATATTATAATCTTGTAAAAAATATCAAATATCTTGTGAAAAATGTCATATAACCTTGTAAAAATAATGTTTTTTTTATAAAATAAATTAAACAAAAAATCTAATTAATTAATTAATCAATTAATTATTATTAGACGGTACTGTAGAAAGTTTGACGTCACAAATTACAAAATTTGAATTTGATCTTCAACTTCAACAATTTTTTCTTATTAAATACAAATAATTTAACATTAATATCTATACATCTATCTATCTATATATGTAATTGTCTAAATATATATTTTTCATTAAAAAAATTAAAAAAATGAGCGCAACGACCTCATTTATAGATTTCTTTACTGTCAACTGACAATTTTGTTTTAGCTCCTTGCTAATTTTTAATGTTAAAATGCTTTTATGGTTCAACGATTCAACCGATTTTAATGAAATTTTCAGAATAAATTTGTCTAGTGCCCAAGATGGTCATATGGTTCTGGTTTTTTCCAGTAATGCCAACTTTCCGAGAAAAAAATTACTAAATTTTTTAAAAATTTATATTGGCTACATTATTTATCCGATTTTGATCAAATTTTCAGAAAAGATTTCCCTAATGCTCCCATTAATTATATAATTTTATTAATATCCAGTGTTGCCAACTATCCGAGAAAAAAATTACTAAAATTTTAAAAATTTATTATGATTATTTTATTTAACCGATTTTAATCAAATTTTCATAAAAGATTCTCCTAGTGCCTAAATAAATTATGCAATTTTAACAAAATACAGTGTTGCCAACTTATCGAAAAAAAAAATCACAAATTTTTTTAAAAATTTATTGTTGCTACATTATTTATTCGATTTTGATTAAATTTTCAGAAAAGTTTCTCCGAGAAATGTCAAAGTGGTCTATATATGGGTTTACCCATATACTTCTAATATTGTATTACCTAGTAACTTGTTTCCACGTTCTGTTTATTTACTGTAAATGTCATTTGTATCTTTTTTTGATGAAGACGTACGTTGAGTTTGTCGAAACATTGATTATTAATAAATATTAATACAAAACTACAACCTAAAGCCGTTTTATTTTTATATAATGAGTTCTGAAAGATTTCTTTCTATGTTATAGTACCATTTACAATTTTCAATATATTTGTATCTGATTTCTACCGTTATAAAACATACAAAATTAATTTTACTTATTGATTTAGATGTAGAATTTTCTGCTCTAAAATTTTTGTTTGTAGCTTTTTCCCTAAAATAATTAGGAAAGCGAAAATTACAATACATAATATGATTTTACAAGTTAAGGTCTTATGTTTCTTTTTTAATGTAGTCGCAAAATTAATTTGAAACGCATGTTAACAACAAGAACTATACATTTTTATAATGCATTTTCTACAATTTTGGTTGTTTATTAATATTATTATTGATTTTATTATTATTATTATTATTACATTACGTAAGTCTGTATATTGCAACATGTTGAATGTATGTAAAATTATCATTTTTATACCTAAAATTTATAATAAATATCTATAATTAATAAAAATAAAATAAAATTAATAACTAAAAAGTTCAATGATTTTTAGGAATATTTAAAATACGGAAATTTTTATATTAATATTTAAAATAAAACATAAATGTCAATGATTTAGACAGTTTCCGCTAACAAAAGCTGGAAAAGAATAAATATTTTTAAATGAAAATATCAGGAAATAACAAAAACACGTAAACAGAATCGGTCAATGATTCGGAAATACGAAAACTATAAATTGAATGGAGTGGTCAGCAAATACGAGAGTCGTTGACAGTAAAGCTGTGACAGTAAAGGTGTGATTTGTGTAGCACATATTATGTAGATCAGTGACATATGGCAGTTTTGTTTCAAATTTCGTTCAATTCGCGTCCGGATCATTTTACCTGTGCGGTTCGAGAGTGTACATTATCGACTATCAACTATAAGATATCGCAACAGAAATTGTTTACTAATTACACAAAATTTCGGTAAGATTTTTGAAAGTCTAATCAATTGCTTTATAATTAAAAAGGTGGATTTTAAAAGAATGACGTATATACTCTTGTTTTTTTTGTTATTATTATTTTTTTTAATAAAATCACTTTGAGCTTGCATTATAAAATTACTCATAAATTATTTTTTTAACAAATTGTATTTTTTTTTATAAAAAAATAGTATATTAATTTTGTTTGGTTTGGGATTTTTGGTCTTGAATAGATTACACTTAGATGTTATTCCTAAAAAATATTATATTGTAATTAATTAATCCTAATAGATTAATTATTATTTCTTTATTATGACATAGTATTTAATTATTTTTTAATTGGTTTTTAATTGTATTGGTTCAAATTATATATAAGTATATATATATATATATATATAAATATATATATATATATATATATATATATATATATATATATATAAATATATATATATATATATAAATATATATATATATATATATATATATATATATATATATATATATATGGTATACATTATATATACAATCACGCCATGTACTGAAAAGGGTGCGGCACAAACTTTTTTTATTACGCCAAAAATATTTTCCGTCAACTTTTGCTTCATTCTTTCACATTATATATAACTTTAAATAATTCCTGTTCTTCAAACATAATAAAACATTCTAAAAACTATAATAAAATTGTTAAATTTTCGGAAATTACATTGCTTTTGATCTCACTTTAAATTAAAAGACTAATGGCATAGCATCAAAAATTTAAATTTTGTACAGAAATAATAATAACGGTTTAATGCGTTTGGGTATTTCGTCCAAGGAGAAAACGGTTAGACCTGGACAAATCGCATTCATGGATCATGGTAATTCAGCAACAAAATCCCGTTTAGTCTTGCAGCCAAAAATTATCCGTCATTTGTAAAAATGTTCTTGTACATACGAGAATAAATGATCTGATTTGGCGACCGATAAGTGACACTGTACCGCATCAGTACACAAATAGCACGCACGGCTGTCACATTTAGACAATAATACATGTCAAAACAACTGTACATTATTTCTATCCGGTTTTTTGATTTGTTTCCGGTCGGAGGTCATTGCTCATCATCCATCGTGCATTGATTTAATACTTGCGTGAGCGTGACGGTTTATGCAGATATTTTGTCATCAGTGCAATTTTGTGTCATATCTAATTAGTTCTATTACTACTCATATACCTATTTTGTAAAGTTCTAGTAGGTTTTTGGGAAAGTGCTATGCATGCTTTAAAATTTTTGTTGATGTATTTAAATGTCTTAAAGTTTTGTTCACTGTTTTAAAAACTAAAATAATTTTTTGTTTTGTTTAAAGGTATGGCATTACCACTGACAATTATATTTTGTTTTCTTGTGGGAATTAAAGCAGATCTATCATTAGAAGACGACGAAATTGACCCAAAAGATGCATTTTTTAGACATTTGCGATCATTCGATCAGACACAAGAAAATAACGAAGAATTTTTTTACAATATACCTAAACCTGGTGGTTTATCAACTGAAGATCATTTAAGACTTCAATTTGAACCAAATAGAAATGAAGATTCTAGAAATAAACGTTCATATCATGTATTACCATCACCAGGACTTAAAAGTCATTTCCAAATTGATTCAGCTGATAAACATCGCTCTAAGCGTGATGTTGGCACAACTGAAAAAACATTAACAACTTTAAATGAAGAACTAGATGTTGAAGAAACTACAATTTTAGAAAATGAAGAAACGCCACAAGATTTAATAATTAATGATTTTATTCGTTTTAAACGTGAAGAAAATAATGTTAAAATAAAATCTGAAAATGATTCTCAGACTTCTAGAACGAAGCGAGAACCAGAAATTAGAAAAGAAAAAATGGTAATGGAACGCAGTTTTGCTGATTCTGGTAATGAGCGTGAACCAAGAGGACCAACTAAAGACCAATGGATTAAACAACCGTACCCAGTAGAACGGCCTATAGAAGATAACATACCATCTGCAAGTGATAATATTCGAGCACCTCGCGTACATTTTGTAACTCAACGAAGACCGGGTCAAGTACAAAATCAGCCTGACAGACAAGACAATCGTCAACCAGCGTCGTCTCCTCCTCAACAACCACCTCTACCACCACCGCCACCTCCACCTCCTCCACCACCAGCATTTTCACCTAGAATGCATGAAGATAGAGAAGGACGAGCAAGAGATTTTGAACCTTATCCTCACCACATGTTACCTCAACCTTATTATCCATATCCTCGTCCAAGAAGTTTCGATCCTTATCGTCCTCGTTATTACGACCCATATTATGATAGATTTGATGATAGACGTTTTAGTTTTGATCCTTATGATCCAAGATTTAAATATGAAGAACATGATGATAGACTTATGCAACCAGTACCACCAGTTGTAAGTCCCAATAAACAAAGAAGAATTATTTATTATGCGACATTACCTGAAGTGGTTCGATCTCCTCAAAATAATGATCGTTTTAGGTATTAATTTTTTGTTTAATTATTTTTGAAGATTTTTCTTTTTTTTTTGTAAATAATTTTGAGTTGAAATTTTTGTGATCGCCTTTTCGAAAGTGATTATTGAGAAATTACTTTTTTTAATTTGAACATTTTAAATTATTTGTATTATTTCAGATATCGTTACCAAGATATTTATGATGACCGCTTTGGATCTCCAGTAACTTCAATTCCTGGACCTAATGCTGGTTCTTCTGGAGTTGTGGATCATTACAGAATAAGAAAACCTTACAACAATCAGTTACAGAAACAAAGGGACTATGACAGAACAAATACAGATAGAAAGAAAACTCCACTATATCCTGTTAAAGTTTCAACAGATGTAAATGTTCGAGAACCAAAGAAAAATCCGGAAAGACGAATTTACTCTGAAGTTGACAGACGATATCCGTACAAAACTTCTTCTTTCCAAACTGCTGAGGAGGCTAATTATTAAAATATGATATACAGTATTAAACATTTATTTAATATTAATTATTTATCATTATATTTTATGAACAGATTTTAAAAATTATTCTGTTTAGAAAATATATCATTATTATTATCCTAAAAAGCTCATATTGAACTGGTGTTGAGCTTAGAAAGTATAAATAATACATAAAATGCTAACACAGTAGTTATTAAAAATAATTTGTAGATGGAGCAAACAAATATTTGTAGATTTTTATACGACATAATTAATTTTTATTTTTGAAATATTTTGTTTTAAAAATGCTTTAATTTATCATTTATTATACATTTCTCAAAATTAAGAAAAAATAATTATGGTAATTTATTTAAATTAGTTACATGATTTATATAAAATAATTTTAAAATTTAATTGTCATATTTGCAAAAAAATGTGATACTTTTTCATATGTATAAAAAAAATGATAAATTAGAAAAAAAATACTAATGTAAAGTTTATATTTATTATATATTTATAGAATAATATTTATCACAGTAGATCTAGAATAAATATATATGTAGTACCTACATAAAATAAAATATTATTTATGTTAAATTATTGAAATTCACTTTCTCGTAGTTGAACTAGATAAATATATTTTTATCGCATTGCATAATTAATGTAAAAAATATAAAATAAAATATATTTGAACCATAAGTAAATAGTTGCATATATTTTCTTTCATCTTCATTAAGTAAATGTTTATTCAGTATGTAATTAACTGAACGCAGGTCCGTACTTAGTAAATGCCTCCAAGGGCAAGGTATGTGAAAAAGATATGCGGTGTCAAAAGATTTCTAAATAAGACAAAAACAAATTTAAAACGTGTGTTCGAACAGTAAATTTTTTGCTACTAAAACTAAATAATATATAAAGTAATATATTTATTATATATTAAAATACATGTACATTTAAGCTATCTATACTCATCTACAATCAAAATATTTATTTAGATATTTGGAGATTCTTTATTCCGAATGCATGGTATGGTTTACTGCAATATTTTATTTTCATCTTAAACTTATTTTGAAAATAAGTAATTAACACGACAGATCTACGCATTGCTGGACATTTTATGAGGATCTCACTCAAATAGTGACAAATACTCTACTACATGAGTTATGAGCAATAATGCCTCTGAAAGATTAGAAATAATCTGATAGGTGCCAATTATTTACAAATGAGAATAATATTATATTTACTACTCGTATTTTTCTAGAATGTTTAATGCTCTATATGTGAATAAATATAAATTTACTCATATATTTTAACAAAAAACTGAACAACTTATTCAGGCTAGTATACTATAATTTTTAAAAGAGTAAACCAAAAAGAAACATTATCGAACCTAACATACATTTAGTTGTAGTCAATTGATTAAAATCAAATGAACACATAACTTATATATCTTATTATTTTTTTTCAGTTTCTAAGTACATATGTCAGATGTTATGGAATGTTTAATCTGTTTATAAGTAAATAGTATTTTTGAGTTAGTAAAAAATACATTTCATATAAATAACACTACAGATCATACATGTTTGCTCAGAACTGTACAATAAAACAGCGGAGTACTGTTTTTGAATTTTTCATGAAAACTGAATCACTGAATGTATTCTAATAGAATTACAGATAACTTGCAAAAATGTGTGGGAGCAAAATAATTTATGTAAGCAATATTTTACATGCACATATTTTGAAGCATTATTTATATATTTACAATAATTTATAATTGCATTATTGGCACATTCCTTTGCAAAAAATTGACGGGTCTGTGTATTACTTTTATATATCAAGAATTTAATAACAACTTTTGGTTTTAACTTTGAATTTATAGTGATTCTTTAATAATATAAAAAATGAAAGTTATAAATTAATAATTATTCGTCTACTATCTCAAATTTTAATTGAATTTGTTAGTTTATTGAACAAGGTAAACGTTTCGAAAATTCAACATTTACCAAATATATTTTTCTAACAAAAAAAATAGGTTGCTAATAAAATTGTATTTCTATCTCATAAGATATGTTTGATATTATAAAAAGAGATAAATATGTTTGAATTGAATTCGATCAGAAATTATCTTTTAATGCCAACTATTCGAATGACTTTTGTAGAAAACAACAATGTTGCAAGAAAAAGCCAGGGGACCGAAATCAAAATGTTAACGGTAATTTCGACCCCTGTGCCATGATTTATGGCTGGAAACAATAGTAATCGGATGAGACGGTATACCGATGGAAACTGTAATTTAAAAAGGGTTTTCAAACCACCGCTTCAGCATTTCTGTGCAAAATATAACACCGAAATAATGATGATTGATTAGATTTAGTATAATCACTAACTGGAACAATATTAACCCTTGCACCTGTCGTATTTTAGTCAGCGATATTTTTATGCATTTATAGTCATTAGCGCAGCAAATTGCAAAAAAATTCTGTTACGTATTGTGACAAATACTAACGAAATTGTTATTCATTAAATATAATGTTACCGGTTTTGTTTCGAAGAGAAATCTTTAGCCGTTTATTTTTGTAGATACATGTGCAATAATTAAAATGATATAATAAGTAATTAAAATTTTGTTTATATTCAATTTTTTTAACTTATAATTATATAAAAAAATAAATGATAACACTGTTATCAAATATTTCTTAATATTGTCAATAACACTTAAGTAGATATAAAAATATTATAATTGATTCTACTAAGAATCTTCAAAATTTTGTTTTTTGAAAAGATATTATTATTTTTTATCAAAATATTTAAAAAATATTATTATGTCTGTGATTTTTTCTTACTTTTGAATATAATAAATAATTTTACAGAATATGTTTCAGTCATTAATTATATAAATTTTTATGGTAAATTTGTTTAGTTAAATAAAATTTATCTTTTTTAAGATCTTCATTAATTACTTAAAATATTTTCATTCATTATTTGTTTTGATTAAATTATCAAATATTTTGTACTTTGTTTATTATTTTGCATTGCCTTAAATTATTTCATATAATAACATAAATAAATTTTCAATAAATGTAAATATAAATTATTAGAATTGTTTTTGCAAGTAAAATTTCATGAATTTGAAATTTTATTAAACATATTTTTTAGTAAGTAATATAATAATATAAGTAAATAAATAATAGTAATATCTATCATATACATATTATTTTTTTCTACCGCACAATTTTAATCTCAAAATTATTTATAAAAAAAGAGAAAAATCTTAAAAAATAATTAAACAAAAAATTAATACCTAAAACGATCATTATTTTGAGGAGATCGAACCACTTCAGATAATGTCGCATAATAAATAATTCTTTTTTGTTTTCACAAAATACTCACCTAAGTAAAATAAATATATTTTATTTAAATATTATTGGCGTTGAAATTTGATTTACAATGAATTTCTGTGCTTTGACGCCGTGTATATTTATTACAAAGAACTAATTAAACATTAGTTAATTTTTTAGATAAAGAAAAATATTGACTCTGCCGGGAATCGAACCCGGATCTTCTTAGAACTATGGCCGCGAAAGCCAGAAGATCCGGGTTCGATTCCCGGCAGAGTCAATATTTTTCTTTATCTAAAAAATTAACTAATGTTTAATTAGTTCTTTGTAATAAATATACACGGCGTCAAAGCACAGAAATTCATTGTAAATAAAATAAATATAATAAACATTTATCAATAAATTAATAAATATAATTACATAAGTACGAATAATAAACACAAAGTTGGGTTAAAATTGAAATCTGGTATAATATTTTTAATCTTCGTGAATTACAATCATTATTGAACAATATACTATAAAGAGTTATGATATCAGAATTTCTGATTGTTAGTAACAGTAACAGACAGTATAACTTTCCATATATATATTACATTACAATTTAGATTTATTGTAAGAGAAAAAGCAACTTGGTTTAAATGTAATATATATATATATTACATTACAATTTAGATTTATTGTAAGAGAAAAAGCAACTTGGTTGTGATTAGATCCACATTAAATAACTTTTTTATTTATAAACATAGTGTTATAAAATTTTACTGAAATAAAATAGGCACAGAGACCATAGAATAATATAAAATTTCCATAACCGAAGTCCTCTACTGTTTAGTTTATTTCTGCAAAATTTTATAACAAATTGAATATAAAAGACAAAAGTTATTTCAAGTGGTCTAACTTCCGCGAACACCTGATATATAGTGCTGAATCAAGGATCATATGACTTAAGCTATTTGAAAATTTTGAACCGACATAAAAGTTGTGTTATTTATAAGTTTTAATTTTCGAATATAAATCTATAACCTTTTTAAGAATATGTTACATAATTTAAAAATTAATTAAATTGTAAATACATACGGCGGAAGAACAAAGAACAATAGTAATAAAAATATTAGAAAAAACAAAGACAAAAGCTAAAATAATAATCTGACTCTGCCGGTGTACATATATCTAAAATCAATAATAATAAAGAAATTTATATATGTTTTAATATCTGCAACAATATTTGAGATATTGAACCGGTTCGAAACTTTTGCCCAACTCTATATAACACATTTAATATAGGCCCATACCATAACATTAATAAGTATCTTAACTATCTTAACACCCAGTTAAGTAACATAACTCGCAAGTCGTATGCAGATTTCAGATCGTTCGTTCCCGGGGTTAGTAGCGTCATTGTGGTACCGATAAAAGCGATGTAGCGACGGGGACCTCCAGTAATGGAACCACTAAACAACTTATCATTGGCGTATATCTCAATTAGTAGCACCCTTTAATGAATGCAGAATCGCGGCTATATCAGCGCCGTTTAAATGGATTATTCGTGTTGGCTGACTTTATAGAATAAGTTAGCAGTTAGACGACAAAAAAATTACGCAGGACGCGCGCGGCCTATATGCATTTGCATTTTTTTTTCCTGGCCCTCGCACCACTACTTAGTTTTTATATTACATGCTTGCCCAATCATTGTAAAGAAATGTTGATATACGTTCATGGATCTTATCTTTTAGTATGCTAATTTGTATTTTGTTTATCATATTTAATTCTTGTTTATAAATTGAATTTAATTTAAATATTATTAAAATTTTTGGCATTTCTGTTTCCTTATACAGAATGACGCAAAACTACCTTTACGATTCGAAAGTTACTCTGAGTAGAAATAATGCTTCATTCGTTTTCCAAATAAAAAGTTACAATTTTTATCCTTTCTGCAGGCGTGTATCGCTCCATATCGAAACTTCCAAGTATTTATTTTAATCTAAAAAAGAGAAATTCAATAAATATTAATTCCAGAAAGAATTATTGAAATGAAAATTCGTGAAGGTACTTTTGCGCCGCTCTGTATATTGGCAAAGAATAAAAAATGTAACTAAAAATACTTTTAACGTTTATTTGAAAATAATTTATGTATTTCAATTTTATGAGGTTTAATAAAAAAAATCAAAACTTGAATAAAATATATTTAATCAATGGCCGGCTGGGCCGGCAGGACACCGAAACATTTCAGAGCGGTTCATTTGCATCTTGGACTATCAAATGATTTTATATTTATTTCTAAATTAAATAAAATACTATATTCTATTAAAATGAAAAATAGTCGACTGGTAATATTTAATAAATAATTAGTAATAGACGGAATTTAGTCAATTATATATTTTTATTATCTTCTATGCCAACGTTTCGGCAATCACTAATGTCTTCTTCAGAGCTAGCAGAATATTTTTAGTTGATGTTACATGTGTGGAACATAATTAGTATTCAATGTTATGTAACGCAAATATTCAAAATTAAAAAAATATATTAAAAAAAAATTTTTTATTTCCGGACCAAGTATGTATATTTGCGTTACATAATATTGAACATTAATTATGTTCCACACATTCATGTAATATCAATTAAAAATATTCTGCTAGCCCTGAAGAAAGCAAGAGTGATTGCCGAAACGTTGGCATAGAACATAGTAAAAATATATAATTGACTGAATTCCGTCAATTACTAATTATTTACTACTCCTATATTCTATGTTTATGTGTAGTCAAAATTAAATAAATACAAAATTAGAAGTATATGGGTAAACCCATATATAGATCACTTTGACATTATCACATAAATGATAAGAAATAGGAATAAAAAAATTTTTCACCGAAAGTTGGCAACATTGTATTTTACTAAAATATAATATTATAGGCGCTAAGAATATCTTCTGTAAAAATTTCATTAAAGTCGGATAAATAATGCGGGCATAAGAAATTTTTAGAAAATTATTAATTTTTTTCGGAAAGTTGGCAAAGCCGTATTTTAATAAAATTATAATTTATGTGGGCACTAGGAGAAACTTTTCTGAAAATTTGATCAAAATCGGATGAATAATGTAGCCACAATAAATTTTTTCAAATTTTAGTAATTTTTTTCTCGATAAGTTGGCAACACTGTATTTTGTTAAAATTGCATAATTTATACGGGCACCAAAAGAATCTTTAGTGAAAATTTGATTAAAATCGGTTAAATAAAGTGGTCATAACAAATTTTTAAAAATTTTAGTATTTTTTTTCTCAGAAAGTTGGCAACACTGTACTTTGTTGAAATTATCTAATTTATATGGATGCCAGAAGAATCTTTTGTGAAAATTTGAACAAAATCGGTTAAACAACATGGGCGTAATAAATTTTTAAAAATTTTAGTAATTTTTTTCTCGGAAACTTGGCAACACTGTATTATATTAAAATTAAGTAATTTATGTGGGTACTAAAGAAATCTTTCCTGAAAATTTGATCATAATCGGATAAATAATGTAGCCACAACAAATTTTTAAAAACTTTAGTAATTTTTTTCTCGGAAAGTTGGCATCACTGGAAAAAACCAAAACCACATGACCATCTTGGGCACCAGACAAATTCATCCTGAAAATTTCATTAAAATCGGTTGAACCGTCTAGGAGGAGTTGCGGCCACAAAATTTTGTCTGAGGACCGAGCGAACGAGCGAGCGAGCTGACGACGCACATCCATACACCCACATAAACTAAGTTCAGATTCGTCATCTAGAGGCTATATGAAGAATTTCTATACAATTTTTTTTTTTTTTTTGAAAATGTTACAGACACCGTACCAAACGCTATACCACTTTTTCCTTGCAGTCAAAGTGGTAAAAATGTATTCTCAGAATTTTAAAAATTACTTTTATCAAATGTGATTTGCGTGTACAGGTAGAGCATATAATTATAAAGAAATTATAATGAAAAACATTGTATTTGTTGTGTTTATAGGCTACAAATTAAAGTATCAAATAAAATATATATCAACAAGTATTCAAAAAAATTAGTTTATAATTTTGATATCATTATACTAACCCCCATAATATTTTTTTATAAATAAAAGTAAATTTTTAATATCATAAAAATAGCAATATTTATATTTTAAATTCATATTTATTGAAAATACAATATAAACTGTTTTATTCTGATTATCATAAAATACCATTATTGACATTACGATAAAAAAAAATTTAAGTTACAATCAATAGAACTTGTCAGATAAAAACTGTGCGTTTTTTATAGTGCAATTTTTTTCTATTGATTTAAAGGTGTTATAAAATTAGCCAATTTTTTTTTATATTTATGCTGACACAATACAAATTTTCCCGTACTAGTTAAATTTGCCAATCCGCTACTGTATTTAATAAAAAACGAAAATAAAAATTTATTTTGGTATAAATAATAAAAGAGCATTTTTTTTTACAAAAAGCGAGTTGAAAATACGGGTCTCTATTTTCTAAAACAATTACACTGATTGGTGTATAAAGAGTGAGAAACTGCAAAAGTTTTTGTTAGTCAGTTAAGATGATTCGGTCATCTTGAGCAAATTTCTAATATTTGGGTGATATTGAAAATATACGTCTGCACGAAGACGCCCGATAAGTATATAAACAAGATTATAGGTATATGGGTAAACCCATATATAGATCAGTTTGACATCATCAGTTGGCAAAGCTGTATAACAATAAAGTTACATAATTTTTATTAGTACTTAAAGAACATTTTGTAAAAATTTGACTAATTTTGGTTAAAGTAAAAATTTTGAAAAAGTTGGCAACACTAAACTTTAGTAAAATTTATATAATTTATGTGGACAAAAAAAACTTATGTGAAAATTAGAATAATGACGAATAAATAATATAGCTACAATAAATTTTTAAAAACTCAAATTCAAGCGAAAATAAACGATGCAATTGTTAATTATCTTAACTTGACTTAATAATTTTTCATGTAGCCGTTGGAGATGTTTTATTTATTAGAATTAAAAATTTTAAGTAAAAACTGCAAAAAGTGCAGTCACAGTTGTTTCTACGGTCATTTCTATGTCAATGTCAAGACTAGAAATGTACGAGATGGAAGTTACGTTAGAGTTATATACATTGTTGACTCCCTAATACTCGTATTCCGAGAAACGGCCAGACTACGACTGTATTTTGTTTAACATTTGTATATATACGAAGTTTGCATTTAAAACTTGCAGAAGAGAAATAATTTTTGCTGAATTAATTTTGCTATTTAATTTACTTTTTATTGTAATCTTTATCTAACATTTGTTTTACTAATTAATTTTAAGACTTATTGTAGAAATAAAATTAAAATAATAAATTATTTCGTAATATGGTGACCAGATTCTTATGTTTATGTGTATGTATGCATGTACATATAATTAAATTATTTTATAAAATTTTTAATAATTTAAATTAATTTTTTTATGTCAAGTTCAATATATTTTTAATTTGTTTTCTCATTGTTTGAATTTTTTAAACAAATTGGAAATGTTATTTTATTTTTTACATTTTGTTTTTGTTATTGTTTAATTTTTTACTCTTATCATTAATAAAAGTATAATTTTCATTATTTTTAAAGAATAAAACAAAGAAAAAAAAATATTGCAACACACTATATTTAAAACTGTAACATTGCATTAAAATTCAAAACAATATACAGTTACATTCAAAATAATACAGAACATTTAAAATGTGTGTAAAAACGAAGACAAAAAGAATTTATTAGAGTTTTGTATAAATTATTTTAGAAAAATATTTATTTAGACACATGAAAATCTATAAGTTGCATAGATTATAATTTTTTAAAATTGTGTTTAAAAATGATTATTCAATAAGTAAAATTGCAGTGATCTATTTTGTTTTTTTCTGTTTTATATATAAAAAGTTTTTTATTGTTTTCGTGTTTCGTGAAAACTGATTATATGCAACCAAGTTTACAGTAGTGTATTACGCATAATATATTGCATTGTAAGTCCCCAAACAAAAATTTGATAATTTAGTAATAAATTTAAATCATAATAACGTTAAATTATAATTATAATTAGTTACATAAGAGATTAAAAGCCACTTGAATTAAACATTATTAAACATATGTCAGTTAACAATGTAATTAAGTTGTACAATGACTAATCAAACAGTTGACTATCGAATTGCATAAGTAAATAAGTTAACAATGTTTTATGCAATTAGTTCTAATATTGTCTATAAAGTTAATCTTACGAAACAGGGAGGCTAATTAAAATAGTTTTATAATTAAATTTCATTATTTGATACTTTACATGGTTTTAGTAAATTCTCTAATCATAAGTCATTTCCCATGTTCCAAAACGCGATACAGTTTGCTACAGAATAGAATAACAGTTTTGCGTATTAATAATAGCACACATATTATGTTGCGAGTAGTAGAAAGCGATGATTATTGTGTTGAGCTCAGACATTTGGACGAAACACAAAAAGAGCTTTCTATTCCGAATGACATATACGATTTTTTCTTCAAACGTTCTAAACGAAACTAATTTAAAAATAAATAAAAATACATGTTACGTGATTTGTAATAATTAATCTTTTTTTGGTCGAATATACAATTTCTTACTACCCTGGACGGTATACATTGGCATTTCTTGCAATTCTTTACACATTTTCAATAATCAAATTCAAGCGAAAATAAACGATGCAATTGTTAATTATCTTAACTTGACTTAATAATTTTTCATGTAGCCGTTAGAGATGTTTTATTTATTAGAATTAAAAATTTTAAGTAAAAACTGCAAAAAGTGCAGTCACAGTTGTTTCTACGGTCATTTCTATGTCAATGTCAAGACTAGAAATGTACGAGATGGAAGTTAGGTTAGGGTTATATACATTTGTGTTCACATTACTCGTATCCCGAGAAACAGCCAGACTACGACTGTATTTTGTTTAACATTTGTATATATGCGAAGTCTGGATTTAAAACTTGCAGAGAAGAAATAATTTTTGCTGAATTAATTTTGCTATTTAATTTACTTTTTATTGTAATCTTTATCTAACATTTGTTTTACTAAATAATTTTAAAACTTATTGTAGAAATAAAATTAAAATAATAAATTATTTCATAATATGGTGACCAGATTCCTATGTTTATGTTTCCAAGTGGTAGGATTAAAAGAGAATGCATGAGAGATATCATAAATAAAGCAAAAGTTGTTTGTCCAGATAGAAATGTTTGGCGGAAACAAATTTCTGCATAATCGGGTTAGGTTAGGGTTAGATACACGGGGTTAAAACTTGCAGAAACGTAATAATTTTTGCTGAATTAATTTTGATATTTAATTTACTTTTTATTGTAATCTTTATTTAGCATTTGTTTTACTAACTACTTTTAAAACTTATTGTAAAAATAAAATTAAAATAATAAATTATTTCATAATATGGTGACCAGATTCCTATGTTTATGTTTACTATAGATTCAAAATCGTAACGCAATTTTGCTAAAGAAAATAAAAAATAGAAGTTTCATTAAACAAATGTTTGTCATATTCTCACAAATATGTAAACCAATTAGACATTTATTTTTTATATTTATAGACAATATTAGAACTAATTGCATGAAACACTGTTAACTTATTCACTTATGCAATTCGATAGTCAACTGTTAATGTATAACTTAATTACATTGTTAACCCATTTAGCCGAGATTTATGATAATGAGATTCCTGAATTTTACCTGAATTATATATATATATATATATATATATATATATATATATATATATATATATATATATATATATATATATATTGTTCAAGCTCTGCATGTTCTACCAATATTTACATTCTATAACATTTTTTCTTAAATGTAAATTTATTATTAAGTGTAATTGAGAATTATAAAATCATTCTTCATAATTCCATGACATAACGGAAGGTAGGTAGGTGCACGGAGCAAGGAGTGTAGTAGTTCACGGTAGAAGAACAAAAAGCCACTACGAAATGAATTTATAGCATAGCAGAAATGTTTGAAGAAGCAAGAGCAAGAGCAAAAGCGAATGTGTATCTTAATATATGGATCTTGTGCAGAGCGCATCGCGAACACACTCATTAGTTGTAGCGCTAGCCGGCAAAGCGACATCGAGCTTCCTGTTCGGAGAGACAACGACCCTCTAATGTCGTGTAGTCTGGTGACGCACCGCTAACTGATACATTATTCATATTATAATTAAATTCTTACACATTAACACACACGAGTTACGGATCCTAATCGTTGTTTCACTTGTTTCTATTCTCTTGTCACTATACGCACTCACTCTCTTAAAAATTCTATACTTATCTAAGTATTTTGTTTGTAAACATTTTTTTGGTAATATCATTGAATAACTAAGATTATATATTTAATGGTAATATTTATAACGAGAATCAACAATCTAATCTAATCTAAAGTTTTTTCTTATATTTTCAGTATTAAATTGATTATTTAATAATTGTTCAAAAAACTATTTTGACGTGTTCAATTTTTGGCCAAGATTGACTAAAATAATTGAAATTAGTGTACATATTACTTTTAAAAAATTTAAGAATATTTTTATTAAATTTTATATTGGTACGTGACGTAATCGTAATCATTGAAATATTATTTTCTAAAAGTTTAACTTAAAACTTCAAAATAAAAATAAAGTGGTTTATGAACAAGGGTGTCGAGTAGACAAAAGAATCTATCGACTTCCAACTCCCATTTTTTTAAATTCGGCTTCGACTCTAACTCCGATTCCGACTCCAACTTTTAGTTCCGTCATATTTATCATCTTAAATTTGCTACAGAATATATATATTCCGTGACTATAAGCCAATTCCGAGTAAATTTGTAGCGCTTGTAGACCCGCAACATGTAGTAAGCGAAATTGGAATTTTGAATATATTTGTTAAAATGCTATGGATTGTCCGTAAATCTTACGACGACGTAAAGTGTGTCTGTACAATTTACGAGTTCACTAAAAAAATATAATTATTATTATAATTATAATATTTTTCAAATACTGCAATTATTTTTATAAATAAAAATAAACCAACAACTAATTTTTATGCTTGCTGGAATATTACTTGACGAAGAATATTTGAAGCTATTTTTTTGTAATTGTGTAATATTAATTTATATTATAAAAATTATTTACGAATAATGAGAAAACATATTCGAGATTAAACAAATTCTTTTGAAATACCAGATGCTGCTTTAAAACAAATGTTTCGATTAGATAAATTATGCACAATTAATTTAATAAATCTATTGGAACCTTATTATCAATTGAAAATTATTGAAAATAAATGAAAATATTGTTTTAATTTTTAAAATAGATATTATTTTAATATTTATAGGTTTTGACAATGTTACACTTTAGAACCATGGCTTTTTATACCCTCCGGAGTGGTACAGGAAAATACTCCGAAAGTCGCGTTCAATAGAGAAGTAACCTCTTTTCGCAATGTAATTGAACGCACCAATGGAATTTTGAAAAGTCGCTTTAGATGTTTGTATCGGCATAGAGTTCTTATGTACCATCCGACAAATGTAGCAAACATTATTTATACTTATTGTGTGCTTTACAACATTGCATTGGCTGCAAGATTACCACTCAAAGAAGAGGAAATAGAATACCGCAATGACAATAATAATAATGATAGTTTGATTAATCAAATCATAGATAATAATATATTACAATTAGGACAAATAATGCGAGATTTCTATATATAAAAAAAAATTTCTATAAATTTAAGAAATGTAAAATAATATAAAATATAATCGTTAATTTGATATTTTAATTGTAAAACAAAAACAAATTATTAAAAATTTATAAATTAAATAAAATACTTTATATTCAAAAAAAATTATACTTTTATTATCACATGTAAGTCAGATATTTAAAAAAAATATTTTTAATATTACATATACCTTCTCAGTCACAATAATTTTTTTTTTTGAATAAAAATAAACTTTCTTACCTAAAAGAAAAACAAATTCTTATTGTATAAACAATAAATTTAAAAAAAAAGAGAATCTTTGGAACACATTGCAAAAAAACATTAAAGAAAAATTGATTAAATAATAATTATCAATTGATATAAAAAAAAATTAAAACTTAAAATTAAAATTTGGATATTGGATTTGCAACTTGCACATTCTAATTTTTTTTTTTAATTTTTATATAATTTTCAGCCAAGCTTTCATTTATATTATTAAGCTCTGTATTATTGTTGTTATAAATTTGAGTGTTTTCTATAAGTTTTTCTGATAATATTGAAAGAGGCTTTGGCCTAAAACGTCGCGCACTATTTCCTGGTTCGTTACGTTGTGATTGTATTTCATTTATTTCTACCGCAGATGGTTGTGCAATATGCAATACGGACTTCTGGATTTGATACCGGCGAGGCGTCGTGGTTATAGATTTATTAGTATATATATATATATATATATATATATATATATATATATATATATATATATATATAGATATAGAAGATTATGGCAATACCATTAGTTTTTGTTACTATATATATATATATATATATATATATATATATATATTTAATAGTTTGAATAATTACACATCGAATTTAATTTGAAAATTAAATTAAAAATTGTCAAACTGCCTCGACTGGGAATCGAACCCAGGACATGTTGGTCGCTAGCCAATTGCTCTGCCCACTGGCTAGCGACCAACATGTCCTGGGTTCGATTCCCAGTCGAGGTAGTTTGACAATTTTTAATTTAATTTTCAAATTAAATTCGATGTGTAATTATTCAAACTATTAAATTAATACTCTGCTGACAGGCAACAAAATACTCTTACTTATATATATATATATATATATATATGGTACGGAACTTGATAGTTGAAAGTGGTTTGTATAAAATTATCTGAGTGGTCAAAAAACTTTTTGTGATTTGTTTTTATCATTACTAACAATAAATCAATTAAAATATTGACCACAAAATTAAGACTTTTTTTTATAAAAGAAATCTTTTTATCAATCTCAAAACTTCGTTGCTCTGCCGGGAATTCTCTCAAACTTTCGATGGCCAATCCTGTTTTAGTTGTAGAAAGATATACGTACATCTATGATATCTAATATAATTTTAAAGTTAGGTAATTTTTATTAATTACTTAATCAAATTAGTTTATCTAAAGTGTTTAGATATTTTATAAGAAATGTATTAGTAATATTAATATTATAAAGTAATTAATATTAATATATAATTAATTAATATAATTAATATTATAAATTATTGTTAAAGTAAAACCCAGAGTTGCTTGAGTGTTCTTTTACGCTTTTAGAATATCTTAACACATTTACTTGTATTTTGTTTTCTCAAATTACTTATTTGATTTGTTTGGTTTAAAATTAAATCATAATAATAATAATAAATAATAAGTTTTTTTGATTTTAATTATTCCAAAATTATAAGATTTTAAAGTTTTCAAGTAGTAGGAATAGAAAAGCATGGGTAAGAAGTATTATAAATGCGAACAAAGCAAAAGTTACTTGTCTGGATAGGAATGTTTGGAGGAAACTAATTTTGGGATAGTGGAAAGAGTTTGTGTCACGACTTTTTGGGTACGTGGCGTGATTGTATATACAGTGTGGTGATAAACTATGGAACAAAATTTATAATTTCGTTATTTAATGTTTTCGAGAAAAGCACTCGGACACGCCGATTATATTTTTTAATTAGTCACTCTATGGCATAAAATATTTACTTATGATGTCATGTATTTTTGCACAATGACGTCATTGTTGGTTTTTATAAATAACAACCCTAATTTTTATTTGGTGGTTTTTATAGATGGTTCAACTACTTAAAAGCTGGCGTAAAAAAATTGATACCTTAGATAACAAAATAACACATCTAAAAATTTAAAAAATATGTATGTATGTAAATTTTATTTTGTGATTTTTTTTATCTTTGATAGATGGCGCTGCAAACAGCACTTTTTTTCTCAGTTTATCAGTCTACAATTTGAAAAAAAAGTTGTAACTAAGTACGATATTCAAGTTCTTTTCAGTTCTTTGGGAAGAGGGGGGGGGGGAGCAAAGGTCACTGAATCAGATATCCTCTCGAAACCATTAACTTAAAGTTATCCCCCTCGAAACCATTAACTTAAAGTTAATAGTTTCGAGGGGGATATCTGATGCAGTGACCTTTGCCCCCCCCTCCACCCACAGAACTGAACAAAACTTGAATATCATACTTAGTTACACCTTTTTTTTCAAATTGAAGACTGATAAACTGAGAAAAAAAATGCTGTTTGCAACGCCATCTATCAAAGATAAAAAAAGTCTCAAAATAAAATTTACATACTTTTTAATGGTCTATCCGAATCTGCAATAAAAAATAAGGGGTTCCATTTAAGATTTCAAAGTTGCCCCCCGTTCCCGCCCCCCCAGGGGGTCCAAGAGGAGCAAGGGTCCCTGCATCAGATGTCCCCCTCGAAACCATTTACTTTTTATCTGGAACTTTTTTTGTCCGATGCACGATTTTAAAGTTAATGCAAGTGGCGGATTAAAATGGGACACCCAGTATATATAAAACATAGTTTGCTTTAAAAAAAATGAATAATTGGTTTTTTCGTTGATATATTAAAAAAAATGTCAAAATCATGTATGAATATGATGAAAATTTATTTCGTACATCATTCTTGCAGTAAAATCTATAGATTTTCATCATTTTCATACATGATTTTGATATTTCTCTCATTATTTCAACGAAAAAAATAATTATTAATTTTTTTCAAAGCAATCTATGTTTTATAGATACATATTTTTTTAAATTTTTAAATGTGTTATTTTCCCAAAAAAATTGTTATTTAAGATACTAATTTTTTTACGCCATCATTTAAGTAGTTAAACCATCTATAAAAACCAGCAAAAAAAATTGGGGTTGCCATTTAAAAAAAAACCAATGATGACGTCGTTGTGCAAAGATGCATGACGTTATAAGTAAAATTTGTATGGCATAAGGTGGCTAATTAAAAAATAAAATCGATGTGTCCGAGCGTTTTTCTTGAAAACATTAAATAACGAAATTACGAATTTTGTTCTATACTTTATCACCACACTGTATACATAAATATATACTTAAAATTATTACTTGACATGTGATATTTTATAATACTTACTGATTTTTTATTTAAGTATATAATTACAATAGCAACAGTGAGAAAATTTGACAAATTTTATGTCACATGAGTAGTGTGGTTCAATATATCATAACCTCGTATTTAGTCTATCAGTTTTTAAATTATGATTAAAAATTCATTTTTGTAATATATGGATTGATTATATTCTTCCATAGTAAAATTATTTTGTAAATATTGCAAAATTAGTTTTTCATTATAATATGTTTATTCAACATACTTGTAAAATTGATAAAGTATGAAAACATAAAATGTGAAATTATAAATATGTGTTGCTGTAGTTTCAAAATAAGTATAATTTTTTTTATAATGTTCCGACAAAAATTTATAGGCGTTGGAGTGTGGAAAAATGTGTGAAGTAAAAATAGAATAATTTATTTGAAAATTATCCGGAACCATCGCGAATTACAGGCAGTAGGTCTGACGGTGTGATGTGCGCTGCTTGCAACTTAGAGGACGCTGACGGCAAACAAGGAAATGAGATAGGTAGACGACACAAAGTAAAGCGTAACGCGAAGCTGCAAATTTAAACGTGCATTATTTATATCCATGCAAAAATTCCGCTCGAAATTTAATTTGAAACAAACACACATAAAGTATTTGTAATTTTATTTGCAGGTGAGCAGTGTAGAGGCGAGCGGAGCAAGCGGTGAGACGGTGCGCGGTGCGCGGTGGGACAAGCGGATTCAGGTGAAGAGAGAGGAGCAGATTTGGATCGCGACCCTCGTTCAGGACTTCCGTTTGCGCGAGAGGAAGACGACGGGATTCAGAGGCGTGCGCACCGAATCGGACAAGAGGGGACATTCGTTATTTTTTTTTCTGTTTTGTTTTTGCATTTATTTCACGTAGGTAATCATCTTGATTTCGTTTCTTTGTTTTGTTATCTTATCTTAATTACATGCGCATATTTTTTACACTTTCTTGATACCGCACCAGACTGGCTGAATGTCTGGACTAATAAATTATGCACAAGGATACATTTTTGTTTAGATTGTAGATATTTTCACTTTGTGAACGAATTTAATTGCTTCCATAACCAAATTATTATGCATATAATTTAATAATAAAATATACTCAATGTCTAAATGACTTAAGTTTAACATTTTATAATAAAAATTAAAGATATTAAATTAATACGAAATTTTAAAATATGTTATAATAGTAGTAATCTTCGGGTTTCACGGCCGGTATTCATAAAATTTATAAGCTGATATGCTGTGATCGATTTATTCTCGCAGCAGATGTTTCACCATACATCGTAATTGGCATCCTCAATGCTTGGTGACTGATTTGAGTCACCAAGCACTGAGGATGTCATATATGATGTATAGTGAAACGTCTGCTGCGAGGATAGATCGACCAAGGCATACCAGCTAAAAAAAATTTGTAAATACTATGTAATGATAGCTTTGTTCGAGCAGATATTTTGTGATAGTTTGGTGCACATGACATGACTAATGACTAATGCGCATGCACATGACTTAATTTATAATAATAATTTATAATAATATAATAATTTATTTAAATAAATTTGAAATATTTTTGTAGATATCATATTACCAAAATGTGTAATAATAACTGTTAGATTACGCCGTAACATAGTTTGTAGATAGTACTTAATCTGAGGAAGGTGAAAAATCAATAGCGTCTACTTTGCCCATTTATGTTGTTAATACCGTTTAAATTGGTAATATTTAATTAGTTTGTCAAAAGTGACATTAGTATTGTATTTTTTCCTATAAATTAGTTTTTTCAATTTGGTTTTTGATTTTTAATCTAAAATGTCAAAGCTTTATTTTACTGTATGTATTAAAAATGCGTGTATGAAAAATTATAAATATAATAAATATAATTTTAAATACCGGGTTTCACATATTATAAATTTTGTATTGCGGATTGCCTATATGTAATTTGTACCAAAGTATACGGGTGGTGGTGGCTATGACGTAACCTTTCTTGGTATTAAATCACTTTGTGTAGTAATTAAGCAAATATCTGACCAAAATATATATATCATAAATGATATACGTATTAATGTTAGAATAACTATGTCAATATTTTAAAATTAAAAAAAAAAAACGAAGCAGATTATAGTATTCGGTTTCTGTAATTTTTAAGTATTTGAGATTATATATTCTAAATTTTTAATCAAATATTATTGAATTAACAATAATGTTAATTTCTGATTCATATATATATATATATATATATATATATATATATATATATATTATATATATATAATCGGAATATTTACTATCTGGGTTATTTTACGCGTATGCTAATAATATTTAAAAATAATATGGTAAATTTAAAAATTAAAATAATTTATGGTGTAATAAAATTTACTACCTGTTGGAATAAAATAATAATAAAATATACAATTTGAAAATGCAATAAAACATTGTAATAGGTATAAAGAAAACATTTAGTGTTGACAAAATAATAATTATCTACGTAAACAATATACGTAATATATTTGAAATTTTTTCTTGTTAGTCTTTTATATGAAAACACCAGTAACTTTTAATTAATTACATGTACTTAACATTGATTTATGTAGCAATAATTAATTGCTAGTGTAACAAGATAAATAAACAAACAGGTAGGTACTAAAACGGTAATGAAGATAAAAACACATCGCTTACTTTGTGTTTAACATGCTTATGTTATAGTTTTCGAAAGGTTCTTTTATTTTCAAATACTGTATTCAAATATCATTTAAGTACAATAACTAGTTTTTCAAATGTATCTAATTTATTGCGACTTTGTAAATAAAACTAACGCGTCGAGCAGGGGTTATTTTAATCGGAAAATAATCATCTGTGTATGCATGGGGACGCACTTACATGAACGCTGGAACAAATTGCTTCACCGAAACAATATTTATTGAAATATTTTTATTCATAATTTATTAAAAATAGTACAATAATATTTTGCAAATATTTTTTTTCCCATAAAGTACTGCAGAAACTAACTTTCAGCACTGCACATTTGAATTTTGGAGCTACACAAATAAGTTAAAGTTTCATTTTAAAATAACCCCTTTCGATGAGTATTATCCAGTTATACAGATTTGAAATAATAAAATCGAAATACCAAAATTTATATTTCGATAATTGTCTATTGAAAAAAAAATGTTAAAATATTTAGACTCGCAAATTTTTAACCTTTTGTTCACTATTTTTAAATATTTGTTGTTGCCGCAATTCACCCAGATTTAAAACTCAAGATTTAAAACCCTGAAATTCATCAAATTTTTATTTCAAGTTTTTTATGAAAAGTCTTTAGATTTAGAGAAAGTAAAAAATTAGTTAATGCACACACTCTCTGTGAGGATATTGAGACTCCGAAGATCCGCGGATCACAGATTAAAACCAGTGATCTACACCTTTATTCAACAGATTTAAGACCGGTTTTTTAATGCGTAGTTATCATATGGTCTAAACTTTACGAAAAACAATGCCAAAACACACATTTTCCGAAAATTTCATCTTTAAAAACATGCTAAAAACAATATTTCTGATATTTTTCGATTTAAAATTATCGATTTTAGCCTTACTTGAAATTTTGTTTTTATAAAGCAACCCATATATATATATATATATATATATATATATATATATATATATATAAATGTTAATTTATTATAAATTAAAGTAAATGATGAAAATGGTAAAATACTAGTAATTACGAATAATTTTTACTTTAATATGTTCACACAAATCAAGAAAATGTAGGTATATGTATTTTCATTTTAAAACATAATATTTGGTCAGCTTACTTTATTAAGATATTGTAAAAAATTATTTTAAAAAATTACAAAATATCACAAAAATTGCAAGATATTTAGAATAATTTCAATGAAATATAAGTAATAGTGTAACAAACGTAAATGTTTGTTAAGCATTATTGTGCATCGAACTTTGAGCTAGTGTCAGCAATTTCAACATATATTGAAATAACGTTCAAAGTTTGATTGCACAGTGAACTAGTTATTTATGCTTACGTTGCCTCCCCGCAGAGCCCAGTTCGATGGCCAAAATGTAACTTAAAAAGGGGTTAGCTTCAAGACTGAGGCAGTTACGGTCAACGGAGACTTACGGTCAGAGTGACGGTCAGAGTGACGGTCAGAGTCGAGTTACTATTCACGGTAAGAATGACTCCGCTTAAGTTACATTTTGGATTCATATTTTATCGCTAAATTTATAAGTAATTATTTTGTAATTGTTCTTATTATATTTGTTTATTAAAGTTATATATATTTTATTATATTTGTCTATCGTAATTATTTAATAACCAAGATCCAAGTGCAACTTTATCTAACCAGATAAAGGAAATACTCAGAAGTATAATTTGTCATCTTAAGTTGCACTAAGATAGCAAATTGTTACAATGGTGTCAGAAGTGCGATCGATTGACGAGCAATCAGTTTCAGTAGTCTGAGTATTTTTAGTTTGGTTTTAATTACGATAATCAAAATTAGAAAAATTTTAGTCGGTGCGCGAAAGTAAATATATGAAATATGAATCAAAAATTAGTAAGTTAGTTTTGACCGTAATTCCGTGGTATATAAGTAAGCGTTACCACGTACATCAGTTAGTGTTAAAATGTTTGAGTTTTGTGACGAAAGTAATACAGAAGACTTCGCCAGTCAGTTAGAAAAGGGTGTAGAATGGTCGGATGTAGAAATTAGGCTAATTTGTTCTACAAGATTTCGTGGGCAAGTAAAAGAAGCCTATTTTGAGTTACCAGAGGCATGGCGGCCAAGTTCAGTAGGAACGGTATGCCACTGGTTGCGTTTTTGGTTCGGGACCCGAGTTGGTCTTCCCGACATTAGTGTTAATATTAGTAAGGAAGAGATTTCTGAGATGCCAGGCCACATCGAAGAAGAAGGATCTCTTCAGGTCAGTACCGTCGACGGCAGCAGTATAGTAACTGGTGAAAGATCCAGGCAATACAACGTCGACGAAGTAAGTTTTGTGTTCAGTGTTAGTAAGGAAGAGTCTCTTGAGATGCCAGGCCACATCGAAGAAGAAGAGTCTCTTCAAATTAGTAGCGTCGATGACAGCAGTATAGTCGCTGGTGCAAGATCCAGGCAATACACCGTCAGCACGGGCATCGACAAATTAAGTGTTAAAAATAAATGTAGTAAAGTGTCAAAGAGAAATTGTGTAGACAAAAAACGAAAAGATAATCGAAAAAGGGTGATAAGTAGAGTTAAAACAAAAGAAAAAAAGAAAAGGAAAATAATATTACCAGTGAAGAGGCAAAGAAAAGCGCTATTTAAGCAGAAGAATTTTGACGGGAAAGAAACAGTATGGTGTGTGAAGAAACCAAGACCAAAAGATAATCGGGAAAAGTTAATTGGTGGGCTTCAAGTGAACACTAAACCAAACAACAGGAAATTATTGTTCGGTGTGACAATAATTTCAAACGTATCAAATAAAAATAAAATCTATCGGCATCAGCGAACAAAATGGCTGCGTCATCCACATGCCCGACGTCGGAGAAGATAACTTTTTGATTTGTTTCGATATGGACAATTTGTGCGTGAATGTGAACTAGTGTGTAGAAAAACAAATGATAAGTAGTGTAGTGTAATATAGAAAAATAAAGTGTTAGTGCGTTAGTTACTGTTTAGTTAGCTTAGTTACTGTTTAGTTTAGTTCTGGTTTAGTTATTGAAAGTTTACGTGTTGAAGTAGTTTGATCAGGAAGAGTCATCAGTAAATATTTTATTATTGTTGGAAATAAAAAAATAAAAAAATTTTCTATCAGTAATGCAGAAATATGTTTAAAATAGTTTAACTTGTATTTGCAAATTCTTTAAAAATAATAATGTAGGTCAGTATGAAAATTTTTGCAATCTTGCAGTTGTTAGTTAATAGTAAAATTATCAATGTCACTGCACAACAATAAAAATGATAACATTTTTTTTTGATGATTCAGCTCGATATGTAGGTTAAATTATATATTTATGTTTGTGTAATTTTTTTTAGTTTGTTATTTAATTTATTATGTTAGCTTATAAGTTAATATTTGGCAGAACAGTTTAATTATGATTTTTTTTAAATATGAATTTTTAAAAGTTCTTTGTATTTTTTCAAATGGTTTTGCTCATTAAGTTTCAGATTTTTTTAAGATAGATAATACATTCTGTTCTGCTTAGTAAGCAATATGTTTAAGTAATATATGTTATGTTAGTATAGTTTTAAAAAAAATAACATCGAATTGGATTATTTTTTTTTGTGAGACTTAATTAGAGAATTAAGTCTTATAAAGGGGAAGGTAATGTAACAAACGTAAATGTTTGTTAAGCATTATTGTGCATCGAACTTTGAGCTAGTGTCAGCAATTTCAACATATATTGAAATAACGTTCAAAGTTTGATTGCACAGTGAACTAGTTATTTATGCTTACGTTGCCTCCCCGCAGAGCCCAGTTCGATGGCCAAAATGTAACTTAAAAAGGGGTTAGCTTCAAGACTGAGGCAGTTACGGTCAACGGAGACTTACGGTCAGAGTGACGGTCAGAGTGACGGTCAGAGTCGAGTTACTATTCACGGTAAGAATGACTCCGCTTAAGTTACATTTTGGATTCATATTTTATCGCTAAATTTATAAGTAATTATTTTGTAATTGTTCTTATTATATTTGTTTATTAAAGTTATATATATTTTATTATATTTGTCTATCGTAATTATTTAATAACCAAGATCCAAGTGCAACTTTATCTAACCAGATAAAGGAAATACTCAGAAGTATAATTTGTCATCTTAAGTTGCACTAAGATAGCAAATTGTTACAATAGTCTAATTTTATATTAGATATATCGCAAGTAATAAATTGCAATTTCTGTTGTTGATCGACAATGATAAATAGAATTAAAAAGGGGAACAATTATGTTTTACGCAAGACGGCAGCACTTTTATTGAATAAGGCGTATTGTCCTCCCGGAAGGAGGACAGGTGGCAACCCTAGTTTCCAGAGAATAGCAACAAACTAAAATATAATTCTGTATACTTCATATAATCTAATAAGAAACAGGTATATACTTTTTTAATAAATTTTATTGAAAGATGACAATTTTTTGGTATAATTTATAGCTATTATTCTTCCAAATTTCTTTAAATTTTTTACACAATCTAAATAAACTGTAGGTACAACAAAACTAGTTTAGTGCTTAATATGTTAAGTTGGTAGAGGGATGTCATTGCTACTTGATTTTGAATGTATGACTTGCAGATTTGAAAAGTACATGAACGAAAGGTTCAAATATCTTATATAATTGAAATGTGTTTTGTTGCTAAATTTTAAAGTAAATATAATAAATACTGAAACTGGTAACAATTTCAAAAAATACTATTACTAATCAGATTTTAACTATTACTAGTGACAATACAATTATAAATATTTTCGTTTCTCTAATTTAAATTACTGGACGAACATATGTTCTACATACAATTCGTTGACTAATATCGCTATATCGAATAATGTATGTAAATTGAATAGTATGAGTAACGCAATACATGCACAATATACGTTTAAAATTACTGATGATAAAAAAAGACGACAAACTCTTCTAATTCATTGTGATGTACTCGCTAGACAATTGATATATTAATATTTTTAAACAGAATATACTATTATTTTACTAATTAATAACTTATTTATCTATAACAATAACGAAGCAAAAAGAGATCTAAAAAATAATCGTTACGTCACATAAAATTAATTTATTTTGACAATAAATAAATATATTTCAATTTTTTTAAATAATCATTTTTTAAATCAATTACTATGATACATACATACACAATCACGTCATGTACCAATAAAAGTGTGACACAAACTCTTTTTATTTATTCAGAAATTAGTGTCACAAAACATTCCTATCCAGAGAAGCAACTTTTACTTTATCTATATTTATGATGCCTCTCATACATGCTCTTTTTTCTTCTTACTATGGAAACCTTCGCTCATGAAAAATACTTTCAACCATTCCTCCCTAACTAGGTACTCACCGGATATTCACGCACACGTATTCCTTCAATATCACTTCTATTAACTAAACGTTTATTTATTTAAAATGGCTGCACACTATTTTAAATGACACTTATATCAACTTCTGCAACAGCATTATTATCAATTTTACTCTTTTTAATCATCAATCTATTTTGCACCTGATCCCTTCTATTATAGTTACTCCACATACCCCCTACGCAAAAATCTCATTATCTGAATAGTTTTCGGTAAAAAAAGAGTTCGGATAAATAACTAAATCTATTTTATTATATACGGGTATTATTGTAAAGCTATATAAGAAGTTTATATGGAACGGCAAAACTGGCACGAAAAGCACGATTTGTGTTCTGATTGGTTGAAATTTTCCGTTGTTGCCGGTGCAACTGGCCAACGTCAAAATAGAATCGGATTTTATTCTCTTTTATTTTTATGGTTCGTATTTTTACCTCACTTTTAAAAGTGATTTTTATCAAAATTACTTTTAACGTTCACTTAAAATTAGTAATTAATCAATTTTAATTAGTTTATTTAAATTTTATAATATTAGATATGAGGTATATTTGATAAGAGGTAGACGTAAAAATTTATTTTAAAGCAAAAAATAAAATAATATTTTTTATAAACAAAATAGGTGAAAATATGGGCCTTATGTTTTTACAATGATATTAATTCCAGTCATCTATTTTTTGGTAATGTAGATTTGATGTATATTAAAATAAAAGCTCTCTTAATATTGAAAATTCGATACTTTATTATATAGAAGAAATAATATTAAAAACAAAAGAAAAATCTAGTAACTTTTTATGTTTTTAAAGTTACTAAATGTTACTGGGAAAATTTTTCGTTCTTTCTAAATAAAATTTATCGAAGGTACCTGACTGAATGGATAGAAATTTTACCGGTAAAACCGTTCCGTATAATTAAATGATTTCTTTTTCATATTTAAAAAAAATGTTTATCATTTCAAAGTATTTCTATAAATTTTATATAAAAAAATTACATTTCAGTAGTTCCAATAATTTATATATTTAAATAATAGAAGTTTGGATAATTAACATTTACTGAATTATTATTATTTATCATGTGTTATAAGAACGATTTTATAGATTTTTTTCATAAGTTATTATTTTATGCAATCAAATGAAAGTTGAGATAACGGGCGCCTATGCATTGAGAGAAACAGTAGAACTGAAAAGAGAATCTGACTGTGGAGGTAAAGAGAGAGTTAGAGAATCTGAAGAAGCAAACAGAGGTGCTTGTGTATTTTATAATTTCCTTTGGGACTTACAGCTTTCTGACTTTCAAACGACGGAATGGCGCGGGACTTAATAGTAGAGACTAGCGTTTTCGAATTTGCTTTTCGAACGACATTTCTAACATATTCTATCTTTACCACAAAATATCTATTTGTTTAATATCATTTCTAGAAAACATAAAAAGATATTCGTAATTGTAATTAAAATTTACAAATAAAATGCGTGAACAAATAGCAGAAAGTTTCTTTGCATTACTGTGCCACACGTTGAATAATTTTTATACTACGATTTTTATCGTTTACGGTAATTTACAAAATAAACTTTTACAAGCTTATTTTTGTCTTTACCATTTTCTTACTAAAACGTTATTTGCGCTCACCACCTTATAACTTTATGTTGTACAACAACATTAGTTTTTGAAAAAATTAAAATAAATAACTAGAAAAATCAAAATAAATCGTAACGAAATGGCGCAGTTTACAGATAGCTCAGTTTTGCTCATACACTTTAAAGTCTTTACTCAGTTTGTGCGCAGTTAATTTGAAACAGGATGAATGGATGTTTTTCAAACTACAAAAATTCTCTAGTCCACGAAATATGTCACAATATAATAGAAGTGCGTGGTTTAAACCGAAATGTCAATTTTGTAAATAGTGCAACTGCACACTGTCCCATTCCATTCAAGATTACGGAGCACGACTACCCGGCACACTTGAGTGTTCGCAATAAGTACTCGGGACTAGAAACTAAGTAAGAGATCAAGTTAGTACACTTGAATCTATTTTACAACGTACGTCTCGGGTCGATTCGCGCACCACTACTACATAACTAAATATTAATACTACAAATTAATAGTATTGCATTGATGTAAATGTCAAATGAACTGCAACAACCACACACACGCTCTGCTTCAACTGCATAGTTATGGTTTGCAAAATTTAAAAATCTATCGGCTACAGATTTCACTCAGTGCATATTTAGTCCGAAATTTTGTATTGAAAGTCATTTTGGTTTTCTCACATACACACACACACACACACACACACATACACAAGCTATAACTTAGTACTAGAGAGCTCTACCATCTGTAACGTTACAGCCATCAACACCCCCACATATTTATCTACGTTTACTAATTCTCCTCTCCAATAATACATGTAGGTACTTGAACAATATTCACTTTGTTTTTGATATCTCCTTTAGTAACAATTATTGTAAAAATTTTACTTATAGGTTTTCTGTTATTGTTCTCTTATATTATACATAGACAGACGTAAAAAAGTTTCTATATAATGTGAATGAAACCAAATTTTACTTGAATTGGTAAATTATCGATGATGGACAATATTGAACAGTAATATAGAAAAAAAAGTAAAATTTGCAATATGTCACGCAATTCACTTGTACGTAGCTATTACGAGTATGTTGTGTTAGAAATAAGTTGGTTTTGAATTGAAGCGGTTATATGTATGTAGTGTAGTTTGTGTACGTGTAGCCGCTTAGCAGTCTCCCAGTCTCCCCCGGGTAAAAAGAGCATATTTATGTTTCTGATTGCTATGTAGGCAGACTTAGTGCATATAACTCAACATAGATTTATGGTGTTGCGAAGCGTATGACAAGCTGTACATAGTAATATCTAAAGGTCGCATCGCTATAAATTTACCAAAGTCTGCCGCATTAAAAACACATTCAAATTGACGACCCTTACCCACACCGATATATTCTCGATACAAGGAACAAGCGCGATTTATTTATTTATTTTTCATTCGGTTTTACAAATTATATAGAATTATAAAAAAATATTTGCCAATCATTTTGCCATTTAACGTTCTTGTACAGAATTTAAATTTCGTACTTACTACAGTAAACTAATTTACATGTAATTCAATATTATTATAAGTGATACAACTAAAAAAAAATAACTTTTTTCATAAATGAGTTATATCACTTTTTTATTGAGCGTGTGATTGTTACAAGTATTTGATGAGTGACAGATAATAATAATAAATACACAACAAATTACAAATTAAATAAAAAAAAAAATTATTGTTATCCACTACATTGATATCTATCACTTGAAGACTGGATATAATATAATAAATAAATAATGAAATAAATATAAAATTTAATTTTAGTTATTAACAGCTGAAATATCTCACGTTGTTCACAAATGACTTTCTAGATTTAATAATTCTCAAAATCTTGGCCTAGTAATTTAAAACGTGTGTTTGACATCGCTCGTATCTATGCGGGCTCGGGTTCGAATCCCGCTTGATGCATAGACATTTGTGATGTCTTTGTACCCTAAAATGCACTCTGAAAGTGACAATAAACATTGTTTCTGGCTAAAAGCCTTAGCAGCTATGGTCAATATGTGTTAATAAAAACAGATATTTCAAAACAATATTTATTAAAAATTAAAATAAATTAGTAAGCATATCACATAATAACAGTACAAATCCAAATGTTTTACATAAAATTAATATTTTTATTTATAACCATACTTTATGGAGTGTTTTTCTATATTTTAGTTAAATAAAAAACAATGTTACCAAATTAAATATCAAGATTTATTTATTTATAAAGATTGTTGAATAAATAATTTATTTTGGAGTCTAATTACTGATAATATATATAAATATATATTTGAAATTTGGTAAATTTTAAAACTGCAGTTAAATTTGCATTTCTAATGCATTATTTATAAATACTTTTATTTTCTATAAATTTTTATTATTATTGTTCCGATACTGCAGTCTATTAGTCCACTCCACTGTATTTTCCAGTTCTATTATATCCAGAGATTCTGCATACTTAATGAAATCAAATGCAAGCCTTGTTCTAAGGTTTTTCTCACAACATTTATGGAAAAACTATTTGGAAACTAAATTATTAATATATATAAAAAAACTTTCAATACAGTGGTGTCATGCAAAAAATAAAAATGTCGAAACGCTATAATTTATTGAAAAAAAAAAATTAAATTAAAGAAACTTTTATTCAAAATAAAATGCATTTACAATGTTTGCATTTTTTGTAATCTTCAGTAATCCATTGAATTTATAAAATTTTCTGGGCTGTTATGCCGTGGTCGATTTATCCTCATTGCAGACATTTTGCCATACATTATAGATGGTATAATGATAATTCTATAATTTTAATGTTCATATTTAGTACCACTTTGTACCTCTGATGTACCACTTTCAGAATGTAATTTAAATAATAGAAATTTTATCAATATAATCACTAAATTTTTATTACATAGTGCGTTCTTTATTTTAAACTAAGAGAAAACAAGTTTCATGGAGAAGTAAAATTTTAATTATACAAATATGATATTTCTACTGCACATTTTGTTTTTAATGAAGCTTATGTGCAAAATTTTCTTGCGAAAATTTCTTTAAATTTCTGAATTTATTTTTCCTGCTCTCTAAGAAAGTATACCGCGTTTACTGCTATTTTATAGATAATATAATATAAAATTGCTAAAATATATTTTTAAATCTGAGTAGATTATAGAACAAATTAAATATGATGATAAAAATATTAGAATGTTTCCATGCTGTTTACTTAGAAATTTTAAATGTAACCATTTAAACTTATACTTCACTAGCATAATGTATACCGCGTTTACTGCTATTTTATAGATAATATAATATAAAATTGCTAAAATATATTTTTAAATCTGAGTAGATTATAGAACAAATTAAATATGATGATAAAAATATTAGAATGTTTCCATGCTGTTTACTTAGAAATTTTAAATGTAACCATTTAAACTTATACTTCACTAGCATAATGCTACGGGATGCACTTTTTTAAATTTTCATCATTCACAGCGTTTGTCAGCGGCTCATGCTGCATTGCCCCGTAGTAAAACTCCTTGAAAACGATTCAATTCCACTCAGAATTGGTTTCGTGGACTTTTATCGAACAGACTTTTAGCCAATTTTTATCATTTACAGCATTGTCCTATAGTAAAACCTTCCTTGAAAACGACTCAACTATTAATAAAACTTACATAAAAATCTGTTTCGTAAATGAAAAACTATAAGCGAACAGTTTTTAGTCAATTTTTATAGCTTACAGCGTTCACTTGCGGCTCACGCTGCATTGTTCCCTATTAAAACCTTCCTAGAAAAATGACTCAACTATCTATAAAATTTTCATCAAAATTTGTTCCGTGAATCTCAAGTTATAAGCAAACAGAGTTATTGATCAATTTTCACCATTTACAGTGTTCGCCTGCGGCTCACGCTGCAATAGTAAAACTTTGCTTAGAAAACGCCTCACCTATAAATAAAATTCCCATTAAAATCTGTTCAGTGGATGTCAAATTATAAGCGAATGAAGTTTTGTTGTTTACAGCGTTTGCCTGCGGCTCACGCAGACTTATCTTTACTTTTTTTCATTATTGAGGTAGTATTACGCAGTTCTGTGCTAAATTTCAACTTTATAACTCACTTTCTCGGTGCATTTTAAAACCTGACAAATACACATATTTACATTGTGTTTTATAAATAAAAATACTCATATGTATTATGTATATTGACCGTAGTTAATTCAGATGATACAATGACATATCCATGCACCAAGAGGGATTCAAATTTGGGTTCATACAAATACGAGCGGTATCAGGCACACGCATCAAAACGTTCACTCACGAGGTCGGCCACGTTTTTTAGGTTACTTTTTTTTACAATAAAAGTTATAAATTAACTTAGAAAAAAAAACAACGTGTTAACACTTATTCGACTAATTAATATAATTTATGTAATCGTGTTTATTTCTTCATCCAATTAAAATAAAATAATTTTTAAATTAATATATAAGATTTTACGAAAATGATAAACTATAATAAAATTATTGTTAGAATGTTTCAAGATCATATGAGTCTGCAAGAAAAATTGAAGTTACATTATCGTTTATCTTAAGCTATATTTACGTGGGCATGACTTCTAAGCCTGACGATGACAATAAATAATCCTCGAAATATAAATATAAATATATATATATATATATATATATATATATATATATATATATATATATATATATATGCTATTTATGTCAGTTAAAAAATCTGTATCATATGAGACAAATTAATGTCAGATAAAAAGAAAACACTTATTTAAATAGAAATAATGCATATTTATCAAAATTTTATTAATATATTTTTAAGTATAAGTATTACAAATTTAAAACATTTAATTTACCTATATGTATTTTTTAAAAAATAATTTTTTAAGTCAGTTATAAAATCAATTTTTTTATAGGAGCCTATAATGTTATTCTAAAACTATTTAAATAACTTTTTTCAAAATTTTGTAAATAAAGTAAATTTACCTGAAATCATTTTTAGTATTGTTTAATTTGATTTATATAAGTAATATCAGTACTTTCATACCAAAAAATCTCGTAATAATAATTAAAAAAAATTTGGCGGATATATATATATATATATATATATATATATATATATATATATATATATATAGTAAAATGTTTTAACCGGAAGATAGTCAATAGTTAGATGTTAAAATGAAATTCACATTTAAGATTCAATTGTCAAGCTTTCGGTGTGTGATTTTACACCTTCTTCAGGACCTGGAATATTTTTTATTATATTCAATGAAACTGGTTATACATTACAATAGTTTTGATAATAATAAGTATTGTAACTTACATGTTCTTGTTAGAAATTGAAGAAACATAGAATTAAACATAAATGGTACAGCAATCATAAAAAAGTAAATTGTACCATTGACTATCTTCCCGTTAAAACATTTTACAATATAATATCGTTCTAGTCGTGAAATTTTTAATTTACATATATATATAGTAGGTAAATACGACAATATATTAAAATTATATTATATTAAAATTAACTTTGAAAACTAGATATTCTCTTTCCAATTTGAAAATAACATATGTCCTTAAATTTAATTCTGCATCACTAAATATTTGTATCAAAACATAATCTCATATATTGCATAAAGTTATTTATTTTTTTATAATTATTTATTTACAAAATTTTAGTTTTAATTAAAATAACATTACAATTTAAGCTAGTGAATTTTGGGATAAAACCAAAACTGCAAATTAATTTTATTTACATGTGTATTCATACCTAAATATAATTGATTCTAAATGAAGTATATTCTAATCATCTTCATACTGAAGAATAATACTTGAATACATTTGGTAATTTATTGAAAAATAATCTGTTTTTAACTGAAAACAAGGAAAAACTTTTTACTAACTGCATTGTATGAGTAAAAAAAAAACAAACAAAAAAAACTAACTTTTAGGTAGGCCAAACAAATGAACAAAAAGTTTTGAAATAGTTGGCGAAATATTTAAAAAAGATGCCAGAAAAATTCGAAACAACCATAACGTAGCATAAATACCGCATGTTAGAGTATGTGTATGTCTCTTATTCGTTTTCGTGAATAGATCTGAAATGGTGCGACGGCGACGGCCGGGATGCCGTGTCTTCGCGTCCCTTAATCCCCCAGGCGTCTCTTTCTACCGTTTGCCGTTCGTATCACTCCATTTCTCTCGCATTATAAATAATTTAAATTTAATCACGCTCCTTTGTAACTAAATTCAATTACCGTTCTATTAATGCGTGAATCTCGATTGTCTGCAATATTTATCGTCTGAGTTTTCAAGCTTTGCTTGCTTTTCCTTCCTTGTGCCTTTCGGATCCGAGTCGAGTGTGTTTGTGATTTGGAATTCATTTTGTCTTTGTCGTGCTGGTTAAGATTTATTTATTTGTTCATTTATAACGTGTGGGGTGTAATGGTGTAATATTTATTGTGGAACACTTTAACGATTACTATTAAATCATATGCTACATTTGTGTTTTATGACACATTTTTCCCAACACTTCCTGCTATTAAATATTAAAGAAGTACTAATATGTTTTATATTATTTATACATTGTATCATTTAAACTGTTAGGAGAAAATGTAAAAAATCCTCGTAAATCGGAGCAATAAGTTTTTATCTAAATTTTAATTTACGTTTCTTTATTTATTTTATAATGCTAATGAGTTATTAATCTAATTAATTCTATATTTTCCGTTATATAAAAATTTAATAATATCTACAAGTTTGTGTTACCATTTGAAAAAATCATTTTTTCCGAAACCTAATTAGTGGATCTGGAGCTAAAGTTATGACATATAATATTTGTATTTATCTAATTCAATACTAAAAAATAAACATTTTAAAAATAATTCTGAAATTATATATATATATATATATATATATATATATATATATATATATATACAGGGTGATTTATTAGTAATTGGAAATATTTTAACTGGCGTATCCTGGGCTCAGAATATAAAGATTTAACCCAAATCACTTAGATAAAATGTGGCTCCTTACTAAGCTACAGGGTGTTTTATTTAAAAATTTAAAAACGATTTTTGCCCAGTACTCTAAAACTATTTGACGTATCCTTATCATATTTGGCAGGAAGTGTAGGTACCGTATACCATACTAAATTATGTTAAATAAAAGTTTCTGGCTACTGCCAGTGGCGTACAACAGGAGCAAGCGAGAGGTTGACCCCTCCTAAATTCTACGCCACTGGTGGAATTGTCATTTTAGCACAATTTTTCAATTCTCCAATACTTTATGTGTCAAAAACATACTCTTTCTTCGTAACGATAAAGTCATTATTTTTCGAGATATTTAAAGTTAAACATAAAGCTGCACCCTTGGGATTTTTTCAAAATTTGCTCAAAAAATCTGAAAAAATTCAGTAAAATAGAGAAAAAAATTAACTACATAATAAATAAGTAATTTTTTTCTCTAACTTATTTAGATTTGGCAGGAAAAATTATTAAAAATTAATAAATTAACAAATTAAAATGCAAAAAATATTAATTTTCAATAATTTTTCTTGCCAAACCAGAATGAGTTAGAAAAGAAAGTTATTTAGTTATTATGTAGCTAATTTTTTTCACTATTTTAATGAATTTTTTCAGATTTTTTTGAGCAAATTTTGAAAAAATCCCAAGGGTGCAGCTTATGTTTAACTTTAAATATCTCGAAACATAGTGATTTTATCGTTACGAAGGAAGAGTATGTTTTTTACACAGAAAGTATTGGAGAATCGAAAAATTGTGCTAAAAGGACAATTCCGCCAGTGGCGTAGAATTTAGGAAAAATCAACCTATCACATGCCCCTGTTGTACGCCACTGGCAGTAGCCAAAAATTTTTATTTAACATAATTTTGTATGGTGTACGGTACGTACACTTCCTGCCAAGTATGATAAGGATACGTCAAATAGTTTTAAAGTACTGGGCAAAAATCCTTTTTAAATTTTTAAATAAAACACCCTGTAGCTCAGTAAGGAACCACATTTTATCTAAGTGAATTTGGTTAAATCTTCATATTCTGGGTCCAGGATACTCCAGTTAAAATATTTCCAATTACTAATAAATCACCCTGTATATATATATATATATATATATATATATATATATATATAAATATATATATATATATATATAAATATATATATATATATATATATATATATATATATATATATATATATCTATATACAATTTTGTATGGGAACTTAAACAGCATTCTGAACAAGTTTTAAAAATAAAATTTTACGAACAAGGTCAGTTTAAACTTTAATTTAAATTTTGTTTAATATGTATGTACGTATATTTACAATAGGATAGAATCAAACTTTATTTAGCTTTTGGCTAATTAATGACATTATAATACATATTTACAAAATTATAATAATATAGGAAATTTACAAATGTAGCATAATATTTACAATATTGGTGACACATATATAATTTATCAAATTATTTACTTAATTATTAAATTGCATTAACTTTGTTAAAATACAATTTGTCAATTTTAAACTTTTTTGATTTATATTTCAGTAATTTATTATATTTAAGTAATATATTGTGAAATATATTGCAAGTAGTACGACTTTTAATTATTTTAGTAATAAAAAAAAAGTATCTACATTTTTAACATCATAATTATGCACACTACTATTAAATTTTAGATTGCCACTTAAATACTTCGGAAGCAAACCATGTTGCATTGCAAATATAAAAATCATTGCAAACATTTCCAAGAAAGATTTAATATTTAACCGCATTTTAGTTTTATTAACATATTGTTAATGGGATCATATCTATTACAATGCAGCATTACAATCATGGCTCTATTTTGAAGCAACTGCAAATTATGTTTACTACCCTCATTACCATTATATAAAATTGTTACACGATATATGAAATGGGGTAAAATTATAGTGTTATATATTAATTTTAGACCCTAAACTGAAACAAAACTTGTTAGTCTTTGTAAGAAATTAATTTTCTTAGCAATATATATATATACAGGGTGTTTCACAACTTAGAGCAAAAAATTAAAAAGTATATTCTGTACGACGTGCTGATCATGAAACAAAAAGAATTTTTTTAAAATTTGCAAAAAAAATTGCATCGTATTTCAAGCAAACATTTTTTTTGCCACTGGTCGATAGTTATTTTTAATAATTGTTTTCAAATCGTCTACAATGAAAGTAATTGTTTACGTAATATCTAATACTAATAAAATGTGTAATAGTTTAATTAATAATTTAATTTAATTTGATAGGTAGTGGGTAGGTAGTCTTTCGTCGACATTGCTGTTAATTATTATTATCTTTGCTGGTGCACTGTTCTCATTTTACAGTGAATAGCAATGTAGTGTAGTTTTTGTTAAAATGAATGCATTTAGTAACAGTGAATTAGTGGACATGATGTTAATTTATGGCGAAGCACGGCAAAATTCGTTATTGGCACGACGTCTGTATGCTGAACGTTATCCTTTACGCCGATTACCCACTCCCCGTTCGTTTGTGAGGATAGTCCAGCGCCTTTGAGACACAGGATATGTGCAACCTAATCGTGGGAGAGGTGGTGGCCGCCAGCATCAACACGACAATATGGTTAATGATATCTTAGATGCTGTACATGCTGAACCAACTATTAGTACCCGAAGAGCGTCTCAACAATTAGGAGTATCACATAGTTCAGTATGGCGAATTTTAAGAGATCAAAACTACCACCCATTCCATTTTGAACGGGTACAGGGGCTAACAGAACCTGACTATCAGTTTAGAGTACGATTTTGCAACTGGCTTTTACAAAAACACACTGAAAATCCGAATTTCCCCTCGTACATCATATTTTCTGATGAGGCTACTTTTACGAGGGAGGGAGTTCATAACTATCATAACTCTCATTATTGGAGTCAAGTAAATCCACACGTTGTTGTACGGGGCAGTTTTCAGCATCGTTTTTCGATAAATGTTTGGGCAGGTATTATTAATGGAATATTACTTGGGCCGTACATTCTACCAAATAGGATGACTGGAGCTAATTATTTATTGTTTTTACAAAATACTTTGCCAGAACTTCTTGAAAATGTGCCTTTAAATGTGCGTCAGCAGACATGGTTTCAGCACGATGGTGCGCCATCACACTATGCTCTAAATGTAAGAGAACATTTAAACCAAGTGTTTGAGGACAGGTGGATTGGTCGCGGTGGACCTGTAGCTTGGCCTGCTAGATCCCCTGACCTAAATCCGCTGGATTTTTATTTTTGGGGTCATTTTAAATCCCTCGTCTACGACAACCAAAATGCGCCGGAAAACGAAGAAGAACTTAGGCAGAGAATAGAAAATTCAGCAGAAATAATACGAGAACAAAATTCGTGTCAAGACTGTACTAGGTCATTAATTCAACGTGCTGCAATGTGTGTAGGGATGAATGGTGCAAATTTTGAACAGTATTTGTAGTTTTGCGCTTCAGGTATGTTATTTCCCAAATTATCTTGATATTAAATAATACAATGCATTAATATTATAAATTATTTTGTATTCAAAACAATTATTGTCTCTAAATAAAACTAACATTACATAATGTTTCTTTGATAATTAATTTCATTTAATATTTCTTTCTATGACGTATGCTACTCCAGTGGTTCAAAAAATGTCTACTTCAAGTAAACTACCCTTTACTTTGCGAATTTTAAAAAATTCTTTTTGTTTCATGATCAGCACGTCGTACAGAATATACCCTTTAATTTTTTGCTCTAAGTTGTGAAACACCCTGTATATATATATATATATATATATATATATATATATATATATATATAATTATTATTATTAGCATATTTCATTTTCCTGAAGAAAGTTAGAAAGTTCATGTGTAGTGAACCAAAATATTAGATTTTTAATTAACATAACATAAAACTAAAACCATTTTCCATTAAAAGAATTAGTTCTAATAGTTTTTTACATTTTTACTTTGTTATATAAGAAGCTTTTTAATTTTTTTAGTATAAATCAAAATAATAGAATAAGATGTAATTATTGATATGATCATGATCTCTATTTGGAACTATTTAATAAAGTATAACAAATTGTTTGAACTTTTCAAAAAAAAAACAGGTACTAGTATATATATTTGTTATAATATATATATATATATATAAATATTGCAAGCTTTCCAGGTACAACATTTTTGAACAAAATTGAAAAATGACGTTTTGCAAAGTTGTTTTATTTATTTAATGCGCAACTCGCATTCATACAATATTACCTATAAGCTAGCGAGTGTGAGTGTGTATGTGTGTCGGTACGCAATTAGCAGTTTGCACAGGACTATGTCGATGATGCAGTGTGATTTTTCCCGATAATAATAAACAATTTGCAAAGCCTATTAATTGTTATCTGAAATTAATAATGGTCGAATTATTGATCGTGGTTTATACAAATAGCTATAGTGTCTGCCTACAAGCCTTGTGTATGCAATAGCATCAACATGAAAAAATATATATGTTAGCATTCCGACACGCGAACCAACAAAATCCAGTTGCCCAGTGCGATACTCGTCCCCGCACTCTCACGTATTTATCTCTCTCTCTCTCTCTGTACACACAGGAAAAATGAAAAACAAACATTCATAAATGCGCTTCTATAATACGAGTACAGGTAATGTTATATAGAAACAAGATGTGTAACAAATCTATTTGAAGTTTTGTAGCTTGGTGAAATATAAAATAAAAAAACTCACGTTGTAGGTACCGTTTCTTCCCTGACTGAAAAATTACAAAAATATGAAAATATATAGGTCCGGTTGCATAAAGCATTGTTAACTTAATCAATTAGTTAACTAAAGCAATTAGATTGTTTATTATCTTTGAATCGCTTTACATATTGGTTAGTTGGTAAGTTAAAAAATGCCAAAAATTTTTTTTCAAATGTTCAAATAAAAAAATAATTGTAGTAATACAAATCTCATATTTTGGTTAATTAAAACAAGAAACAAGAAAAAAATAACGCTCATTATATTAAGTAATTCCAAATAGAGATCATTAAAATACTGAATACTAAAATATATCAATAATTACATCTTATACTATTATTTTGATTTATATTAAAAAAATTGAAAAGCTTTCTATATAACAAAGTAAAAATGTAAAAAAACTATTAGAACGTAGAAGACAAGAAATTTTACCTATTATCTATTTCTTGATCATAGTTTTCAATCAAGAAACTAATTTTTTTCTTGTCTTGATACATTTTTAACTACAAAATTCTTGGCTTGATTCAAGAAATCTTAAAATTTCATTTTCTATTTTGAAAATAATTTTATAGTTTTATTTGCTGAAAATGGAAAAAGATAAGAGTGATAGTAGTGATAGAAACATAAATAATTACGAAAGTAGGGACAATTCTTCGGAATCGAAAAGTACAAGTAAGTAATATATTATCTGCTATAAAAATTTAAAATCCCAAATAACAAAAATTAGTTATTTATTTAAAATTAAAAAAAAAGATATTAAAAATGACAAAATCCTCATCTCAGACGTTTTGCCATACATCGTAGATGGCATTTTCAGTGCTTGGTGACTAAATCATTCAGTCAAAAAGCACTGAGGATGCTATTTACGATGTATGGCAAAACGTCTGCAACAAGAATAGGTCGACTACGACATACCAGCCCAGAAAATTCTATAAATTCAATGGATACCGGCAGCGAAAGCATGAGCACTATTTGGTTAATTTTAATGTATAAAAATGTATCATAAAAATTTGAATTATGATGGCACTAAAATTTTCTTTCTTTCTTTCAGAACTTATTATCTATATTAAAATAAAAAAGCTTCAGGTTGAAGTTCTGGTTATTCGACATTTGTATATATATTTTCCTGAAGATGATATACATTTAATATACGGAATCGTCGGATTTTAATATGAAATAAAACAGAATTTCAACTTAAAGCTTTTTGTAATTGTATTTTCAGTATGCTTTTTTAAATGTTAATAAAATAATTTAACGTTTTTGTATTGACTACTTTTCAGTCATGCATCTCCATATTAAAGTCAAATAAAAGGTGGTCACCCTAGTATTGGTACTTTCTGTAGGTAATGATATTTTTATATTATAAGTATTATATTTATCTTTTTTTTTCAATAATTCTACTGGTTACACAATTTATTGATTATTATTAATTTATTACAAATATACCTTATTTGATCCAATAAAGGGTACCTACTGCAAGCTCGGTTTTTTAATGTTTTAGTTTCATTTGTTTAGTTCTGTTCTTATGACAGTTACGTTATCTTAAAACCGAGCTTGTAGTACTAGCCAATGAGTGTAAAGATTGTTTTTGCATCGTTGCAAAATGATACCATTAAAAAAAATCGTATTGATAGTTTGAAACAATTGAAAGAAAAGAAATCAGAGACAACATGTTTGGTCGACTGTTTGGCTTACAAGGGAACAAGGGGACTATCATTAACTGAAGTCACGATTTGGGCCTAGTATATGTTAGTACGTAAAATGTGACATTACGATTTCATATCTGGCCACGGTGCTGTTATTGTTGTTGGCAAACAAGCCGATAGCCGGCTTGCAGCTCACTGCTATCAGCTCACTGCTGCAATCCACTCCTGCTTATATACAACCGAGATTTGTTTACGCCCATTTCTAGTAGTTCTTTCATTTCGATTTTCAACTTTAATTCCATTTTGGTTTTGTTTCCGTCTTCTTTTAGTCTGATAAGTATTTTCGATTTACTATTCGTTTTTATGTATGAAAATAAGTGAAATGTTAAATGAGACAATTTGGTTTCCTGATAAAAAAATAAATCCAAAACCTCCTAATTTTATTCTTATATTTCGATTTTCGATTTGTTTCCATTTTTATTTTGTTTCATTTTTGCTGGCTGTCAAAGAATTTCTTCGGGTTCATATTAGTTTGTACGTAATAAATAATTATTAATAAAAAAAATAATTAATTCGAGATTAAATTTGAAACTGTGTTTCATAAAAGTGAGTTAAATTGAATTTGAAGTTAAATACGGATTTACGATAACTCGTGTACAAAAGAGGAGTTACAATTTATGCTTGGATTAATGGGACATTTTTACTTTTGTTTTAATGAGAAAAGTTTAGAGTATTATAATATTTTTATGAATTTTAATAATGTAAGTATTCTGAATGTTATTATTATACTTAGGATATTTATTTTTTATTGTAAATATTTTCAGTTAGACCTGTAATTGATCAAAGAAATGGTTTAGAAGATATAGAATGTTTTAATACATATTTAATATGATAATATTTTAGTGTTTTTGATTTAAAAAATTGTTATATAGTATTAATATAAAATGGCTTTAAGTTATAGTTCTGTATTAATATTTATTAATAATCGACGTTTGGCCGAACTCAACGTCCGTCTTCCTTATTTTCTTGTATTTTTGTAATTTTTTCCGATATATCACTTTATTTTATACTTTATTATGTAAACATTTGAATTTAACATAAAAATGAAGTGAGTAACAAATATAAAATCATTATAAACTTAAATATGATATTAAATTATTTTAGGATTTACTAACTTTAAAAAGTTCAGATTCGTTATCTAGAGACTATGTGAAGCATTTCTATATAATTTTTTTAATTTTTGAAAATGACACGGACATCGTACCAATCATTATACCTCTTTTTCCTTGCAATTAAAGTGGTAAAAATATTAACCCTTCCTTCCCGCACTGGGGTATATTTCTTCCCCAGCGCGTATTCAAAGCGAGGTAAAGACTCCTAAACGGTTCTTTGCGACGTTGCCACAATTGCACATTTGAACAATAAAATGTCAACAAATGTCGATGGAACCTACATGACCTTAAAGTATACACCTCAACGAAAATTTTGATATGCAATTGTTCAACTTTACGACAATTATAGGTGAAGCTAAACACGGTTGAAGGCGCGGGGTAGACATCTACCCCAGTGTGGGGAGCTTGATCGGCTTATACTAGTGTGGGGAGGAAGGGTTAAATTAAATAATTTTATGTTAGCATAATTTGTATAAATAAGGAAACAGCTCATGTATAAAATATGTATGTTCAGTTTTTAAATGGGTAAATCTATAATTCAATTCAAAAAATAATTATACAATGTTTTTTTTTCACACAAATTCGCACAAATGGACTCGGTAGCAAAGACCATCAATCCAGTAGATGCTTTTTGATAAAGTGTATTTGGACGATACAAAGACATTACAAACATCCATGCCCCAAGCGGGATTCGAACCCGGGCCCGCACAGGTACGAGCGGTGTCGGACACACGTCCTAAACCGCTCGGCTATGCCGACCGGCTATACAATGTTTTGAAGAATACTTCTCGGCACTTTTATGTATAACTCAATTAGATTAAATTAATACTATACCAATCATTTCTGTGTTTGTGAGTATTTAATACTAATGGGTCCGCTAGTTGTAATTAAACATACTTTTATAAACATTAATGTCAAAAGGTAAACTTTTGTTCTTGGGTCCTGAACCTGCGCTATGATTAATTATAATGGTATTAAATTCCCTATCAGGTTCGTTATTGTTTTTAAAAACAATAACGAATCTGATAGGGAATTTAATAACATTATAATTAATACTTTTATAATGTCTTTAATCTGTCTGTATATTAATTTAATTTAAAAGTAAAAATTATTATTTAGTTTAGTAAAAATAAAAATAGATAAAAATAGAAAAAAAAACATGCGAGGTTTTCGGAGTTGCAAGAAATGATCGGTTTTTATTTTATGAGTATAACCGTATAACATACAACATAGCACAGCACAGTACAGAAAAGCAAAGCTGGGTATAACGTTTGAATCCCGTATCCGTACCGTATAATTACCAGTTTTAAAAAATGTCTGTAAACGTAACACATAATTCAATGGTTTACGACAAGTCGTCTAATGGCCGAGTTCTGTTTTAGAGCAATTAAATTTTGACAAAATGATTAATGGGTCAAAAGCTAAACCGCAATTGTACCGACAATAATGTCCTGATGGCCAGTGTCTGCTTTTCCTCCAACCCATGCTAGTGTGCGTTCGTTGGGTCTCTTCGCAACGCGTTAAACTTAATAACACGTTCCGGTAAACGGCCACCTTTTTATATATTTTACTAAATCATTGTTATTATCGACGGATTATTGCAGTGCCTTTTTCAAAATACAATGCAATTTCACACTGTGATTTCACGATGATTGTGACTTTTTACGTAATCGGACCCAAAACGGCGAAAACCAGCATTTTTCAAATTTTTTATCAACTGCCCCAGTTTAGCTCCTAGTACATTTTTTACTGTCAAATTATTTGTCATTAAAAATATGTCCTTATTTTTCTTTTATAGTCTTACATATACACAATTCATATTTCAAAATGTTCATAAAAAGAAATATGTTAACTGTGATTGTATTACTATATTAATAGACTATCATTATAAAGTGCTTTGTAAACTTGAAAAAATTCTTATGTGATTATGCTATTTACTTTTCAATAAACACAAAAAGTTGCGTATTATTAAGAAAATGCAATATCAGTTTTTTAATATAATATATTTAAGTATTGGCAAGATATTTTTGTAAAAGTACTTCATGAAACAGTATTAGAATATTAATTTATTTTATTGAAAACTATATTTATTTGATATTTATGTCGTTTATTTTTGTTTAAATTTATTAATATAGTGAAAAGGTTTTCTATATACTTAAAAAAAAAGAAAAATATGCGAAATACTTTTCAATAGAGAAAAAACGCTACATAAGATATATATATATATATATATATATATATATATATATATATATATATATATATATATATATTTAATTTTAGTGCCTCAAAAAAATTGAAGCACTAAGACCTACATAGATTTTAGCTAACTATAATAATATAGAAATTCATAGATATGATTTTATCGAAAATTTCTGCAATTCACGCAAAACAACTGCGGCCGTACGTCAACGAAAATGACATCTTTTCAAAGTTCAGTTTGAAACAAACATTGGTCAGCCGAAACTGTAAACGCAACGCAGACAGTTTAGCTAAACTTTGACGAATGACAACCGCAGAAATACGGGGCATTTGAAGTCGAACGGATGCAACAGAAAGTCAGAGGTTGTCGTGTCACGTGCGGAAAGCATCCTCGGAATGTTGTCATCGGTTCATCTCTCACAACAGAACAGTCCCTTCCGTGGGTTGGTTGACATTACCCGTGAGCGCCAGCCAGTACCCGAGTGTCGGTCGGTCGGTCGGTCTAACTGCCAACTAGTTATTATGTATCCTTGATGTTTCGATGTTTCGTTCGCGGCTATTCGCTTCGCCCTAAATTATATAATGGTCTTTGTGCCAACAGGGCATTCTTCTATGTTTATCTCTTAGCTAGACCGATGGATGCTACGGGGCTACGACGTATTTTAATTATATGGTACTGAATCGAAAAGTTTGAGATGAATTATTTTTTCGGGACTGTTTTGATTGTTTGATGATTTTCAAAGAGAAAACGCAATCTATCTTGTAATTTTGAAAGCAGCATAATTTTAGGAATGCTTTGTGGAATATGTTGTTTAGATTGAAATATTACAGTTCGGAAATGTTCAGTCTATGCAGTCTAAATTTTTTAAGTTTAAATAAATATTATTTAATTAATTTTGTACTTATTGCTGATCTGATAATTAAAGTGTAATATAATTATATACACTGAAACCAAAAACTTACATGAACTTTTTAATATTATTAAAAAAAATATTATATTTAAAAATGTCTTCTACACTATTTATTAAAAATTTTAGTACTTAAATAAATAAATAAAATTTATAAATTCTTGTCTGACAAATTTATGGTAGCAATATTTATTAAGTTTTAAGAAATTGACATAAAAATAAAATGTTAATAAATTTAGAACAAATCTTTTTAGAGCTTTTATTTTGTTTATTTCGATATATATTTAAAAATTTTATAAAACATGTTATTCTGAAATACAATACCAAAATATAATATTAAAAATATATTTGTTAAACAGTTTCAGCATAAACTATCAATTAATATCTATTTAATATTAAAAATTGGAATCAGGTTTTAATTAGTGCAATCATGATATGAAAAATAATAATTGGACAAGGTTTTTACTTATGTATTTTATTAAGTCATGACAGACTAATTTTATATAAACGAATTACGTATCAAATAGTAACTTAATTCTTCTATTTTTATTTAAAGTGACATACAATCTTTTGGTGTATTTAAAATAGTAATATCACTAACTTATACTGTTTCAATTTTCAATTATTTAAAAAAAAAAAGAAAATAATATTTCACAAGATGCAGCTAAAATACTGGTATAATTATATAAATACAATTATATATAGCCTACAAGTAACTGAAGAACCTGTACACATAATTATGTTCATTCTGTGAAAATTTTGCATAAATTAAGAATAAAAATACGGAAATAATTTATTTTAAGTAACATGCAAACAACTCGATATTTAATCTATAACCTAAAATTTTTTTTCAAAATATCCGAACTGACCAATCGGAGGACCGCCCACTGAACAAACATAATATATTATTACAAAAATAAATAATTTTTTAATAATAATAAAAAATAAATATTGCAAAATGACAACAATGTAACGTATTACTTAAATATAATTTCCAATCAATATTTTTTGAAGAGTTTATTTTGATTAGTATCATAGTTTGTTTTATACAGAATATTTTTCTCAAAAGCCATAAACATAAATGCATCTAATCTGTTTTTCAAAAAAGTTATTTTAAAAATAATATAACTAACTATAACTATACAAAATTAATAGTTTTACACGATATAGAATAAATTTATATCTAATCTGAAAATTGTATATTTTAGATGATTCGGTCATCTTCAGCAAATGTCTAATGAACATTTGGTTAAAAGAATACATGCGTAAATGATATTGAAGGTATACGTTTGCATAGACGACCGATGAGTAGATGGAGTGGTATGACTGAGAGTGTTTTGCGCGAGCGAGATTTTCGAAGTAGTAGAAACAGAAGAGTATGTATGAAACATATTATAAATGTGGATAAAACTAGAATTGCTTCTCTGGATATGAGTGTTTGGAAAAAACTGATTTTGAGATATATTTTTGTTACATTGCGTGATTGTATATGTATGTATAATTTTTACTGTTTCAATTAAATAAGATATTAAAAAAAAAAACACTATAAACATAAATATGAATTAATGATAAAACGTAACCTAAATGATAACTACTAGATAGTTTGACGTTTTTAATATCATTGCTCATTAGTTTCGCTTGTCATGGGTTAGATAACAATAATTTAAAATTAGTAAAACAAGTGTCAAATTATAATCGATTAGATATTTTTGAAATTATTCACATATTCAAAAATAAAGCAAACCTTATTAATTCAGACGATAGGTGTTATCCGAGGAACAACTATTTTCGATATATTACTCAATTACAATTGATCACGGATTCAGACTCCGGTTAGCTATTATATTTATTGAATCTTGCTTGTTGACACGTCAGTGATCTTTGATCGCTGATTCGCTGGGTACGCTGAGTATTTGTGTAATCTTAGATCAGTGATTAGGACTTTAGCTTTACTTTTTTTTGCTGCTGTTTATGAAAGCTTAGCTTTCAAAATATGTTTATAGCTTTTTTTCAATTATTGTTTGTTGTTTAATGGTATACGTTTGCGTGGACGTCCGATGAGTAGTTGGAATGGTATGATTGAGAGTGTTTTGCGTGAGCGAAAGTTTCCAAGTAGTAGGAATAAAAGAGCATGTATGAGAGGAATTATGAATGTGGATGAAGCGAAAGTTGCTTGTTTGGATAGGAATGTTTGGAGGCGACTGATTTCGGGATGTTGAAAAGAGTTTGTGCCACACCCTTTTGGGTACATGGCGTGATTGTGTATGTATGTATGTATGTATGTATGTTTAAGGAAAATTATTTTATTTTATTAACTTTACGCCACTGTAAAATTTTATTTTAATTTATGATAATCATCTAATGTCAATTAAATGATTTTTCTAATTGGTTGTATATTTATAAAAATTCTTGTTTGTTGATTCATTTAAAATATAAGTTATTTATCTAAATTTAATTTACAATAACAATTTTATTTTAACTTATTTCTTTGTATCTAATTAAATAGACAAATAACATTTTATTTTTTAACAAATATTTTAATTTTTATTTAATCGTAGTGAACTAATATATAATTAGAAAACTTCATAAATTTGGAAAAATGTATTGGCCTCGCCGGGATTCTGACGCGGGTTTTCTGCTTTAGCGGCAGACGTTCTAACCACTAGACTACAAGTCCACGAATTCTAGCGAGACCAATACATTTTTTCCAAATTTATTAAATTTTCTAATTATCAGTGGCGTAGCTATGAGGGCGAGGGGGGCGGTCCGCCTCGGGTGCCACTATTTTAGGGGTGACACTATTCTCAGGATCACTCATTTCACCAACTGAATTATTTTAGTAAATTTGTAATTTAAACATATTTAATAATTTGAATTTTTACTCTCAAAATCAGAAAAATATTTCTTTTTGTTTAGTTTCATCGAATCTCTCCCAAACCTCACTCTTGGTCTCAAATTGTTTCTCACGATATGCGTTTCTGTTTCATCATGTGAAAGAAGTTTCTCAAAACTCAAATTTATAAAAAACTATTGTTGTAAAAGAGACATAGCATTATAGTCAGTAATTTTTGTTCTTATTCTATGTTCTAATATTTCATGCAAATTTCATGCAATAAATAAAATAGTACATTTGTCAATAATTTTATGGTTTTATGATTGTATAACTATAACTTGATTTAGTTTATTTTATTATTGTTTTTGTTTTCTTGCGTTATTGTATAACTCTCTAAATTTTCCTTAATTTATAGGATTTTAAATTTTTTTGCATCTAAGTATAGGGGGTGACACCATTACCTCCGCCCCGGGTAATACCCACCCTAGCTACGCCACTGCTAATTATACATAAGTTCATTGCGATTAAGTGAAAATTCTTAAAATATTTTTTAAATTTTATAGTCATCGCAGAAAACATTGCTTTAATATTAATTTTTTTTCTATGTATATATTGATTTGTAAATGTGATTGAACAATGCCAAATATATATTAATATTATGAAAAACAACAAAATATTGATGAAAAAAGCCTTATCAGATAATATGATATAGGTATAAGAACGAAAACGTAAAACACACAAAATCAATATTTGCAAGTGTAGCTCATAATTTGTTATAATATGCAAAACATAACAGTCACAGGATAACCACAATCACGACGTTCGCATCGGCATTGGCGTCGCGCGTCGGTATGTTCGTGTGCCGCCACCGGAGGGCACAAGATATTCTCAAAGTGCAAAAGCCAGAAGCCAAAACGTTCGAGCGCAGCGGCACCAACACCGGCAACAGGCTTTTTCGTTGCACCCAACTTTTAATTAAAACAAACTGCTGACTCGGTGCATGTAGATCAAAGGGTCCCGTTTTGCACGGGGACGCCCGCGCCGTTTGGCGTCGGTAATTTATGAAAAAAGAAATACGACGCTAGCGCACTTTCAGTCTGATTAAAGTGGCCGACGAGACCGCACTACCTTATATATATATATATATATATATATATATATATATATATATATACGTTTTTAATATCTACCTATATGTGTATTTATCCAAATTCCGCTCTTTCATTTATTTCAATCTGCTGAAAATATCTTAAAAGGTATTAGGTTCTTTATGAAAAGATGACATACCTATTCAATAGTCTACAACTTTCAAAAATTTTAAAAAGAAAATTCATTGCTAAATTGACCATCTGTTTAAAAAAATAAACGTTTCAAGAATTATTGTGCAAGAATTTTCAAAGAAAACTTTGTTTTTTTATAATATTATGACTAAAACATGTATTATTTTTCATTTTATTTGTGAAATAATAAAATTTGCAATCTGAAATTTTTAAATTATCATTTGCAATCAAAGATCTAAATTTAGTTCATAATGAACTTTTTAATTGTTGAATTTATCTGACGAAGTTATGTAATTTTTGTTTTAATAACATCAAAGACAAAAAACAAATGCATCGAACAACGTATTCAAACATTAAATTTTTCTAAATAATATTATTAAGTTAGCTAAAGTTTCAAATTTTAAAAATACGTAACGTAAAAAATTGGTAATTTTATGGTGCTAATAAATGTCCTATACAACATCTGCAGTTTAAACCGTAAATTAAAAATGGAGCGTAGTAAAAAAAAATACTACTGTTAAACTATTACCTAACCTAAATTTTTCTCTCAAAAAAAAATAAAATTATAGGGTCTAAAACAGAAAGAAAACCTGCGATTTAGACAATAGCTTTTAACTAAAATTGTTAACAAGTCATCATTGGCACTGGCAGTAGGTATTGAAAATACCAGCTGTGATATACATAAACAACAAATAGATAAATGTTTGAAATTTTACAACAGATGATTGCAATTAAATAAGTCTACAGCCCGATGTGCACTTGTGCGCTTCATATTAAATTTTTGAAATAGAATTGAGGTTATAATGTGAAGTATGTGCCTATTACATGAATACGATGAAAAATATAGCAGTTTGTATGAATCCGTCTCGATACAAAGTCAGTTGTGGATGATTTTTCAAAGATACGAAAACATTCCAGAGACAAAGGTGCTAGTTATTGCGCGAATTCCAACGCGTGTAGAGATTGCCGAAAAGAATTACTGGTACACTTTACTCAATGCCTTTTTGAATGAGTATTATTTATTATATGTATATTTTAATTTTTGATCAAATTTACAAATGGTCAGTAGTGAGTTTAGCTTATTTTCTGAAACTTTTATTGTTTTATAAAGTAATTCTAAAAGTCGTTCACATGTCAAAAAAGCTAAAAGTAGTATGTCATTAAGTAATGCTCCGCTCTTATGTTATATTGCTACTGTCTGTCTGTCTGCCAGTCTATCTTCACACGTCGGAATACGCTTATTTGTGTTTAAGTAAAAAAAGGCTCGTTTTCGAAAAATATGTGGTTTGTTAATTATAGTATTACATAAAATAGTAAAATAATTTCTAAATATAAATGTAGCGGGCTATAACACTGGAAAAAACTTATATTTTTTGCAAGTGTATTAAAATATTAATTACGTTACTATATTGGCTATATAGAAGGAGGTCATCATGTTACTAGTAAAATAATGTAACATTAGTAATCTTCAGGCCAATGTCTATTAAGTATACAGAATTTTCTGAGCTGGTACGCCGTGGTCGATTGACGTGGTCGTTGGTGACTGATCCAGTCATCAAGCACTGAGCATACAATACAATCTACGATGTACGTATGGCAAAATGTCTGCGACGAGGATAGATCGATCACGGCATATCAGCCCTGAAAATTCTATAAATTTAATGTAACATTATTTGCACTTGCTATATACATATGTTACCGCTAAACCTCGAAAACCGTTACTGTGCACATTACTTAGTTAGCTAATCTGCAGATTAACTGATTTGGTTCGTTAACGTGCGGAATCAAGAGTTTTCCGCATTTTACCTAGGTAATGTGCACATTAACGGCTTCCATATCGTTAAAGTTGAAAAGTTTGTTTCTCTCATTTCGAAATAAGATGTCCCTGCTGTAGAAATATCTTTACGTCAAACAGCAATAAAATAATCCCTTGGTACTGGGCAGGGTTTCAAAAAATGTCTTTTCAAATCTAAATGTACCACAAATAGGTGTGCTTGTCGCAAAAACCAATTAATAAGTAAGCATAATTTTATCATATGTTTTGCAAATTTATTTCCTTAATTATAATAATAATTTAAACCGTTTGATTCATTCAATTTTTTTTAATTGATTGATGATTTATTCTATCAACTAATTTGTTGATTGTTTGATTGTATTAACTTGATTTTTTTAGATTTCGAAAAAAAATAACATTATAATAATTTAAGCGTACAGAAACGTTACTGTTGTTCCAGCAAAGATCTTATTTTCACTTTAACGAGTGCTTAGTAGGTAATATGCAAATTTCGGCACTTTAACGGATTGTCCTAGTTAATCTGCACATTATCTAGATAATCTGTAGAATAACTAATATATATATATATATATATATATATATATATATATACCACTGAAGGCAGCACTAAACATGACTACACGGTCGAGTGTATTTAATCTGATAGCCCCGGCGGTCATATTGAAAAATTATATAGTGACAATTGCATTGTTTATTTTCCCTTGAATTTGAATTTAATTATTGAATTATGTGCGAAGCAGTGCAAGAAATGCCAATGTGCACTTCTAGATTTGTCAGAAATGCATATTCGACCAAAGAAACATTAATTCTCACAAATCAAGTAATAAATATAAATATAGGTATATACTTTTTGTTTTACAACCGTTAATAAGGTTACGGTTACTTAGAATATTTTATTTATTTTTGATTTAGTTTGTTGGGCTATATCTTGATCGCCAGTATTTTCTATCATCATAGTATAGATAGCTTTCTGCTCCTCGTAACACAATATCCTGTAGTTATTTTCAATGTTCCAAATAAATTTTTTAAACCTAAGTTATCTATCTGTATTGACAATATAAAATAATTTTAAATTTTAAAAACTGCTAAACGAATCGAATAATTTTGAAAGTAAGTGTACAAGAAAATACGAATAAAGATCAAAGGCAGTAAGTTCATAATTTAAGCAAAGCATAACTGATGATTTTTGAAGTAGTCGAGTCGGCTTGAATCGGTGGCGGATCTGTAAGCGACAAAGCAACGCAGCGCAGCGCAGTTCAGAACACAGCACAGCACAGCACAGCACAGCGCAATACAGTATCTTTAGGTGAAATATCAGCATGAAATGTCACTGACGTATTGCACGATAGCAAAGCGACGCAGCGTTGCATACTTGCCTGGCATAGTTTAATTTCCAAGCCGGTAGCTTCTTTGCCGACAAAGGCGCACTGCAAGAAACGCTACTTGGCAATTAATTAAGCGAGTTGGCCCGAGGCTGGAACTTCGATACGTTTGCTAAATGCTATGTATGCTGTTGTTACGTTATGTTCTATTCCTTCTCCGACTCCGACTCCGACGTTCTTCCTTGCTCTTCATCCTGTGATCTTTGTCCTTCCTTCTTATATAATACATAAATGTATTCTGCTAGAGTTTGGATATATATATTCTTACCAATAGTTTGGTGGTGCTCTCTTCTCGACAAACTTGTAGACATTTACTTCATCGCGCTACATTTTCTCTATAGGCCCAGAATTTAGCAGTTAAATTAGAAAATTGTTTTGGCTTTTCATAATTGTTTCTAACTAATATTAGTTTGATATTTTCTTAACTATCTAAATTCGTAGCAAAACTTTGTATAGTTACTTTCATTTTAGTTGTGTTAATTTTTTTATATCAATACAATTTTTGAAAATTAAATCATATATGTATAGTAAAATTATTTAACAAACCTTTTCTAACAAGTTATACTATACCTGCGATGACCATTTTCTTTTTTAAAAAAAAGACAAATTGAAATTTTGAATTGAATCTGAAATTTTCAGGTTTTCTATCTAAAATAAAAATAAAGGCACATTTTTGCTATCCGATAACATATAAATTATATATAATTGAATATAATATACATTATTTAATATATATATATATATATATATATATATATTTCCAAAAATAATATTAATAAATAATTATTAATACAACACTTAAACCTAAAGCTGTTTCATTTTAGTAATAAAAATATTTAAAAAACATTAATAACAATAATATAAGTTTTGTTTTGTTAAAAAGTAAATAAATGATTAAATTACAAAATAGTAATAAGTCTATTAAAAGAAAAATAGATAACTTACGCTAAATAATATAGTTTATTGAATTCAAAATAAATTAATAAATATGTATTTCATTTTTAAATTATTAATTTTATTTAGATAATCAATGTTAATATTTCTACTTTGTCAATAAGTAGTATTTCAATTATAAATCTTTTTGAAAAAATGCACTTTTTTAAGAGATCGATATTCTGTTTTATGTATTCATAAAATTCTAAACAATTCATATTGTAATTAAATTTTGCGTAAACATAAGCTTCTAATGTTTCTACTCTTAATTAATTTTTCATTTGTTCAAAAATTATTGATAAGAGAAAAAAATGCTCCCAATTTTTTTAGCGTTGATTAAACTAAAATAAAAAGCATAAAAATTGATTATTTAAACGACGATTTATAGAAATAAAAAACAAAATAAAGTTTCCACAAACAAAATAAATTGAACGGATAGTGCTTCCAAATAAAGGACTGTAGGTACGTTACAATAAAGTGCGTATGATCACCGTAAACTATACCACACATATAGATTTTATATCTAACGTGGATATTTAAATGATCAGCGAATTTGTCTGATGTTCAACCTATTTCTTATGTGATATAATTAAGTATATTTACAATACAGAAATAAACAGCTAAATACAAAACATTATACATAAAATCATACAAAGCAAGTAAATTTGAATAAGCAGAAAAAATAAAAAATTTGATAATTTTTATTGCAAACTTTCAGTAGGTAGTTTTGTTGTTAGCGCAATTCACAATAACGTGCATACAGATTACGTTAGTTAGTACTGTCCTTGTTGCACTAGTGCTACAAAATATTAAATAAAAATAAAAAAAATTAAAAAGTTTGCGAACCTAGCTTCATATTTTCAAATCATTAGGGAAAGCGCACATTCAACGTTTTACTTCTTGCATAAAATCAGAATGGTGAATACACTGTCCCGGAAAAACTGATTATGTCCCAGTTAGTATTTTTACAAGTAAATATCTAAAATTTTTTTTTATAATTAATTCTTCAAATTAAATTATAAAATTAATTTATTCAATAGCTAATTAAAACATTTTAGAAATCAATATTTAATCAATAATCAACAATAGTCAAACTTTATTATTAAAAATTGTTTTAGAAATAATGAATTAAAACAGTCAATTAAATTACTTGATAGATTCAAACATCAACTTATATTATTTGTATCATTACAAAAATTAAAGACTTAAAATAATTTTTGGTTATGAAAAAAAATATATTACAGTGCCCTCTCACTGGAATCACGACTAATGTGATCAATCGGGTATTATTATCACTTTTGCGAAAAACAGTCCGAACGTAAACGAATACATTTATTATTGTTAACAGTTCCGATATAATCACATCTAGAGGCGTGAACTGTATATATTTCATTAGAATTGTTTTAATATTAATTGTATTTAGCATTAACTTTTTTATTAAATAATAATAACACATAAATAATTATATAGATCATTAAAATAAAACGGCTTTAGGTTGTAATTCTGTATTAATATTTATTAATAAACAATGTTTCAAAATACTCAACGTATATCTTCAACAGAAAAAATATTACAAATGACATTTACAGTAAATAACAGAACTCTAGAAACAAGTTACTAGACGTAACAAAATAAGTAACTAATAGAAATTTATGAAGAAAATGATAACATCAATCACTGTGAAAGCACTGATTTAAATGAAATTTGGTTTCCTTTAATTAAAAATTTATAAATTTTATGATCTAGTAACTTATTTTATTATCTAGTAACTCGTTTCTATGTTCTGTTTATTTACTGCAAAATGTTATTTGTATCATTTTTCCTGTTGCTGTACGTTGAGTGGGTCGATTATTAATAAATATTAATACAGAACTACAACCTAAAGCCGTTTTATTTTAATATAATGAATTTTAAAAGAAATATATATATATATATATATATATATATATATATATATATATATATATATATATATATTTATAAAAATTTAAACAAATGTTTTATCAACATTTATAAATAGCAGTAGATGGATTGGGACACAGTCATCACTCAGCACAGCAAATGCTATCATCCATTTCGCATTTGCAATTCGGTATCCTGGGCCAGGTCTGGGGCCGTACCTGGCCAAAGAGACTCGCCTGCTTCGCTACGCCGCGCCGTTGTTATTTGCTTAGTTGGAATCGAGCGTCCAAACAGATGAAAAAATATATAGATATATAGAGGTAGACGGTAAAGACGCATAGGTATAACGGCACGGGTACGGGCACACGGGGCGGCGCGGCGCGGCGCGGCGCAGCGTGGCGGTTTGGCGAAATGAAATAGCAATGTTAATGGGCAATTTGCCAAGTTAACCCTTCCGTCCCTGGGCAGCTGCGCGATTGATGGTCCGCTGAGGTTACGGCCTTCTTCGGCATCACAGGTCTCTTTCGAGTTTGCCGGAAGCAAGGCAGGGATTGGGATATTGACGCACTGGTACCAGACTTTATTTACAGATATAAATATGTATTTGTTTATCTATATGGAAGTTACATGTAATGGTTTACATGAAACTGCATTTATTCGTTTCGTTTTTTTTTCTTTTTTTGAAAAATGTATGGTTAATGGCATTAGTTGATTATGGTTTAAATAATAGTTTGTGTTAATTTTGGAACTTTCGGTCCAAATTTAATTTTTAAATAAAGTCATATTCAGACTGCTATTACAGTAATAATCAGGACCGTACCGATAGGTGAGACAGTGAGATGGCTGCTTCAATGCGCCAATTTGTAGAAACGTGGAAAAATAAAATAATTTTATCAAAATTTTAAATTATTCTATACATTATTAGATATGTCTTAACTGAAGTCTGATGCCGTCATTCACAATAATTATTCTTTAGTATAATTTTGTTTTTTCCACTAAATATCATATTGAGCAAAAAATAAATTTGACGCTCTCTCTCACAAACAATGGTAAATTAGAAGTTACAGAATTACAATGTTTTTGAAAAACGTAACTAAATGAAAAAAAATTATTGTAACAACCAGATCTAGTATAAAGAATTTCTTTATAGAAAAGAATTTTTTTTTGTAATGATATAAATTTAAAAATCAATTAAATTTAGTAATCTCTGAAACAAAATTCATACATTTTTTTTATTTTTTGATATCGCATACTAAATTTGTTTTTTTTTCATACAGTTAAAAATGATATTTAAAATGCAAGTAACACGTATTTATTTACATTTATTCAGTAGTTACATATTGACTGACATCTTTAGCACATTATATTATTAATGTATTAAATATTTACTGAAAAGTCTAAAATCACTTCCGGTTGTATGAACAAATTCTATAATTTGAACTATTCGAGCTTCTACTGCATTTAATTTATTCGTATCATTTTAAAGTTATTAGTGATATTTTTGTTTTAATTAAAAAAGTAGTATTCTTTAAAAACTAATCTAGCATTGTTTTCAATATAGAAATATATAGAGTATAACATACAGAAAAAAAAATAGATGATTTGTTTGATATTTTAGTTTTAACTAAAAGAAAAATGAATTACAAATACTAAATACAAAATTAAACTAAACAACGAATAAGTAAATTTAGTAAAATAATGCGAACTAAACGCTTCTGGCACTCTAAGCGTGAAATAAAGTGTGAGATTTTATTCTACTAAACAAAAGCGAAGGCAAACGTAAACTGGCGATGTAACGCGGACAAAATACAAATTTTACTAAAATAATCAAATTGTGACTTCTACGACTGTTACAGCAAAAAAAATTTAAACACTTCAAAATATTTTCAAAAATTTCTTGAAATGGCAAGTGGTTGGTCGTGAATGTGTCACTAGGTCATTGTAATAGATATAAAAATGATTTAGTTTCGAGAATATGTATCAGGTTACAATAACCACATGACCCAACACTATTCTGTTACAATATTATGTATTAAAGATATACATATATTTTTACAAGTATGTAGGTATGCAGAAATTAAATTTCAGCTTGCTCCTGAATATTCTTTATTTATTTTTACATTAAACGTAAGGACAGTAACGGTAAGGGCAGCTGTATGGTTTAAATTCACATGCTTTCTCGTATTTCATCTTTTACGGGAAAATTAAAGAAACGCTGCATCCCATAATTTTATTCAAATAACTTGATTAAATTTGCAAATATGGTTCCATTATTATTGGATCTTGAACCCGAATTGTTAGGATTGGAGCCAGAATATGTATCTGTCATTCATAATTATATAGACAGTTGTTAAAATAAACACTATTACATTTATTAAACAACAATTTTTTATTGTAAAGTTGCTATGACAACAATTCAAGTGTTGGCAGCATTTTGATTTTTTTCGAATATACAAAACTACACGAATTTAACTGAGATATTACTGATAAATGTTGAATTCTATTTTACCATCAGAATAACCAATTTTTAAAGCAGACCGAACCAAGAGATAACAGTAACAAAGTCTGTTGTATCTAGATAAAAGTGAAATATCAATTAGGTAACTTAATTTAATAATTTTCAATTTGACCGCTCTGTCAGATTAAATATACTTGACTGTGTAGTCATGTTTGGTGCTGCCGCCAGTGGTACCTATATATAGTAACTAACTACTGTTTAATAATGTACATTTACTAATAACATAATGACTTGCTTCTACATAGGAAATATAAGAACGTAATATCAATATTTTGATATTCTTAAGAAAAATAATTACAAACTTTTTAGATACGTCACATGTAGATGTAGCACAATTTAATTTGTGTGGAAGTAAAGCCAATAGTATTATAAAAACAAAGTGCCTATAATGAAAGTAAAAAGTAAAAAGATGGAATATTGAGTCCTTTATTTAGCGTCGATGCACGCAATAGGAAAAAACGAAATAGTGGTAAAGAGAGCCAGGGCCGTAGTACAACTATTCGTAGTGTACATAGCATAGAGCATAGCTAGCAGAGTTGATCCAGGGCATAGTGTAGCTTTAACATAAGCATAAGCACAGATCGGGTGCGCAGCAATCCTTGATAGGTAATTACAGAGCGAGGAACGAAGCAAGCTCGGCATAGCGCACTACCACGAACACGTAAGCTAACGTAATATTGTTCGTTGTATCGTATAGAAGCGATGTATGATGGTACGGTGTATGGTGTACGGTACGCGGTACGGTGTGCATGAAGCAACGCACCTGTTAATTACAACGCGAACCATAAATATAATGCGAGTAGCTCGTAAAAAACGCAGATGAAAACTTCCTAACAGTTTTTTTAAGGTTTCGCATCACGGACAGACTAGATGACTATACAGGATGTTTCGCGAAATATATCTCCATATTTCAGATTTTCTGTAATCATTTTTATAAATTATTATTATTTAGTTCATAAAATTTAAAATTTATGCTTATTAAATATACAGAAAATGTTACTTTTTTACTAATCTTAGGAGGAATAATTTATTATTTATAGTTAAAAAAATAATTTTACTATTTTTTAAAGTAAAATGTTTTGCATATTTTTAAAAAAAATCTAATTTTTTGTAATTAGATCTGATTTTAATACAGTGTTTATTATAAATTCTTTTGTGTTTTAAACTTTTGAAAAACAACATATTTGTTTTAAATTTTGTATGGGTTAAGTTAAATAAATTTAATTAAATTTTCAGTACAAGTAATCTAATTTTTTTGCAATGTTGCCAAATTTTTGAAATTTAAATTTGTTTATACATTTTTAAGATAGATTCTTTTTATGCTCAAAACAATAATGCCAAAGACTTAATTATTAATAACACTAAAATTATTTAGATGTTTGAATAGAAAATTTTATGAGTATTTTTTTTATATTATATTTAAAAAAATAGCTGGCGTAACTACAAATTTTGCCTCCTCCCGCGAAATTATTAAATGGGCCCATTTAGTATATATATAATTCGTAAAAAGAATATTTTTGAAACATCAGTATTATGTCTACATAATTTTCAATAAAACTTGAAATCAAAACTTGCAATATTCAAATTATTTAAAAAATAGGAAACAAAATACCGAAGCATCTCGTAATATATGCAAAATAGAACAGTAAAAAAAAATAAATTTAAGTGTAGTCGATATGTTGCACAATTCTTCTCTAGAACTATTCCTAAACATGTGTGATACAAACTCTATCCATTATTTTGAAATCAGTTTTCTCCAAACATTGCTATCCACACAAGCTACTTTAGCTTTATTCACATTCATCCTAACCTATCTCATACATGTTCTTCTACTTCTACTAAGTACTTGGAAACTTTCTTTCACGCACACACTCTCAATCATACCACTCCAACTAGTCATCAGACGTACACGCAAAGGTATGCCTTTAAAATCATTCACATATATTCGTAACCAAACGTTCATTAAACATACGTTCAAGATGACCGAACCATCTTAACTAACTAACACCAACTTTTACAATAACATTTTTTTTAATTTCACACTTATCATACACTAATCTATTTCGTACTAGATTTCTTCTAGTTACACCACATGCCCCACGTAAAAATTTCATTTTCACAGCAGTTATTATCATTTTATGCTTTTGCAGCCAAACCCAATAAATATATGACATATATTCTTTGTGTATATATGGAACTTTTTAGTATTTAAGCCAACAATCATTGTGCATTTTTTCTCTTTCTCTGTCGCTTGCATTGTCTGTATATATATATATATATATATATATATATATATATATATATATATATATATATATATATATATATATATATACAGAGTGTAACAGAATAACTATTCCTAATTTTCAGAAATGATAGAGTGCACTTAGAGAAACATTTTTTATTAATAAACTAGTGTCCGGAAATTTCTCGGTGCCAAGATACACTAGATCTCGTTAAAAACAATCTTAATCAAAACATCAAAGAGTAGTTAAGTTAAGGAACATTTTATTAGAAATAATAGCGCATTAAACTTTATAAAAATTGTTCGAAGTTAAGACCACCATTTTCGATACACAAGTTGTAACGATGTACAATCGACTGCCGAAAAAAAAAAAGAAAAAAAAATTCCGGACACTAGTTTATTAATAAAAAATGTTTCTTTATGTGCACTCTATCATTCCTGAAAATTAGGAATAGTTATTCTGTTACACCCTGTATATATATAAGTGAGAATTAATGGTTGTAATGAAACAATATCAGAGTATATCAAATATAAGCATGAAATAATTATTAAACTGAAAATGAAAAAACACATATCACCTCGACCTGGGATATATATAGATATTTATATAGGTATACAGATATAGTTAAAATGAGAGCGAAAAAGAGAAGATAGAAAAATTGCTAGTTGGAAAGTCATCTCAGTTTCCGGGCCGCTTTGATTGTTATTGTTGTTGTTTCGCGTTCAGAACTTACACGACCAAATATATAGATAAATTTTTAAAATTTGAGAAACATCTGGTATATATTAATATAAGACAGTAGAAAAACGTGGGGGTGTTGCGGGAAGGGTGTGCGTTGTACTAGCGGTGTCATTATTACATTATACCTAATACGGGGACCCCAGAGCGAGGCTTTTATAAAAGACGCCTTAACTTTGTCGTATATCTACATAATATGTAATACCGGGCGTCTGGCAAATTGAGAATCATGACTATGTTTCGAACATATTAAATAAGCCGGAGCGTCCGTAGTGCCGCTGTGCCCGTTTCACCGTCGTCGTCGTCGTCGTCCTCGACGCGTCTCCGTTTCGTGTTTGTTTTAGTACTGCCACTGATTCCAGGCAATGACGCCAACGACGGCGACGTCTCGCTGAATTAACGAGTAATACGGTTGCTGCATTTACCGGCCGTCGTTTATGAAATACTCGCTAAAGCCAGTGACGAAGAATTTCGAAGAATTTAATCAAACTCGGCTACTTTAATACATGCACATCACACCACACCGACTTCATATTATTATTCTAAACGATTTTTTTTACTTAACTAAATTGCTTAAATTATCCGGATTTTGTATTACAAAAATCAAATTTTCCATTTCCTTTTAAATTGTTCAAATTTTTTTAAAGTTTAACTCTTTAATGCGAAGTTTTGCGTATATACAAAGCTAAAATGTTAATTTAAAAAATAATATTGTAAAAAATTTTTCAGAACTCATTATATTTAAATAAAACCGTTCTAGGATATAGTTCTATATTAACTTTCATTAATAATCGACGTTCTTCACGTACATCATCATAATGATGCTGTACGTGGAGTACGTTGAAACATCGATTATTATTAATAAAAAATTAATACTATATCTTAGAGCCGTTTTATTTTAATTACAAAATAATATTCCATTCTTATTACTTTATATATATATGTATATATAAGTTTAGAAATAAAATAAATTACACAAATTATCAGTTACAAGCTAATATGGGTGACAAATTATAATTATACAAAATTTTGTCAAAAATAGTTATTTTTAACCAATATCAACGTTCTTATTTTAGATAAAACACTTCCATTAATAATGAAAAATGAGTTAGTTACACGTGTTATTTTATAGAAAGAAGCTTTTCATTACCTATTTATACTTGAGTTTTCTGAAAAAAGTTACTTAAAAATATAAATATGTTCATTCACTATATTTAAAAAAAATAAAAATATAACTGTTCATAAATTATATGTAATGCATCGAATCAGTGGCTGTTATTACTAGTAGTGAATATGAAGTTCGAATGTAGTTGTTAAATTAGACATTTATAAAGTATAAAGTCAAGGAAAAAAACGGTAGAGTAAATTATATTAACATTTTTGTGGTAAGAAAAATATCGTGCGAGTTGTTTTAATAGAGAAGGTATTTAATAGAGGGTTTGAGCTGGTTTGGTTGGCTGACTGGCTGCTAGTGCAGTCGGGTATTAGTGTATGTATGTAATGTAAGTAAGTATGCGTTTGTGTTTGGTTAGTGTAGTGTAGCCTAGCCTAGCGATTGGAATATGGGCCAGGGTGCAAGGTGGTAGGGGAGACGTAGTGCGACTATGCACTTGAGGAGAATTTACAACAATTAGAAGCAATTTCCACTGTGTTGCATGACCAGATAATATTGTCCGTACAATCTATAATGGAATCTCAGCATTCCTACACTGTTGATGCTTTTATCAGAATCGCAGCATTTTCTACACTGCAAAACAACGATTTATTTTGACCGGTTCGCGAACTGGTCACCTACAGGTGCACACACACCACCAGATCGAATGTAAGTTGCTAACCAGAACATAGCCTTGTCTAATTATAGAACTATAGGAAAATATAGAATACTTTCTGAATTCATGATGCTACCGATTTCAGCATAAGTACACATTAAAATACTGTTTTAATTCTTTTGATAGTCGTGAAACATATATGTCGTTTCAGATAAATGATTGTAATCAAATATATAAATATGTAATGATATTTATAAATATGTTATAATATTTAAATTTATTTATAATCGAATAATCATTTATATTCCAAATAAATACCGTAATTTCTATGACAATATTGTAAAATTATAATTAAATTAATGTACATATTATCTGTGAATAGTGCATAACAAACTTGATAGAAGATTGTGACAACTTAAGCTAAAATGTCTATAGAATATTTTATATATTTAGTTCAAAAAAGAGTCCTTTGTTATATAATAAATCTAATAAAGATTATGAAAATTTAGATTACAAAATAAATATAACCAATATATATATATATATATATATATATATATATATATATATATATATATGTATATATATATATATATATATGTATATATATATATATATATATATATATGTATGTATATATATATATATATATATATATATATATATATATATATATATATATATATATATATATATAGTTAATTTATCAGGACAAAATGGAATTTTACGACAATGACAAAAATTGTGGCCAAGACAATAATAGCGCAATTTAACCGCTCGCATATTAAGATATCTGTTTATACTTTGTGATAATTTTGTAGTATAAATTTGTTGTCAAGAGGATCCAAATGAGAAGTAGTCATGTAGCTAAAATTCCATCTTTATTATTATAGATTACATATTGTACGTTAGTAAGAAAATACAAAATTGTTTTTTGCATAGTGTTAGGTCGTCGTAATAAAATAATAGTAAAATGGAAAAATTTTTACATCATTAAATTTGGAAATTATGTTTAGTTATTAAAACAATCTTGCTACGAACATATGCTTGTATTTCAATATTTTGTAAAATTATGATAAAATTTAATTTATATTAAAATTAAATTAAAAATACTTAATGTAATGCATCATGACAACTGATGTTATTTGTCAAATTTGTTATTTTAAATATAATTTTATTACGACAACGTAACAATATTTGTATTCTTTTACTACGTTGAAGTGAAGATGGTCCATTTACAGACCGAAACGTAAAATTTGTAATATATAATAAATAAATACCTATGGGATGTTAACTACATGACTACTTCTCATTTGGATTCTCTTGCCAACAAATTTATACTACAAAATTAATTACATCGGATCAGCATTAATACATCATAAATTTTATGATAATGACAGAAACAAAAAAAAAAGATCAGAACTATAACTGTATATGTCAAGCATTATGAAGGAGGTTTTATTTATATAGTTCGTTGTAAGTATAATATTCGTACAATATGAAATCCTGGTTAGCAAGTTAGCTACATCTCCTACAAACACCAATATCGAGCACGTATTCATGTTGAGCACGCATTTGAAGGCGCGTACGTCTACCTACATCCTTCCAGCCTACCATATTATACCATACTCACAATACCATGTAATTAACGAAAGCGACTCGCATTCAAACCTCAACTTAACTGTTCGCAGCGCAGCATAGTACAGCGCAACGCAACACAACTCTGATATTGTCGTTTTTCGAATCCGCCCCGAATCTCCATTTGAGCCGTGCGACCACCGTTTCACTTAACAGTGTATCGTTATTTTCTAGTTAACGTTCAGTCCGAGATTGCATGTCCTTTGCTGTTACTACGTTGCATTGTGTTGGTATATTGTGGCGAGTCGAAAGCTAAAAACCATATACCCGAGTACAAGTAGGTATATCTTATCTATCTTGGCCTGCGGATTGAAAAAAAATACCTCAACAGCTAGGAGACATGCATGCGGACACAGAATCATATTTCGCAAATCGAAATTATCGTAATTATTTTCAGTTTTCATTCTAATTTATAATGTTATTTTATTACTATTCATTGGTTCGACACCACAGGAATTCAAATTTAGATTTAAAGAGATGTACTGCTCGAAGAAAGTGAAGCTGCTTTTCATTTTATTATTGTATGTAAATAAAATATGCAAATTTTTACAAGAAAGTTTTCTTCGTTTTTATTATTTGATAAAATATTTACAAACATTAAAATTATATATAATTTTGTGATATTTATGTAACGTAATATATTTGTATTTGTTTAAAAATTTTAAATAAAAAACACTTTGTTACTGTATTTTATTTCGAATAGGCAACTTCGTTTATATTTAACTCAAAAACCTACAGGATAGATAACATATTAATAGATATAAGAAAACTGAGTATAGAAATACAGAGATAAGTTGTAGAATGATAAAATATATATTTTTAATAATAAAAACATGAATACTATTAATAACTTCAAGCTTTCACGGCCGGTATCTATTGAATTTATATAATTTTTTGGGCTGGTATGCCGTGGCCGATATATCCTGATCACATACGTTTCGCCTTACATCATGAATAGCATCCTCAGTCACCAAGCACTGACGATGCCATCTACAATGCATGGCGAAATGTCTGCGACGAGAATAGATCGAACACGGCATACCAACCCAGAAAATTATATAAATTCAATGGATACAGGCCGTGAAAGCCTGGAAATTACAAATAGAATTATTCATCTTAAAATTATATTCATTGTAAAATGCATTATAAAATTATAATGCATATCAGAATTATGTAAAAATATTAAATAAAATTAGATAAAATAGGTACGTGTTTTCCATAAATGAGTTAAATGCAAATAGAAAAATCTGAATATTTGAAAGAATATAATATATAATAATATAATATATAAGCTTTTTATATATTAAAAAAAAAAATAAACATCACTATTTTTTGTTGGTTTGTGATCATGTCGTTGTAATGTATTTTTCTTGCATTTTTGTTTGTTAAAATAAATATTTTATGTAATTACACTTACTGTAAATACATAGAATAAAGTTTTTAAATATTTGTCATTTTCTACAAAAAATATTTTTAATGTAATAAAAACTACAACAAAAAATTAGTTGTCTGTATATATAAATATAATGTATATGTAATAATATATATATATATATTATTTACAAAACTTAAACACAGTGGACAAGTTGCTCAATTTAAAGTTTAGCAAAATAACATATCAACACTGTGTATTGCGTGAAGATTTTTTTTTTTATTAATTGATATTAATAATTGTCACTTTCGTAGTAGTTTATACAAGTATTTCCAATTATAAATGTAACTGTAACTTTGTTGTTTGATTTCTATAAATGAATGAAAATAAATAAACTCTAATATTTTCCATGAGTCATACATTGAATCATAATATTGTAAAAGAACAGTACTATAGTAGCACATTCTAGGATATTTGAATAACAATAAGAGCGTTTTTGAGACGGCAGTAAGCAAGCGTTCATCCGGAAGGAAGCGCATTGGTGGTGCAATCGTAAAGAAGCACGTAGCGGCAACTCGGCATCGCATCGCATCGCGGCAACCGAGTTCTGAGCAACTGATTGTGTACTGAGTGTATTGCAAGCGAATATTTATAAAACAATTTAAGCGGTTGCTGTGGGTGGCGGCACTCGCATTGGTGTCAGGTCAATGCAGGCCAGCCACGAGATGCACACTAACAAACATCTCTGACCACCCAATGCCTCCACGATCTATACCAGAAATTGGGCAATCTTTTATAGATATCGCGCCAAATTTAGTCCTATGTGGGCCAATAATGAATTTTAGTAAGTTATTTAAAATTCATATTTTAAAAAATTCATTACACTAGGTTTAGGTTTAGATGAATAGAAAAACATTTGCTGTGGTCACCACAGAACCGACCGGCACCACAAAGTCCTTAAATAAAATACTAACAGAGAAATTAATCTTTAAAAAGATAATAACGTATCATATTAACAATTTTATGATACGTATTTGGTATTTATAATTTACCGTAATCATGACTGTAAGTATTTTGTGAGAGCTAAATTTTCCAAGTAGTAGGAAAAGAAGAACATGTATGCGAGAGGAATTATGAATGTGGATAAAGCTAAACTTGCTTGTCTGGATAGGGATGTTTGGAGGAGGCTGATTTCGAGATAGTGGAAAGAGTGCCACACTCTTTTGGATACATTGCGTGGAAATGTACCTAATATATGTCAAAATAAATACTTAGAACATCGCAAAAATATAAAAAATTATAAAAATAATAAAAATATGTCAATGTCTCAAGTAGTAGTTAAATATTTTTTTTTTTTTATTTCTCTATTGTAAAATATTCATAAAATATCAGTAACGTCCGGTTTTATAATATACACCGATTTTAAATTTTACTGGCATAATTATTATTGCTGTTAATAAAAAAATTTTGTTTGTCAAATATTCAAACTTTTAATGACAAAATTATTTGTCATTGCCAATGAAACTATGCTTTTTTGTCGAATTAAAGTCGATTTCAGTTGAAGTGTTTATTATGAAATCGGTCGTAAACTACCACATCCACCTTAGATATACAGTTTTTTTTTAAATCATTAAAAAATGTTAAAACAGTTTATTCACATTACAAATCCTAAAAAGAACTGTTTGGATTTCACTCAAATGTTAGATTTGACTGAAGTCCGAGCAGCTGCTTCTTTAAATTGTATTAAATTAACTAATCGTGATTAAAAAATAGTTTTATTTATTCATTGTATATTTTAAATGAACCATTAGTAAAATGACATTCAGCTAAGAGTTTTGGAGCAAGTTACCTAGTTGCAAAAATGCATGAAGCAAACTTCCCGTTACCTTTGACCGACTCGAACTAGCACTCAAAGATAATGCGTACGGAGAAGACAATGAGACAGCGAGCAGCGAGCAGCAAGCAGCGAGCAGCGAGGCTTGGATAGTTGGACATGGACGTAGCCCACGGACTAATGTTTTTGCTCTAACACACTCTGAGCCGAGACATATGACGGTGTAGGCGGATAGCTGAATAGCCGATCAGACCAATAACCCAACATCACTTACCTAACGTGCAATTTTATAAACTGTTTCTAATATCTAAATGTCTGTCATATGTTTAAACGGTCATCAAGTAATTTTTTGCCTTCTTGGCTCAAAGCTCTCAATTTGTTGAACTCATTTCGCAATTTTAGATTATATTTTAGAAGAATTATTGTTTAAAACTATACCGAACATCATTCAAAATAGAGATACAAGTGGCAACAAATAAACTTATTATAATTATAATGTTTTATGTAAATTTAGAAATAATTTTAACTACAGGTGGCCCAAAAGTCAGTACCATTTTAAAATTAAATAACTTTTAATAAATATAAAAAAATAAACAATAAAATTAATTAATTGTAAAAAGTTATTCGAATTTTAAATGGTCTAGCCACTTTTGGACCATTCTGTATAACAGACTCGTATATATGGAATGATGATCACTTGGTTTAATGTAAGACAAATTAATAATTTTATTTCTGTAAAAATAAATTATTTTTTCTTTGAGTTTATAAAAAAATTGATTATGAATTTTGCAAGTATGAAATAGAGAAAAAATATAATTAATCAAATTTTAACAGTATTACTTGTAATTTTGATATTATAATAATTCAAAAATTAGGTATTATATTTATTGAAAATTATACATTTATAATATACTTTAATTAATTTTAAAATTTAAAGAACAATACGGAATCACAAGGTAACTTATATAGATATTTTTCTATGCTAAAGAACAATTTATATTATTTTGCAATAAAGAAACAAAGGTACACAACGATACAATATTTATTTGAATTTATATCACACGAAGAATATTTGTACAACGTTAAAAAATTGGAATTGTATGTTGCGCTATCATAAGTATAAGTACGTGTAGATGCATAGGTACATACGTATTTATATATATATATATATATATATATATATATATATATATATATATATATATATTTGAGTTGGATGTTGGAATGTCTGCAAGTAAGTACTCGTATTGCTAGAGTAGCGATGAATCGCAGTCGATTGCTTGCATATAACAAACACAAGATTGGTTATGAGCCAACTCGAGGCCGTACAGCAATTTATTATAATTACAGGGAGGTGTTTATTTAAAATTATGTTCCGATTTGTTTATGCCGATGTAATTTCTTTCTTGTGCGCAACTTAATTAGCAGAAATTCCCATGTGCCATGTCTCCGAGTTATCATTCGAAGCTTCGAAAGATGAAAGGTTACGCTGCGTTTATGTATACGCAACGCATATATGTCATAAAGATATGTATTGCGAAAAACTTCTGAGATTTAATGCACCCGCCTTAAACAGAAAACGATATTTGTCCTTTTTATTGTTTTGCATAATTTCGTTTTGAACAGTGTGAGATGTGTCAACAATCTACACAATGTTTTTGCTAAAATAAAATTAGCAATAATATATTTTAAATATTATGATTTTATTTATATTATTTTTTTATCTACAAATTAGATTTAAGGTTTAAGGCTTTAGTAAATATCGCAATTTTATTGGCTTTGCAATAATGTTTGTTATGAAAATGTAAACTTAACGTTACGGTATCATTAACGGTGAAGTGCGATAACTATTTAATATTTTATCTATTTTAACAAATATATTTTTATGTAAAACATTATTATGCTGCAGATTTGATTTCTATATTATTGTCAAAAATAAATAAAAATTATATACATACAGAAATTTCAAATAATAGTTTTACAGTACAATTTAAATTGAAATGGGGAATATATAGTTGTACGACAAAATTAAAATGTCGAATGACAAATATGGTATGACAAAAATGGGAAAATTTACGAAAAAATTAGTATATCCAACGATAAATGGTTATTTGAATACAACGCCGACTGGACACAATGCCAACTGGACACAATGCCAACTGGACACAACGCCGACTGGACACAACGCCGACCGTGGACACACCGTCAACTGCTTACCTCGGACACTACGCCGACCATGAACACAACGCCAATCGACTACTAGGAAACACTATGCCGACCGTAGACACAACGCCGATTGCTTAACTCGGACACAACGCCGATTGTGGCCACAACGCCGACTGTGGACACAACGCCGACTGTGGACACAACGCCGACTGTGAACACAACGCCGACAGTGGACACAACGCCGACTGTGGACACAACGCCGACTGTGGACACTACGCCTCCGGGGACAATACGCCGATCGTTTATTCGTATTTGCGCAAGCTAATCGTTGAATATAAACAAAAGGTTGACACTTGCACAAGCCAAAATGTAGGGTTTGACTAAAATGTGTTGCTGCTAGAACGTGTAAACGATGTCTCAAGCTAGGTTAATAAACATGCATTTTTACAGAAAAAAGACAATATGTATAATAACTGCAATTTGGTATTTTGTTGTTGTTAATAACATATTGTTGATTCAGAAAGCAAAAATTACACTGAAAAATATTATTTATATCAACACCGTTTATATTTATGTATAATAAATAATAAAGAAACATCTATTTGTTATATTTTTATTGAACATAAAAAATTGATAATATTGATATAAATAATATATATATATATATATATATATATATATATATATATATATATATATATATATATATATATATATATATATATATATATATATATCTTTTGTTGTTGTTTCTATAAATTAAAATTAAATTCTACGTTGTAGAAAATCAACTGACGAATAATTTTTTGTTATCTATACATTAATATGACATAATTATAAAAATAATAATATCATTTTATATTTTTTACATATATACATTAATGGCATTAATGTGGCACAAACTCTTTCCATTATGGATAATTTTATTACATTTAAATTTATTTATGAAATAAACAATGTAAGCGAAACGAAAAAAATAAAATTTACTAATTGAAATGAGATGTGTAAGAAAAGTGCAAATTAAACAAAACAAACTATTTTAGTCTGTGTAGCTTAGCAAAGGCAAGTTATTCAACATAAAAACATGTAATTTTATTTAAATTTTAGTTCACATTTGAACATTCAACTTTTATTATTATTTACTCTAAGTAACTATAAGTAAAAATATATTGTTATTTTACTATAGTAGTAAATTAAGAGTATTTTTTAATTAATTATCAAGAAACTAGTACGAAATTATTAAACTGCATTACTTTTAAGTTTAAATTATTCAAAATTTTAATATTGTAACTGGTAAAACAAAAATAAAGAGTAATAAATATAACCTGTAACTCTATCCGAATGATTAAATTAAATTTAAATGTAATTTTCATACATATTACTTTGTTTTATCTTAATTAAATGTCCTATAAAACCATTAAATTCATTAGCAATTTTATATAACAATTATTCAATGTCACTAATATAAGTGAGTTCAGTACGTACTCGTATGTATGTTACTTATTTTTATTGGATAAATGCGGTGTCGAGTTTATTTGTAAACATATAAATTGTTTTAAGATAAATCGTTTTATTTTATAGTGTCCGCTACAAAGTCATATGGGAAAAATTTTTATTATTTGTTTTTTGTTTTTTGGTGCTTTTTTATTTAAATTTATTTTTGTAAATAGACTTAAGATATGTAAAATGAAAAAGCTTCAGGATTAAGTTTCGATGAAGATATACTTAGAGTATATCAAAACGTCAAAATTTAAATAAAATATATGCAGAGCTTAATCTTAAAGCTTTTTTATTTTAATAAAATGAGTTTTGAAAGATTTTTTACTGTTATGTAAATTTTATTTTAAGATATTTTAATTATTTTATTTTTTTTTATTTGTAGCGCATATCGTTTATTTATCAAAATTTATATTATTAAAAATTTTTATTTGCAAATTTATCATATCCTTACTGATTTTAAAAGATTATTAAATTTACAAAAAACTTTTTTTTTTTATTTATTACTCATTTCAGAAATTGAAGAAAAAATGCACATTTATTTTTCAGTTTTCTTGTCGGCAAAGCAATGTAATTTTATAATTAAATTATATTTTCCTTTTGATTAAATTTCTGATATTTTATTATACACATAATATTAAAAATATTTTTTACAAGTTACCTACGTACCTATATTTAATTCAATTATGTGAAATACATTAAAAATTTTAAACTCATTGTAAGATAAAACAAAAATTTGCTGTTTGAATTTAATTTTTAAGGTAAATTTTTCAAATGAAAAATGAAAATATGTAATTGTTATTGACAGACGAAAATAAATTTTATTTGTATAATTTATTGTAATTTTTGGTCCAATTTGTCTAGCAATTAATCAAATCTATCTATGACTTGTCGTGCAAAAACCGATTTTGTCGTTGTTTTCTTTTTCTGTCGTACAATGTATTTAGTAGTTATTCAATATAAGTTTTTGTCGTAATGTGGTCCATTTTTTATCATTTATTTAACAAATTTTGTCGTGCAATCATTTGTCGTGCAAACAATCTTATCTGTCGTGCATAATTTGTCATGCAAAAGATCTAATTACATCGATGATGAAAGCTTAGCTATCTATTAACGTGTTTAACTTGATTTTAAATTTTCAAATTATAATTACATAAACAAGTTTATTCTAATTTCATATTTTTTTTTATAAATTTTAGCTATATATTTTGTAAAATAAAATATAATAATAAAGTGTTTTTTTTTAAATATAACGTTTCATTAAACGTTTTACATTTGCATAATATAAATTTGAAAACGTTTTCTGCCAGATTATGCCAAACCATCAATACATAAGTTTAAAGAATAATGTTGAGTAATTTAAGCACTAATGTAGCTTGATGCTGAGAATGTAAATATAATAATTATCTAATTAAACAAGAATTTAGTAACGAGATTTATAATAGGAAAAACTAGTTGACTGGGTTAGCTTAAAGCAAAAGACAATACCCTCAAATAAATAAATGCCAAGCCAAAATCATTTACTATATATTTGTCAAATATTGGGTAAGAGTTCTATTTTTCGTTGTTCTTTTACGCCTACTAAATTAAATTGCCCGCGTACTATATAATTACTTATTTCATAAGATTTACTTGCCGAAAACTAAACTCATTGCCAATAAAAAAAACAATTAGGTATTTGTATGTGCTATAAACAAAATATGATGTTTATTAAATAGTTTGTTTAGATGAAATTATAAAAATTAATAGGCTTAAACATTTATTTTAATGCTGATTAATTTCAGTTATGATTAATTTGATTGATGTTTTAATTAAAAGTAAGTGATTTTTTTTTGTGTGTCTTTGGAAAAATTAGCATTTATCGCACATCATTGAATAATGAATTTACAATTTATATATGTAAAAATATATAAAATGTTACATTTAAAATAATAATAAAGAATTATAATAAATAATAATAATAAAAATTTTTTTTTGCTATATTAAAAACAAATGACGATTGTCACAATAAACAAGTATCTATCCCTTTAACTGAGCAAACGGCTTTTAACGCTATGCATATTCACTTCATTTTTATAACAGTATTATATACATATACTATTTTAAATTTACTTTAATTTTGTTACTCATTTTAAAAGAAAAGTTATTGTATGATGAATAATATACACTTAGTTTCATATGCAAATTTTTGTTAAAAAAACTTATTTTTAATTAACGATATTTAAAAAGAAAACGATTAAAAGTTATTGTAAATAAAATACATATTTGCATGTTTAAAACTTTGGAATTATATATGCAAATGCGGTATTTTTAACTTTCAGTCTGATCATTTATTTTGCACGCAAATATATTTACATATCTGATATTGTTATTTTTTTTAAATATTTGTTACTGTTTTTGTTAACGTCAAGTATTTATTATAACTTATATATATATATACAGGGTGTTTGCAATCAAGGTATTTTATTTTTAAGGGGTGATACTACAGGTCAAAACAAGGCGATTAACGCCAAAACACCTTAGTAAAAGTTTTCTAATAAACGAGATATTCATTTTTTTTTAAGTAAAATGGTAGCATATGGTATAATTTTTATTATCCAGCTCACAAAAAAATTATTCTTCATAATAGTTTTGGATTTGCTTGAAACGAATAAAAATGTAAAAATATTCCAGGTTTTAAATACAGGGTGACTCGGATTTGCTGATTTGTGTTTCAACTTTTAGGTAAAATACCCTTATTTGATTAATAGGATTATATTATGTTTAAAATTACAATTTAAGCTTACATACAAAAGTAAAAGTTGTAAAGCTTACATACAAAAATTTGTAATAAAGTATCTAATATCTCGTTTATTTGAAAACTTTTGCTAAGGTGTTTTAACAATCGACGATCGGCACAAATTTTTGTATGTAAACTTAAATTGTAATTCTAAACATAATATTCAAATAAAATTATTCAAATTTTTTAAATAAGGGTATTTTACCTAAAAGTTGAAACACAAATCAGCAAATCCGAGTCAGCCTGTATTTAAAACCTGGAATATTTTTACATTTTTATTCGTTTCAAGCAAATCCAAAACTATTATAAAGAATAATTTTTTTTGTGAGCTGGATAATAAAAATTATACCATATGCTACCATTTTACTTAAAAAAAAATGAATATCTCGTTTATTAGAAAACTTTTACTAAGGTGTTTTGGCGTTAATCGCCTTGTTTTGACCTGTAGTATCACCCCTTAAAAATAAAATACCTTGATTGCAAACACCCTGTATATATATTCTATATATGTATATATTGATGGTGCACGTTTAGAACAGGTAGATGAATTTGTGTATTTGGGTAGTTTGTTGTCGAGAGATGGCCGTTTTGATCGTAAAATTGAAATGAGAGTAAATGCTGGTTGTAAGGTTCTGGGTGCTTTGGGAACTTTTGCTAGAAATGTAAATGTTTCCAAAGAAGCACGTTTGAGTATATACAATAAAGTTTTGGTGCCTACGTTGATGTATGGTAGTAAATGTTAAGTTTGGTTGCAAGAGCATAAACGGAAAATGACTGCTGTGTAAATGAGATTTTTACGTGGGGTATGTGGTGTAAATCGGACAGATCGGGTACGAAATAGATTAGTGTATGATGAGTGTGAAATTGAAAAAAATATTGTAGCAAAAGTTGGTGTTAGTCAGTTAAGATGGTTTGAACATGTTGAGCGAATGTCTAATGAACGTTTGGTTAAAAAGATTTATTTGAATGATTTTGATGGTATACGTTTGCGTGGACGTCCGATGAGTAGTTGGAGTGGTATGATTGAGAGTGTTTTGCGTAAGCAAAAGTTTCCAAGTAATAGGAATAAAAGAGCATGTATGAGAGGAATTATGAATGTGAATAAAGCGAAAGTTGCTTGTTTGGATAGGAATGTTTGGAGGCGACTGATTTCGGGATGATAAAAAGAGTTTGTGCCACACCCTTTTGGGTACATGGCGTGATTGTGTGTGTATGTATGTATGTATATTTAATTACATTAAATTTAAATTTTATTTGTAATATTAAAACAAATATTCGAAACCATTGACCAAATCACTGAGGTTGTCCATTTTCAAAAAATAAATACGAGTGGAAATCAAGACTACATTTATATATAAAGTAGACTTCACGAAGGCTTGGTCTTTCCTAATTTATTTTACATGATAAAAATAAAACTGATAGATAGATATAAGGTTGCAGCTACGATATATTACATGCTGCAAGTTAATTTGACTAGAAAAAAACACAAAAAAAAGTAGCAAAAAAAAGGGGCAAACAGTACGTAAGTTCGTTGAATTACATTTATTTATTATTAGGTAAGGCAAGACTTTTGTGAATTCAACTCTATTTGTATAATAGTCACATACACAGCTTTCTTCAAATATTTTATTTTATCATAATTATATTATATATTATTATAATTATTAAATAACTATTAAAACAGTGCTGCCTGAAGTTTTCAACATTGAACTGTTTAAAGCAAGTTACAATAGGATTAATTTTGATATTATTTTACACATATATGATAAATTATCGTCACCAAGTACTTTTTTTTACTATACTGCATGTTTTTAAAATATATATTTTTTTTTTTATAAAAAAAGATACGATTTATAAGCAACATAACAGGTTTTTTTCGCTGTCACGGAAATTATCTAGTGAGCTATTGCTTATCAGCCAATTAAAAACTAGTTAACTTCTAATTAGAGTTAACGTAGTGTCATCAAATTTCTATGACCAAATTAGATTTTTTAATATGATGTGATTTTCAACAGTCATTATAAAGCGTGAGTTGCATATTTTCACTTAGATTGTTCCGTATTTATTTTATTTTCAGCTAATTCGTAGATGACAAATTATGGTAAATTAGTGCAAATTAATTTAACTCGCAGTGCTACTTTTTTTTATTAAAAGATATTATCTAATGGTCGTAATTATATCAATGACACTTACATATTGCGTTCAAATCACTACATTATTACTAAATAAATGATGTATTTCAACTTTTTAAACTTTTTGTTTGAAATTGACAACATTTTTCAGAGACAATATCTCAAGAATGTAATCAAATATTTGCAGTTTGTGAACGGAGCCTTATTAATGAAGTTTTGCTGTAAACTTGAATTTCAAAAAACATTAAAATCTCATTTTTTCAAGTAGTAACCCCCATTTTTGATTATGTTAATATAATGAATTTTACGTTAAAAATAGTATTAGCCTATGTAACATGTCCTTTGTTGAAAGTTAATAAATTTTTAGTAAAATAGAAAAATATGTAATTTGAATACGTTGTTATTATAGTGTTATAGAGTGGGAATGCAGCTATTACTAAAACCGCAGAATAAATGTAGCTTAATGATCATTAACGCTTGTTTATATTAGTTATATCAATAAAGTAATGATTGATAATAAATAATTGATTAATTTATTATTGTTATTACTGAATCATAATTAAGTGATAGATTGTTAGATTGATATAATTTATGTAAAATTATTATTTTAAGTGATACTAGCTGGGTTAAAATGGTTCAAAAGGCATTATAAACTCTATAGATAGGTTGCTTGGCTATGGACTGGGAACTAGCACTATTAACAAAACATATACATTAGGAAAAGTAGTAGATAAATATCTTTCATATTACCCTCTGTTACATAATTTTGAATAAAATAACAGTATAATTAGTAATCTTCAGACTTTCACAATTGGTATCCATTGAATTTATAGTATTTTCTGGGCTGGCATTCTTAGTGCTTGGTCACCAAGCACTGAGGATGCCATCTACAGTGTATGGTGAAACATCTGCGACGAGAATAGATCGAACACGGCATACCAACCCAGAAAATTTTATAAATTCAACAGTATAATTATTTATGTATTTTATAAAACTTAAATGATTAATCAATAATATAATTCAATGGAAATTTAATTATCTTTATTTAACAACTTTTAACAAATTACAATACTAAATTTAATCATCTTGATAATATCATTTCCAAAAAACAATATTTTAATTGAAACATGTACAATTCTTAAAAACAAATATGATATAGGTTGCGAATGGTATACTTTATAGTGATTAGTTATGCAAAATGCTAGATTGTGACTTCTTTGTCAAGGTTGTTATCTTGATCTCTGGGAATTAGCGTCTTCCATCTAATGTAAATGTATTGTAATTAGGAGTGCGGCTGAGACTGTGGCAGTAATTAACTTAGGCCTCGTCGTGAACGCAGTGTCATTCATCGGGTGTATTCCCGTTACTTCTCAGATTGATGCCATTGCCGAATACTTCTAGTTTTAATGCATTATTTGATTTTTCCTTTGCGATAATTTAATGTATGTAATTAGTGATAATTATTCTACGTGCGCTTCTTTTTTGTTTTATTTTAATGAAAATTTTATTTGTTTTTAGTTTACGGATTGTGATTTTCATGTATTTAATACAAAGATATGTTCTTAAAAATTAGACGTGGTCAGCACGTTATATGAATACATATATTATCTATGTAGATGACACATAGTACCACTGCTTAAAAAATAACAACAAAAAATGCTAAAAGATAAAACTAGACTGAAAATTATTGATTAATTTGATAATATCGACCCAAGGTTGATTGATAGGGTAATGATTATCTAACTCATTCGTGGTAATAACTCAAAAATTATGTTTTGAGTTGTGTCACATTGGAAGCATAAATTAAATATAATATTTTACACGTCAGCGGAGTAGGTACTACCAAATATAATACTAGATTCGATGATTCGGATCCGCTGATCGGCGTTTCTGTTCATCGTAAAGAAAATTTAAAAATGCCACAAGGTTAGGCATTAATTAAACAGAATCGGACACAATTGTTTTAACTGCTTGTCCAAAAATTTCAGTAGTTTAGATTACTGATTGGAACTCTTCGCTGCTCTATGCGAGCTCATGACTTGCAGTTTCGGATGGTATCAAAATGAATCACGGAACAAGTACTTTGTACTTGCGATCAAGGCACTTCTAGGGCTATATAATGAAAATATTTTATACAATTTATTATAGTTACATACACTTTAGGTAAGTTTTTACGTGCCAATTTTTTAAAACAAATCAAAATAAAGTTGTGTAATTTGATTTTCAACTGTTACAACTAATATTTAAGTAAATTGTTTTTATTTTGTATTACATATCTTTTGTTGTTGAAAAAAGAAAGTTATTGAACTATCTTTTTAATTCAGTGCATAATTTATTAATCATTTGTAGTTATGTTTCTTTATTCGAACGTGTATATACAAAATTAATTTTATTGACAAGATAATTTTGTAAGTTTTTCAAAAATAAATAATTTATTTACTTCATTTTGTATACTAATACAGTTTTTGCAAAAATCTATAATTAACATAAATGTAAAAAGTTATAAAAAAATTTCACTTCTAACAAAAAATTATGGTAATTATTTTTAGTTAATAATTTAGAAACATTTTATATACAGAGTGATTCATCGGTCTCTTTTATTTTAAGTTATAGAGTGAAATTCAACCTTTAATATTATTTAATATATCATTGTCTGACTACGTACCATATACATTGGTATTCACGTATTAATAAAATATGTATGAAAAGTATCAAAATTCTGAGTTAAATTATAATTTTTTACTATAAACTACCGTTTTTTATGAACGTAAATAACTTCTTAATGTATTATTTTAGGCACTTATAAAACGCTTTTTTGAATGTAATCTAATTTAATATCAAAAATCTGTAAATATTTATGTAGTATTCCATTAAGTAATATAAAGTTGCATAATGTTACGCTTAAAAGGAGCATCCTATATACAAATTGTATGGTACGTAGATAGACAATGATACTTGTATCAAATAAATTTTATTTAATGAGTTTTATTCTGTAACTTAAAATAAAAGAGTTAAAAAAAGCAACAAACAGATGAATCACCTTGTATTTCTTAATAAATCAATCGCACTGTATTTGTATTTGCAACTATGAAAAATAAATAGTAACAAGCGTGCGAAATTTAATACATAAATTCAGGTCAATATATCATTTAATGTGATTATTAAATAAAGTAATAAATAAATTATCGCCATAATTTAAAGTACACCGTAACTACAATTACACCGTTAAATTTCGTTTATTTTCTAATCGGCTCAAGCGTTACGTCGCCGTCGCGTCAACGTCGCGTCGTTGAGCCGTTGAGCGAAATTTTTCAAGCCTCATTAAATGATGTGTCACAACTGGTAAGTAAGGTGTGAAAAGCGATTGAAAGTAAATGATAATGTTCAATAATTGATGTAATTTAGAAAAGATAATTATCTTCTAATTTACCGATACCGATACAATTATAGGTGAAAGAAATTGCATTTATCAGATGTGAAAAATATTCACGATAATAATATGTCCCGTCATACGCTATATATGAGCAAGCATTCAGCTATATTAAGCTAAATTATTTCTACATATATTATATGGTAATGTGAGCTCAATTTACAAACTTGATTTATCGTTTTCGTATTATGTATCTTTAGTGTTTACAAGCAGTTATGATGAAATATTGGCGAATTATTGTTGGCATTTTTTACAAATTCTATTTTACAATGATTCTCTTATATCATATTTCAATCATTTTTACTTACATTCTTGTTATGTGATAATCTTCTTATAGATAAATAGTACACTATAAGAAAAAATTGAATGAAAAGCATTCTGTATTATTAAATAAGTGTGATTATTGAGAGTGTTTTGTGTGAGCGGAAGTTTCCAAGTAGTAGGAATAGAAAAGCATGTATAAGAGATATTATAAAGTTAAAGTTGCTTGTCTGGATAGGGATGTTTTAGAAAACTAAATTTAGGATAGTAAAAAGAGTTTGTGCCACATTCTTTTGATTGTGTATGTATGTATGTATTAGCAATAATTCTATAATTATTTATTTGTATGGAAACTTTATCTTAAAAACGGCTTTAACGTTTTTGATAACACGCCTGTTGTCTGAACTTTTATGACTCTGAGGAATTTAGCAGTATACAGTCAAAATGATGTAATGACTTTTATACACTTATTGTTTTATGTTTCATATCCAGAATTTTAAAAATGATAACATAAGTTTACATTTTATAAAAATATTTGTATTCTAAAGTTTAAATATGCAACCAATCAAAATTATATCATAATTTGTTATATTAAAATTTTTTTGGTTCGACTAAATGCAGCGTAGGTTAAGTAAAAAAGTTAGCTTGTATTTTTTATGTTTTTTGGTAATTTTTGACATTTTTAAGAAGATGAAATTCAAAATTGTAGAAAAAAAAAACATTATTCATTTTTACAAAGCTATGCGATTTTTTTACGCATTATATACAAGTTATACCTACACCGTAAAATTTTTACTGAAAAATACATAGTATGTAATAACAAAATTACAATATATCTATTGTAAAAATCCATTTTTTAAGTTATTACATACAAATTGATGTAATTTTATTTTTTTTTGCTGCAATATTACCATATTTATGTAGTAATAAATAGATAATGTATATTTACAGACAATCCTGTGAAAAATTACTTATTAAGAAATGAAAATTACATTTTTATTGTAAATTCGCATTGATTACATAAAATTATGTACTTTTACAAAGCAAAATATGGTATTTCTGTAGTAATACAGTGTCATAAATGGAATAATACAATAAAATGTATTGCGCATCATTTTATTGAATACGTCGCATTCAGCTAGTATTGGTAGGGTAGCACGTTTTATGTAGTCAGCATCATAGATAAGAAAGTAGTCAGTTCTACGTATTATAATAGGACGTTTGTTGTGTGCATAGTTTAAAGAATTTGGTTTTATATAATTGTATTTATTACTGTTTCAAGGTAAGTTAATTTTTGTTTATATTATATTTCATAAATATTATATTTATATGGCAATTATTTTCATTACATATAAAAGTCATATTGCAAGATATGGGTTATGTTATACACTTTTTGCATAATTTGTATAAATATATTTCTATTACAGTGCTCGAAACTACCATGATTACATGTAATTTTTGTTCATTAAACTTTGTGAACATTACTTTATACAACAAACATTTACATTGTCATAGAAATATATTAAATAATACTTTTATATGTTTATACGACAACTGCAATATGCGTTTTAGAAAATATGCAAGTTTTAAGTCACATCTAAAGAATTCATACCAAAATATATTTTTTAAATATAAATAATAAATTTACATGTAATTTTAAAAACTGTAATTTTTCCGAAACAAATAAGAAGATATTTGTGTCACACATGATAATGCATATAAAAAATAGTTGTATTAGTTGTCCATTTTCTCCATGTAAAACAAATAAGTTATTTAGTACAGCATCTGCATTTAAATGTCATTTTTATCGATATCATAATACAGATTTTCAAACAAGTAATAATAAGTATTCTGAAATTGATGAATTTTATAATTTGAATAATGAATTAGAATTAACTAACGATGCCCTAATAAGTGAAAACCAAGAAGAATTTGAATATTGTCAAAATAAGTGTGTTGAATTTCTAGCTAAAACTTATGCAACTCTACAAGTAAAATATCATCTGACAGATTCAACTTTAAATGCATTGATACAAAATTTTTCTTGTATGAATGACATGAAAATTAATATGTTACAACAAATTTTAAAAATGCATAATATATCAGATTTAGACAGAAAATCTATAATAAATAAAATTAATTTTGAAACTGTAAAATATGATACTATTTTATCTACTTCAAGCAAAAGGAGAACGTTTTATAAAAAAAAATTTGATTATATTGTGCCTGTATCAATAAATTTAGGAACAAATAATGAATATAAAAAGTGTCACTATTATTACGTGCCGCTTTTAGAAACTATGCGTGTACTGTTATTAAACAAAAATATATTATATTATATTAATAATTCGGAGACCAATGAACAAAATTGCAAATTCTCAAAAATGTCAGATGGTAAATTATTTAAAAAAAACCATTTTTTTAATGATAATAAAAAATTAAGAATTATGCTATATCAAGATACTTTTGAAGTATGTAATCCATTAGGTTCTTCTAAATTAAAACATAAAATTATTGGTGTTTATATGACCTTAGCAAACATTCCTCAATACTTCAGGACAAAAGTTGATCAGATACAATTAGTTCTGTTGTGTACTGAAAAAAATTTAAAATATTTTGGATTTGATAAAGTTTTAGAAAGGCTTATTTATGATATTAAAATACTGGAAACCCAAGGAGTTTATGTAGATTCAAATTTATTTTATGGATCATTATTTTGTGTTTTGGGCGATAATCTTGGAAATCACCAAATTGGGGGATTTTCAGAAAATTTTAATTCTACATATTTTTGTAGATATTGTTTAATTACTTCTAATGATTTACGAGTAGGAAATATTTTACCAAAAAAAGTAAGAGATGTTGAATCGTATGAATCAGTCATTAAAAATATAAATAATGGAGATCGTGAAAATTTATTTGGTATTAAAAGAGAATCATCTCTAAATCAAATAACTCAATATCATGTATGCGATTATGGTTTACCGCCATGTTTAGCGCATGATATTTATGAAGGAGTTTTACAATATGATTTACCTTTAATTATTGATAATTTAGTTTCAAAAAAATGGTTTACTTACTCATTTTTAAATCATAGACTGAAGATTACAAAACTTGATTTTGATTATGAATATAAAGAACCAGTAACTATTAAATCTGGAAAAAGATTAGTAGGTTCAGCAAGTGAAATTAAAAAATTGTTACTTATTTTGCCTTTTGCCATACATACATGTGTAAAAAATGATAACGACAATACATGGATTATGCTAAAATTATTACGAAAAATATGCGAATTTATTTCTTCTTATTCAATTTCCATTGGCCAAATTGCTTTATTAAAAGAATATTTAAATGAATATATATCATTACGACAAAAAATATTTTCAAATAGTAAGTTGAAACCTAAGCATCATTTTATGATGCATTATCCAGATTTTATTATAAAATTTGGACCTTTAGGTAATTTTTCTACTTTAAGATACGAGAGTAAACACAAATATTTCAAACAAATTATAAAGCATTGTCAGAATTTTAAAAATATCACACTCACTTTATCAGAAAAGCACGAACTGTTGCAAGTATTATATGGGCAACAAAGAGAAAATTTGTTTCTCGAAAAAATTATTTCTGATAAAGCAATATTCTATGAACAAGAAAACTGTGAGGAAGAAATATGGAATTGTGTTCAGTCATCGAACTATAAATCAGAAATTAAATTTGTTGCAAATGATGTCCTGTTTAGAGGAATTAAATATGAAAGAAATATGTTTATTTGTTGCGGTCGAAATAAAATGACGGGCCTTATCAATGTTTTGCAAATAAAATCTTTGCTTTTTGATCAGTTATATGAAAAGCTATTTTTTGTTGGAAATATAAATAATTTAATTTATAATCCAAGCACAGATTTATATGATTGTTGTATAAGTAATGATCATAAATATTATGTAACAAGTTACACTGAATTGGCTTCATTTTTACCACTCACATCAGTAACATATAAAGAACGCAAATTGTTGTCTTTCAAAACTTCATTTTTTGAAGAATTGTATGGTTATGTTTGTAATGTTTAATTGAAATTATATAATATGCATTTTTATTTTTTATAGATAAATTCAGCAATAGCAATAAAAATATGGGACGTAGATCGCCTGAAAAAGTGTCTTATTATCGTATCTAAAGAGGAAGAAGGATTACTTCAAACAGTTATTACAAAAGGTAAACAAATATAATATTTTTAATATAAATTTTTTATTTTTTTATATATTTTAGCATCAAAAAAATTAAATATTAATGGCAAAAATTTAGTGCTAGAAAACGATGGCACACCAGTTGATGAAGATGAAGCGATAAAATTATTACATACAGAAAAATTCATTCTTTTATGTGAACATGAAATATGGCAACCAATATTACAATTTGTAACAGCAGAATTACAGTCACCAGTAATACCATCCGCGGCATCCACTTCTACAGACACTTTTGATTCTAATTGTTTTTCAACACCATTACAAGACATTTCAATAATACATAAAAATATCGATATAGACAATGTGTTAGATGAAAAATCAGATTCTGAATCAAATAAAAGCTTAAACTCAAGTAAACACAGTTTCTCAGAGTTTGATTGGCATAAGTTTCAAATTCCTTGGCTTAAATTATCGGTTCAAGATTTAGCTAAATGTGAAAGTGGACATAGATCTACTGATTTAGCAAAGGCAGTCGTTCATATAACAGTTAAAGAAATGAGAGCAATCAAAACATGTTTACCATCTAAGGTATTTAAAATTATTGCTCAGAAAATTGTATACAAATATCCAAAATCATTTCGTGACGAAGACGATGATGGTGTAGTGCTAGGTGATGGATGTCATACAATATTTTTCAAACTTTTGGATCACAATAACTACTTAAGTCGTCCACACAAATTCAATACATTACGAAGACAATTAACCAATATCCCACAGAAAAAACGTAAAATTTGGTCTGACAGTGCCGGCTGCAGTTCATGGCAGCCAGATGAATATCCAGAGTCGGAAGATGAAAATACAATTGAAAATAAAAAGGAATATTTAAAAAACTTATCAGCTCAAACAAATTTTATAAGCGATAAATTGTTATATACTTACTTAGAAAAAACAAACCCTTGCAAAGATTGAATATTAATAAAAATTCGTCAGTCGATACAATTAAAAAGGAATGGCCAATTTTGTTTCACTATAAAATATTCAAATGGCACTACACAAAACTTATGAATCATAAGATTGAAAATCTTACCGAAAATATGAATTTCAAAAAAGACAAAATTTATTTATTATCAAAAATGTATAAAATAAATATAAATGAAAATTTTCCATCTTTACTAAACATCTTAAACATTCTTATGATATATTTTAAGGAACCTCTTTCATCGATTTATTGTTGTGCACTTGTAAGTCTATTTGAATAAAGTGTATGTATGTCTATATAATTTCTATTTTATACATTACAGAATGAAACAACATTTGAAGATTTACAACCAAGTCACTCCTATCCTTGTATAATATCTGTGGGTAAGTTAATTGTTTTATCTTTTATCATATTTACTGAAACTATATAATAAATTCATATAATAAAAACTTAACTTGATATTTTGTTTTTGTAGATACCCAGAGTGGAATCAAATATTACAATTTCGTCGACAACACTATTTTAAATGACGATGGAACAACATATTTTGAAGAAGCTTTGCAAATATTTTTTGGAAGTTTTTATATATTTAACATAATGTATAACACCAAGTGTGCATCAACATTAGAATTTTTGCAAAAATATTACTTAAAAATTCATCCGGAATCTGGAGCCAAATACACCAAAAATACCAAATTAGCGATATCACTAATTAATAAATTAAAAGAAATTTCATAAATAAACAATACATTTTTCATTTTGTATTCAAAAATTATTCAGTACTTGAAAAATAATTTTATGGTTAAAAAAAATGTTTTCTTTTTTTTCTACAAAAACTTTTATTAATAATTTTTTTTTTAATAAGTTAGTTTTTTTTTTTTGGTAAGAATTAATTTTTATTTTATTGTTATATATTTATTGTTTTTGTATTTATTGTAATATTAATTTTATAAGAATAAATTATTTTTTTTCACTCTTTCAATAGGTGATCTATTATTGAAAATTCTTAATATTTACCTCATACTAATTTACATGTACTAATATCATTTGTTCTATAAATATTTTCAATCTGACAAATTAGCAATTTTTGTTTCATAACTAAATTTATATGAAGATAATTAAGTTAAAAGCTGATACAAAAAGTTTGGTTATCAGCTTTTGCTGATAACCAAACTATCTAAATATCTAAAGCAAAATGTATTTTAAAAATATATTTTTTTAATAATAGAAAACGTATTTTATAATTTTATCTTTTTAAAAATATATGTTTAAATTGGTATTAATGTAAAAACATTAATACCAATTTAATTATTAACATATATTTTTAAAAAGATAAAATTATAAAATACGTTTTCTATTATTAAAAAAATATATTTTTAAAATACATTTTGCTTTAGATATTCACGACGTATAAATTTAGTTATGTAAGAAAAATTGTCAATTTAAGTCAGATCGAGAATATTTGGAAAACTACTGATATTACAACACGTAAAGTAAAATTAAAGTTTTATCAGGAAAAATACAAACTATATTGTATTTTCACACTTTCATTTGTAATATTACATAATAAGTAGTATAATTACATTGTAGGTTTACATTTCTTACTGTAATATTGCATTGCCTTTTGTATATTTACATTATGCTTGTAATAATACAATTCATTTTTAAAACTACACTGATTTTCAGTGGCATCTTTTTGGCCACTGATTATCAGTGTAAATTTACATTTTACCTTTTACGGTGTATATGTTTTTTCTTCTTTCTATTTAAGCAATGCGTGTTAAAAGTTATTTCACCGAGATGCAGTATACGAGGTAAGTATTGAAGATTAATTATCTACTTATATATAACATGTGTCTAAAGAAATATTATTTTACCAAGGTGCAGTACACAAGACAATTACACACGATGTAATTTTTATATATGAATATGCAATGTGTCTCAGAAATCAGAGTATTCAGCTATATACAATGTGTTTATAGAATTACATATGCAAAACTACGGATTATTCAACATTTCTGTAACAAGCATCAAATGTAAAAGATTATGTTATTTACCTGCTTTAATCCTGTTTTATTTAGTAAATATAATTAAGGCATAATTCTCATAAACTTTTTAAGTATATTAACATTGCTGTATTTTGGCGATGCCCGTTGTTATATGGTTAGCATAAAAATATTACCAAATTTATTTTTATAGCAATATACATAACAACACATTATATATATAATCTAAAAGTAAACTGATAATTTTTTGTGTATGCGTCAAATTTTTAAATTCTTTGAATAACAATAACAGAATTATTTAAATGGGTTTCCATTTGAAACCAAAGCAAACAAATGATGTGAGAAACCAGTAAACATAAATGATATAGGTCATCCCTTTTTATATTACTAAATAAATAATTCTTAACAATTTAAGAGATCAAGTCTATCTTGAATGAGCAGAGATCGATTTTCTTTGTATTTAAATGACAAATTTTGTTGATACAATTTGTAAATTAATTATTTGCAAAAACGTACATGGTATTAAAAGTTTCGAAAATAGTTTGATTTAATTATGTAGCATTTTAAAATAATTTTTTTATTAAAGTCAACAGTATTTTAGAGTATTTAGAGAAAAATACAATAAGATTTATTTTTTTTTTTGTAACATTTAACATTTTTGAATATAAATTCATTAGTTTTGGTTATTTTATTATAAAGTTTGTGTGTATATTGTAGGGGAAAAAATGTTTTATACAATATTTTAATAGTATCATCCAGACACTGTAAAGTTCTTTTCTAGAAATTTTTTAGCACATTTTTGTTTTCAAAGCTCAATAATACGCTTTGTCCGTTCGGTCTGTCGGTCGGTCGTTCGTTCGGCTCAAGAAAAACTTTTAAACTAGACATCGTAGAGAGTTCTAGTTTTTTGCATTAGTTCGGTGCTGTCGAGTTATTGGCGCATCGAATAGTTTAAAAGCGCTCAGCCAATGCTAAATAAGTTAATTAATGATATTTTAAATTTTGTAAACAAAACAGTGCAACCTATCGAAAACGACTACCTCTATAATTTCACCAGTTGAATCTGGCCAAATCGTATTGTTACGAATCGTATTGCTCATACCACAAGGCAATTGTCATAAGAATTAAATAAAATTAATAATAAATTCATGTAAATTTTTGAATTTGAATATTTTTATAACGTTACAGTTGTTTTCATTTTTGCGCCCGCCAAAAATGCGTTTAAGTCCCTCGATCAAAAGCACGAAAACTTTTTTAATTTTTTTTATTATAAAATTAATAATTTTTTAATTAATATATACACTATATACACTATGTTTAACTGATTAATCAAATAAAAAAATATTTTACCTAATTAAATATCTTCAAGATTAACGTTGATTGTGATATAAATAAAGTTTTTTTCAAGTCAGAATTTTTATTTAATAATAATGTTATTATGATAATTTTATTATTTAGGTGTCCACAAAACAATATAACGAAACACATTTGCAAAAATTTCTAAAAAATGTTCTGTTTATTAATTATTACAATTATGTATTAAAAATTAATTTTGAATTTTTGTAATTATTTTAAAAACAACTATATTTATTATATATCTGGGAAATTCTAATAAGTACTGCAAATAAAACTCAAGACAGAGTTTATACCTATAAATAAAATTACTAAAACAAATAAAAATTGAATGTCATAATATTTCTAATAATTGATGTATCAATTTTTTAAAATTTGTATTGCCTAAGTAATTTATATAATTAAATACAAAAATTCTAAATTAAATACTTATGTAAGTAATATTTTTTGGCTAAAATATTCTATACATTTTCTAAATAAAATTAGTGAATTAAAATAAACATTTAAGAAATGTTAATGATCAGCAAAAGTAAAATTGATTTCATGACCAAATGTAGAGCATGGGAATTTTATTAGATTATCATCTGATTAAAACAGGTTTGAAGCGTTTGATGCGATATTGTTAATTATTTTTTGTTCGATTGTGAGTATTATGTAAATAAATGTAGAGCAAAACATGAGACTGTCGCTGTCGCGTTCACTTCATCTCTGTAGTGAAACATTGAAAGTGAAATTAATAGTAACAGCTGTCTATGCTCAGTTTCCTCTATTTATATTTTATGTTAATTTCAAAAGATGTCATCGAAAGCGTTAGAGTTTTGTTAACACACTGTAAAAACATATTTCATTTATTTTATTAGATATATTATCTGTAGTATATCTGTCGTCGTTAAAGCGTGCAATCCGAAAGATATTCCATGAAATAACTAGTTATTTCATAAAATACCGATCTACAATAGTTAAATTATAGAATAGTTTTGTTATTTGATACTTTAACTAGTTATTATATAGAATATCGACTGCGGTCTATTTCAAGTGTGTAATAAACAGTCATACCACATTCCTAATCTTAAATGTTACGTTACCTTGTATTTTAATTGACGCTGTGTAAATAAATTATTACAATAATAGTTACTCTGCTTAGTGGTATTACCACAGAAAGAAGTGAAATAAGAAAGAAAATGAATTAAAAATGTACGGACTTGATAAATTAGAAGAAACGGAAGCGTATGGTGCGTTACTAACAAATGATAAATATTTAAAATTATGCTAGGTTAGGTTAGGCTATTTCATACTTTATTCTACATAACTACGTTATTTTACAAAATAATTAGATAATATATAGAATAACTAGTTAAAATATCAAACAACAAAACTATTCTATGATTGAAGTAGCGTAGATCGGTATTTTATGAAATAATTGGTTATTTTTGTAGAATCACCATAATTACGAATTTAATATACTACAAAATATTACTGATTATAAGTCCAACTGTATGTACAGCTTAGCAATTTTGAGCTGACACTTGCGCAAAGAGAGAACGCATTTGAATTAAACGATATAGAAAATATGCTCGAGAAATATACCTAATATGCCGCACAATGTATTTCTATTGTAACGTATGCTACGCTAGTTAAGCAAAAACCTCCATCACTATGTTTGTACCAGTACCAGTGCACAACTTGTCTTGTTTGTCAGCTCAAAATAGTCAAGCTGTATAACACAGGCAAAATGATACATATTGCATTATAACGTTATAGTAAATAAAAAAATCTTTCCTTAAATTTAATTAATATGAAATACTAAAGAAATTTATTTATTTAAATCTCACTTAAAATTTAGTGTATAGCTGGTACAACCGACTGTAAGATATCTACAATTTTAGGCTTATAAGTCAGATACACTAATTAACTACTTATTTTAAAATTTAAATATATTTTAAATGAGTAGTTTTCATTATATTTAGTAATGTAGCATCTGTGATTTCATCAAAATAATGTTAGAACAAATTAATTCTTCAGTATCAAGTTAAAGTAATAAAAATGGTAGGTGTGTGACACGTAAGTATATATACGTGTAGCCCACATGTTCTTCTTCCACATACGACGCGACGTGACGAGACAGAATCCGTAGCCAAATATATATGCAGCCGCAAGCGCAATGAAATTATACCACCCAAGTGATAGGCATCTAATCTCCGTATGAGAATTTCTCATGGAGACGAAAAGACGAACACTACCATCATTAATATCTCTCATTATAATTTGGATTGCATGCGTGTTTGTCTCTTTAGAGTATTTGCGTGGATTTTTCTGTTTCATGTTCATATATACTTATATACATATGTATACAATATCTCTCTCCAATACCCCGAAATTAGTTTCTTCCATACATTCTTATCCAGACAAGTAACTTTACTTTATCCACATTTATAATACATCTCATACATGCTCTTCCATTCCTACTACTTGGAAACAAAAAACACTTTTAATCATACCACTCCATCTACTCATCGGATGTTCAGGCATACGTATACCTTCAATATTATTCACATATATTTACGTTTATTAAACCGAACTATCTTAACTGACTAACACTAATCCATGCAACAACATTTTTTTTACAATTTCAAACTCGTCGTACACTAATCTATTTAGTACCCAATTCTTTCTAGTTGCACCACACCACGTAAAAACACTAAATATCATATGTCAACGTAAATACCAAAACAGCATTATATATACTTAAACGGGCCTCATTTACATTTTTGGCAAAAGTACCCAAAGCACCTAAAACTTTAGAACCAACATTAACTATCTTTTCAATTTCACGATCAAAGCGACCATCCTTAGACAATAACCTACCCAAATACACAAATTCATCTACCTGATCTGAACGTACACCATCAATATTCAGTCGTCAAATCACCATTCGCAAAAACTAATACGCGCTTATTAATAATATTCAACACAAAATTCAAATTTCTTACCTACAACATTAATTCTATGAATCTTCCTTCCCAGTTTCTCTTCAGATTCAGCCAACTAAGTCATCACCATATGTTAAAGCAGGTAAAATTTTAAGGTTTTCAAATTATAAATTGAATTATGTTAGGAACATGAATGTAAATTTAAGTATTTGTGATTTGTTTTGTAAGTGTAATATAAATAATCATTATATATTTATTATCAGCAAAAGTGCCCATTGTTGTTCGAGTGCATATGCATGTTTTGATTATGTGAAATTTGTAATGCGCGCGCATTATGATTTTGGTAAATTTGTCTTTGAAACATGCGTGCAAGTACCTAATTAAAAAGTATTTTAATGAACACAGTAATACTTATTAGCTATTCATTTGTTTATTCGGTCTCAAATTTAATCGTATACAAATCGCTTTTTTATGTTTTTATTTACCGAAATTTATGAAACTTTCAGTGTCATATTCTATATATGACATTTTACAATATTCATATTTTTCTATTATCATGACAATAATGAAATTTAATATTTTATTTGTCAGCCATTTCGTTTATTATAGTGTAATTCTGCTATTTTATTTGTATGCTGTTTGTGATAAGTTTTTATAGCCTATATATGTGGTAACTCAAATTTCAAAGTTTTAATTTAATGGGTTTTAACTTATAAGTTAAGTCGGAGTCGGAACATAAACAAAAAAACCGACTCTAATAAAAATTTTCTACGCGATTTTAACTCAGATCTCACACCTCTAGAAGAAACACAACTAAATATTAATCTTAAGGTAAAACTATATATTTAGCTTAAACTGAGGTGGCGAAACCAAGACTATAAAACAAGTTCACTGTTATTTCCCGAACAACTGCGTCGCCCCGCCGCCGAAAACAGTTGTCTTTTGAAACATTTATCAGTGTAGTTGATATATATTCTCAATTACATCGATAGAACATGAAAATGTAAACAAATGTAATATAGCCAAAATATTTTTATTATTATATTGCTTAATATATGATTGAAATGATCTAATATCACCGAACATATATTGAAATATTTTATATTGGATATGTATTCTTATATTCCATTTCTAACTGAAATGAAATGTAGAGCAAAAGTTCAAAAAACTGAAGTACGGATTTGTGCGACGCGTTATCAGTGAAGACACTTGTCTCCGCGTACATGAAACCATAGGTATGTAAACTTTCTAAGTAAAAGAAGTGAAATGAATAGTCGTCGTTTTAGTCGATCTGTAAGTAATTCAACGTGATGCTGTGTTTTTATCGAAATTTCGTCGCTTGTAACTGACTAGTAGTCTAGCAGCCTAGCAGCCTAGCAGCCTAGCAGCCTTTCGTTTCGTTACATTTGAAGTCGGCTGGTTAATTTACGATGTCAGTAGCGAACGAAGAGGGCACGCTGCCCGTGCTGCGGCGCGATGGATTCCACTCTAATCTGAACAGGAAGACATTTCACAGATGCTGCAACTTAGCAACTTCTGTCAGCGACATTTTGCCGTAAAAAGTGCTTGCCGATGCCCCAATGCCGGTCCTCAGTCGCAGTCGCGGTTGACTATAAACGTTGGCATTCCATCTTTGACTTTTATAAATAAGTGGATATTTGGAATTCATGCGTTCACGCTACAGGCCAATGCTCCACTGACACTTCGTATAAATTTATACTTTTATTATACGTTAATGTTCGATCTTTAATAGCCGTATCACGGCAGATATTTTCAATTTATCATCTGTTTTAAAACTCATCTTTTATGGCCAACGCCGTTAATGCTAGATTGCTAGAAAACGGCATTTACGAGAAAAACAGTAGTCATAATGTTATCAGTTTTCTTTTAGAAGTAGCTCGTAGCTGTGAATTTTATATGCAGCCATTTTCATGTCATAGTTATACTAATTTATTAGATTTTACTTGAGTATTACTAAGTTATTTCTACATAATGATACATCTAAACTAACAGTGGTGATAAAAGTTCTTTTAAAGCAAAAGCATTTTAAATACAGGTACCTACTTACATCTTTGAAAACTTGCAAATTTCTAATAAAATAAATTTTAAATAAAACAAATAATAATACTAGTAAAAAATCTTTCAGAACTCATTATATTAAAATAAAAAGCAAATTTGATTTATACTTACTACATCATTATATTACAACTTGACTAAATGCTTTTAATCATTGTTGTCTACGTAGTGTCGACTGTGTTTAATTTAATATGTACTTTTGTGATTAAATGTAATTGTATTTTGCTTCAGTTGTTTCATTTGATTTACATGACATTCAGTGTTAAAATTACTATGTTGCTATGATTAAGTTATTATTTGTGACATGTATAGCTACAATAAAGCAAACAAATTATGTATCTAAATAATTATTATTTAAAAAAACAAAATAACATCTCAATTTGTTTGTTAAGAACGTAATCCTGAAAATCAATGAAAAAAAAAACAAACACATGTACGTATCTATGGAGCATTTAAATAGTCATACCATTTAAACAAACATAAATTAAGGTTGTTGCGAAGACACAATACGCAATACGGACAATATGGTTGGCTGGCGAATCGCTGGACAGAAAAAAAATAGAAAAAAACTCAACGAATAAAAAATGGCAAACGGCAAACACAAGCAGAAAGAAAACAATAGAAGTGAAACGACGTAGTGACCGCAGCGCAGCGCACGCGTTCACCTAACGTAAACGTAGAGACTGCAGCAAAAAAAGATCGGCATAGCACAACGCAACGCGACAGAGAAAGAAAGTATAAACGAAGATCAAAAGCATAGCATTGTTTTGTTTTGAAATACGTAGAAGGTATATTAGATAAAGCCAGATTTATTAATTTCGTAGCGCGTAGGGCCGCGGGCCGTGCAAACTAAAAATCGCATCCCACCTTTCAATTACGGGCCTGGGCCTGGGCTGTGGCTGCGACTGTAAATGTACACTGTGTTCGCTATGCTACATAATGTAACACGCATTCTGTGATTGTGATTCTTTCTATCTGTTACTGCTTTGCTTTGCTGCACAATTCCAAGTCGAATATATAGCGTTCCAAGTTATTTATTCAGCAATCTCGGTTAAAATTTAGTGAATAATATTTATGGCCGATTGCACCATCTTTACTTAAATTTTAAGCGTGGTGCAAATCAATTGACCAGTGAATTTTTAATAAATAATCGCTGTCATAATATTAAAAATTAAACTGGTCGACTCATTTAAGTCATATATCAAATTTAACTATAGTTGGTGCAACTGGCCATTAGTTGTTTAAAACTGTGCATTAAATTCTGTACTTCGAATCCGAATATTGATATTTTTTGTTTTACTAAAAATAATTTGAAAAATCAATTTGTAAATGCAATAATACTGAAAATTTTGTAATTGAATAAAATTGCTTTAGGTTCAAATTTGGTATTAAAATTTATTTATAATCAACGTTTCAACGAAACTCAACGCCCGTCTTCATCAGGAAAAACGGATACTCTATCTGTTTTTCCTCATGAAGAAGAGCGTTGAGTTTTGTCGAAACGTTGATTATAAATAAATTTTAATAGCGAATTTGAACCTAAAGCAATTTTATTCTATATAATGAGTTCTGTAAGGTTTTTTACTATTAAAGTATTATTATTATAAAATTATTCGGTAGTTAGTTAAATTAAATACTTGATTAAAATGACACATTTTCTGTATTTTGTGTACCTACTATCAAATTTAACTATTATATGAATTTAAAACCAGCTTAATTTGAAAGCTCGATTAGTTATTTATACGCTTAACCAGAATACAAAATTCTGGCCGTAAGAATCAAAATCATATTTCTTTGTCGAGAAAATATGGATTCAATATTTAAAGATTTTGTGTCAGATGCATAAAACGTTATTTATTCATCACGAAGTTGACTACGCAATTAAATTGTTAATAGGGTTATTACATATTTCTTTTCGATAGATATAAAAAAACCGACATTTTTTTGCATTATTATAGTCGTAATTAATAAAAAGATTTTTTTGCAAGACTTGAAAAAGCGACGCCGATTATTATTTAACGTTCTATCTACCCAATATTGATATGGGCAGGTCGCAGAGAAAATACTTTTTTTACATGCAAGAAATTTAAAACTATGCAGGCTTTTTAAACTCATTTTAAAAAATATTTAGATTATTATATATATATATATATATATATATATATATATATATTTTCATATATATTCATATATATATATATATATATATATATATTTTCATATATATTCATATATATATATATATATATATATATATATATATATACATATATATTTATATATATTCATATATATATATATATATTCATATTTATTCATTTTTTTATAATATATATATATATATATTATAAAAAAATGAATAAAAATGATGTTTAACATAAAAATATATATAGGTTAATTTTAACTCAAATGGTAAATGACTAATGGCAGTTTGCATCATTTTTACTTAAATTTTAAGTGTGGTTTAAATGAATCGACGAGCGGATGTTTAATAAATAATTATTGCCATAATATAAATACTAAATACTAAATTGGTCGATGTTTTAAACCATTTTTAAAGTTTAAGTTTAAGTGTTGCCTTAAGTGGCCATAAGCAAAGCTCCCTCGAAGCTAGGCGAGTGCGCGGCCGCGCACTATTTTTCGAAAGTTGCGCAATCGTTTTTGTTTTCTGCGCACAATCGGCTTTTTTATCTTTTTTTTTGTGGTTTGCCGTAAATATACTTAATTCATATAATATGATAGTATTGTCATTATAGGTATTGTTAACTATATAATAATAATTATTGAAAATTTGTTTAATGTTTATTCTACATTTAATATCGTAATATAATAAAAGTTTTCATTGCTTATCAAACATTTATTTTATTACATTTATTTTTCTAATATTCCACTAAACATGTTCTGATTAATATTTAGAAATGAAATTTAATTTTAATGTTTATCGTAAAATGTCGTTCAAATATAGTAGATCTTGCTCCTAATAAAGAAAGAATATAAACAAAGATATAAACGCTGCCACGTACGTTTTGAATATTTTTGCTTTCATATACTTTTGTACCGCGCAGTCAGCGAAAAAATTAGAGGGAACATTGGCCATAAGCGCGTTTGTTTACAAGATTTATAATTATTTCACAAAACAAATTTATTAAAAATTGATTTTAGATTAATTTTAATAATTTAAGCGCAATTATAACTAATTGTAAATTTATAAATACAGAGTAAAGTATTATATACATTGTTAACCCATTTATCCGAAATTTATGATAATGAGATATATACATATATATATATATATATATATATATATATATATATATATATCTCATTATCATAAATTTCGGATAAATGGGTTAACAATGTAATTAAGTTATTACATTGACTAATCAAACAGTTGACTATCGAATTGCATAAGTGAATAAGTTTTTTTTTTTTTTAATTCATTTTTGGGCCTTAGACTTTCGTCTATTAGTCCGGAGCTATTTATTACATATTTTACAACGAGATAAACACAACACAAACATCCATGCCCCAAGCGGGATTCAAACCCGGGCCCGCACAGGTACGAGCGGTTTCAGACACAATGAGACACACGTCCTAAACCGCTCGGCTATGCTGACCGGCAAGTGAATAAGTTAACAGTGTTTCATGCAATTAGTTCTAATATTGTCTATAAATATAAAAATAAATGTTTAATTGGTTTACATATTTGTGAGAATATGACAAATATTCGTTTAATGAAACTTCTATTTTTCATTACCTTTAGCAAAACTACGTTACGAATTTGAATCTACAGGATGTAACAGAATAACTATTCCTAATTTTAACTGGAGTATCTTGGGCTCAGAATATGAAGATTTAATGCAAATCACTGAGATAAAATGTGGCTCCTTACTGAGCTACAGGGTGTTTTATATAAAAATTTAAAAACGATTTTTGCCCAGTACTTTAAAACTATTTGACGTATTCTTATCATACTTGGCAGGAAATGTAGGTACCGTACACCATACTAAATTATGTTAAATAAAAGTTTCTGGCTACTGCGAGTGGCGTACAACAGGGGCAAGTGAGAGGTTGATCCTTCCTAATTTCTACGCCACTGGCGGAATTGTTATTTTAGCACAATTTTTCGATTCTCCAATACTTGCTGTGTAAAAAACATTCTCTTCCTTTGTAACGATAAAGTCACTGTTTTTCGAGATATGTAAAGTTAAACATAAGCTGCACCCTTGGGATTTTTTCAAAATTGGCTAAAAAAATCTGAAAAAATTCAGAAGAAAAAAGAAGAAAATTGGCTACATAATAAACAAGTAACTTTTTTTCTAATTCATTCTGGTTTGGCTGGAAAAATTATTGAAAATTAATATATTTTGCATTTTATTTTTTTTATTTTCAATAATTTTTACAGCCAAATCAAAATGAGTTAGAGAAAAAAGTTACTTGTTTATTATGTAGTTAATTTTTTTCTCTATTTTACTGAATTTTTTCAGATTTTTTTTGAGCAAATTTTGAAAAAATCCCAAGGGTGCAGCTTATGTTTAACTTTAAATATCTCGAAAAACAGTGACTTTATCGTTACAAAGGAAGAGTATGTTTTTTACACAGCAAGTATTGGAGAATCGAAAAATTGTGCTAAAATGACAATTCCGCCAGTGGCGTAGAATTTAGAAAGGATTAACCTCTCACTTGCCCCTGTTGTACGCCACTGGCAGTAGCCAGAAACTTTTATTTAACATAATTTAGTACGGTGTACGGTACCTACATTTCCTGCCAAGTATGATAAGGATACGTCAAATAGTTTTAAAGTACTGGGCAAAAATCGTTTTTAAATTTTTATATAAAACACCTGTAGCTCAGTAAGGAGCCACATTTTATCTCAGTGATTTGCATTAAATCTTCATATTCTGAGCCCAGGATACTCCAGTTAAAATTAGGAATAGTTATTCTGTTACACCCTGTATAGTATACATAGACATATGAATCTGGTCACCATATTATGAAATAATTTATTATTTTAATTTTATTTCTACAATAAGTTTTAAAAATAGTTAGTAAAACAAATGCTAGATAAAGATTACAATAAAAAGTAAATTAAATAGCAAAATTAATTCAGCAAAAATTATTTCTCATATGCAAGTTTTAAATTCAGACTTCGTATATATACAAATGTTAAACAAAATACAGTCGTAGTCTGGCCGTTTCTCGGGATACACTGTAAGTGCACCTAACCTAAATATGTAGTTTGTAGTACATCATTCTAGTCATGACATCCAGAAATAACCGTAGAAACAACTGTGACTGCACTTTTTTGCATTTTTATTTAAAAAATTTAATTCTAATAAACATAACTAGTTTTTCTATTTTTGATATTTTTTTTTTATACACATAATTGATATTTGTATATGTATTAAAACTGTAATAAAGACGTTTAAACTTAAACCACTTTGATATGAATTTATAAATATGATAAAGAATGATGAGTCAATAGCAAACTTAAAAGTATTTAGCTGTGATTTAACTAAATAATTATTTATGTTTTGTCATACACAATTTTATTTATTTTGCTGTAACTTTTATATGTACCTGTTTATAAACAATTTGAAACAAAAAAATTCTTCAAGCGTATCATAATATTAATCCCTACTAGCAATTTTTGTTTCTTCTCTTTGTCGCTATCATTTTTCCTGTATCTTTTTACATATATAGTATCTACATATCGGGTGTCCAAAAAGTTTGAACTGGGTAAAATATCTCCAGAACCAAACATCGTACGAAAAAGCTGGTCACGGCATGATGCTTGCTGGTAAAAAATCTACTTAACCATGATATGGTAAAAGCACCCCCACCCCTTTAAGAGGCCGAAACAAGGGGTAGCTTTAAAATTTTAAATGGTAAAACTCATTTTTTTTGCATTTCAAAAACTACTGAGAAAAACCGAAATTTCACCACCCAGACATGGGAATTGGAATTTTGGATTCACAGTTAAATTATCGCTCATCATTGATAATCATGTACCCCTACCCTACCCCTTGGGGTTGCAAATCTAACTAAATAAAACTACCCCCAACCCATTGAGCTGGGGCGAGATATTAATGTATATATATATATATATATATATATATATATATATATGCAGAGCTGTGCATGTACTTAAGTACATGTACTTTAAACTGTACTTAAATACATTTTTATTGTACTTGTACTTGTACTTAAGTACAATTTTTCATTGTGTAATTGTACTTGTACTTAAGTCCAATATTTTTGGAATTGTACTTGTGTGTTCACAAGTACATGGACAAGTACTTTTGCTTTTCAGGTTTTAACCACTGAAATATAGTAGAAACGCGAGCCGACAGAGAAACGAATCGTTGGGACCACCTCTCTTTGTCGTACAGTCCGCTTAAAATTTCTTTGTATGGCCGAAGATAGATGTATAATTATGTCATCAGTCCTTTGTAGGTTAGATTAAGTTTTCGATTGGACTGTACAACATGTGCGAGTAGTCGTACATCGCAAGCGCAAAGTGACAGGTGGCCCCAACGCTGTATGTCTGTCTCAGGACCGCCACTCACTTATTGGCGAGATACGCCAGCGCCCGTTCCAGTTGAAATACTATATTTCAGTGGCTTTAACCTGCAAAATTACGCAGAGAATATATATCTAGTTTGTCTCGTATTCTCGAACTAAGCAATTCGCTGTATTTTTTAGTTATAAAATCATTTCATTTGTACGGTAAGTTAGTTAAATATATTATTTATTATTAAAATTTTGTATCAATAAGCCGAACAATATGGACTTTTCTGGGAACTGTGTAGTACAAACAGCGGGTGTATTCAATGCTTTAGTTGTTGTTCTAGTCGTTATTTTTTTCTTAAATAAAACGTTTTACTAAATGTGATGTGTAATCTACATATACTATCTATAAATATCTATAAAATTAATTAACAATTTAATGTTAGTTCTTTTGTTTGAAACTTGCAGTTCCGTAGAAAAAATACTAATTTTGGTGAATGTACAAGATCTTAATATTTTGCAATGAATTATTAGTCATATATAGTTAAATGAAATATATAATGTTAATATAGATGTCCGAAGAAAGTGAACCGTATGGAGACAATTCCGATGATGATTTGGATTACGAACCTGAAGTTAAAAAAAAACAGTCTAAAGTAAGTCAATATTTTTCAAGATTGCAATCTACCTGTTCATCTAAGAACGCTAGTTTTAATGTCGAGGCTGTGAGCGATAATTCAACATCAGAAACTTCTATATCAGATACTTCTTTATCTGAAACTAGTACTAGTATTGATTTAAATACAAGTTCTCATTTTTCAATTTTAAATGGAAAATATTTTAAAACATGCAGTCAGGATCTTGCCAATAATCAAATTAATGGAATTTGCCAATTATGTTTACCTGCAAAAAAAATAATTAAAGGGACTAAGAATGCTACCACCAATTTTGTGAAACATTTAAAGAGACTACACAATAATGCATATAAACAGTATAATCTTGACAAAAAAATTAATAATGATAAATCCTTAATTAAGTCACAAGATATAAAAAATGTCAATAAAAGATCTAATAAATCAAATAAAAAAATTATTACGTCTGCAAATATTTCTCAAGATGAATTTGACAATCGTATTATAAAATTTTTAATAAATACTATGAGCCCTATATCTGTTGTCGAAAATTCAAGCTTCATTAATATATTTGATGGCTTTAATTTAACAGTAATTAATAGACGAAGCGCTTTAAATAAAATTTCGGATCTCCATTTATTGAAAGTTGAGGAAATTAAAAAAGACATTGCACAACAGAAATATGTTTGCACGACTGCAGACATATGGTCAGCCAGACGACGAAGCTTTTTGGGAATCACGTGTCACTGGATAAATGCAAATTTTGAACGAACATCTGTAGCATTATCTTGCAAAAGATTTGAAGGAACACATGATTACAAAAGGATAGGAACAATGTTAAATGAAATCAATATTAAATTTGGTATAATTGACAATAAATTAATTAGTACAGTTACTGATAATGCTTCAAATTTTATAAAAGCATTCAAAGAATTTTCATCAGAAGATAAACAAACTGAGGAAAAGAATGATAATTCAGATACGGACTCTGATATTGATTTTGTTTCTTCTGATATTATTGAAAATATTAGAATAACTTTGCCAAAACATAAACGTTGCGCAAGTCATACACTAAACTTAGTGGCCACAAGTGATATTAAAAAAGCCGTAGATTCTAATATGACATTACGTAACAGACATGTACATGCATTGGATAAATGCAACCAATTATGGTAAAAAGCTAAACAACCGAAAGCAGCCGAAATTATTTTTAAAATTATTGGTCATACATTCTCTTCCCCAGGTGACACAAGATGGAATTCGTATTATAATAGTATAAAACAAATTTTATCTGAAAAGGAAAAATTAGCTCAACTATTTTTAGAACTTCAAATCAAGTATTTTTCCGACAATGAGATTGAATATCTCAGTGAATACTGCATTGTTCTGGAATCTATAGCGGCGACATTAGATTTACTCCAAGGGGAAGAAAACATATATTACGGATTTCTGTTACCTAGTTTAGTTTCTTTAAAAAATAAACTAGAAAAATTGAAGATTAAGAAATTCAAATATGGTGGGGACATTATCTTAAAAACTTGTGTTGATAGCATCAGTACAAGATTTTCAGATATCCTAAAATTATCTGATGATGATAACTTAATTGCAGCAGTAACTTGTCCAAGGTTTAAATTACGGTGGTATAATGTTATAGAAAATTTCACTACTCTGTCGAAAGAAGACATTAAACAAAAATTAATAACTGCATGCCAAGAATTTATAAATAATGATGATCAAGAAAATGTAAAAACAACAGATCACGTTAATGACGACAAATTTTTTGATTTTAATGAAGATCAAGAAGAAACAGAAATACAGGGAACGGATTCCAAGTTGGAATTAGAAGTCTTACAATATTTTGAGGATCAAAGAAAATATATTTCAATGTTGAACGACTATCCAACAGTGAAACAGGTTTTCTTTAAATACAACACAACATTGCCTTCCTCCGCACCTGTTGAAAGATTATTTTCTTATGCCACTATAATTAACACCCCGAAACGACACGCTCTCTCGGACGAAAATTTTGAAAAACTTGTATTATTAAAAGCTAATAAAATATAATAATTATACTAAATGTAAGTAAAAAAAAAATAAACTAAATGTTTTTTCTTCAATTTTCCTATTTTTATATGTACTTGTACTTATACCTGAAATTGCAAGTACAAGTACTGTACTTGTACTTGTACTTAAATACTTTTAAAATGAAAGTAATTGTACTTAAGTACATTTTTCAACAAAGTACTTGTACTTGTACTTAAATCCTTTTTTCTTGTACTTGTGCACAGCTCTGTATATATGTATATATATATATATATATATATATATTGGAGGTTTGTTCTTCGATTAGTCGATGGTTTTGACTAAGTTTGTGGACTGTATATTTATAATATCACTGCTTTTATAAGAAATAATACATAAGAAAAAAATACGTGTTTATTGTATAACAGCTAGCACACAATTGCCTAGCCCTTAGCTCTGTCTGTCTCAGTCGGAAGCACTCGTGCATATTCGGCACCAACACAACACTGCACTGTTCACAGAACGCACACTTGCACTGGACATATATATATATATATATATATATATATATATATAGGGTGTTCGTTCGCTTGGTTGATATAGAGCAATAACATGAGATTTCGACAATATGCAGAATACTACTTTCTGAAGTAAAATTCAAAAAAATACTTAATAATAATAATAATAATAATATTAAAATAAGGAATAAAAAATTATATAATTTGGTTTTAGTTTTAATTTGCTAGCATGCACCGTTTGGGTGCTAGAATTTTTTTAAAATGTTTTTTAGAATTTTCAATAATTTTTCCTGCTAAATCAATGAGTTAGAGAAAAAAGTTACTTTGCTATTATGTAGCTAATTTTTTTCTCAATTTTACTGAATTTTTTCAGATTTTTTTGAAAAAATTTTGAAGAAAGTCTTTTTTTCAAAATAAGACTTTTTCCAAATTTCTTTTTTTTTTTTTTCTTAATTTAGCAGGAAAAATTATTGAAAATTCTAAAAAACATTTAAAAAAAATTCTAGCGCCCAAACGGTACATGCTAGCAAATTAAAACTAAAACCAAATTATATAACTTTTTATTCCTTATCGAAAAGTATTCTAAGTATTGCTTCGAATTTTACTTCAGAAAGTAGTATTCTGCATATTATCGAAATCCCATGTTATTGCCCTATATCAACCAAGCGAACGAACACCCTGTATATATATAAATATTATATATATATATATATATATATATATATATATATATATATTATACATTATATATATATATATATATAAAATTCAGGAATCCTGGGAACTATCATAAATTTCGGCTAAATAGGTTAACAATGTAATTAAGTTGTACATTGACTGATCAAACAGTTGACTACCGAATTGCATAAGTGAATAAGTTAACAATGTTCTATGCAATTAGTTCTAATATTTTCTATAAATATAAAAATAAATGTCTAATTGGTTTACATATTTTTGAGAATATGACAAACATTCGTTTAATGAAACTTCTGTTTTTCATTTTCTTTAGCAAAATTGCGTCACGAATTGAAACTATAGTAAACATAAGAATCTGGTCATCATATTATGAAATAATTTATAATTTTAATTTTATTTCTACAATAAGTTTTAAAAATAGTTAGTAAAACAAATGCTAGATAAAGATTACAATAAAAAGTAAATTAAATAACAAAATTAATTAAGCAAAAATTATTACTCTTCTGCAAGTTTTAAATTCAGACTTCGTATATATACAAATGTTAAACAAAATACAGTCGTAGTCTGGCCGTTTCTTGGGATATCATACATTCGTACAATCACATAGGTAGGTAAGGTACATACAGATTTCTTTTAGAAATGACCGTAGAAATAACTGTGACTATACTTTTGCATATATAAACTGTCGCCTGCACCAGTTAAACTATTTACAAAATAATACACAACTGGAATTCTGTAACTACTTGATAGGCCGATAAATAAAAAACATAATTTATTTGCAAAATCTACGTTAACTCGTAAATCTTCTTTGTTAATTGTTGTGTGTCTTAAAAATATATTTAATTGCTTAACGTATCGAAATTTAATGTAACTTTTAATGCCATTTCATCCAATATTAAAAACCCATATTTTTTATTATTATTCTGTAATGATTTGACTTCTAATTTCAATATATATTTAATTAAAAATGTCGTTCAGTCACTAAACACTAAGGATGCTATCTACGATGTGTGGCGAAATGTCTGCAACGACGATAGATCGACCACGGCATACCAGCCAGAAAACTCTATAAATTCAATGGATATCGACCGTCAAAGCCTGACGATTACTATTGATGCCATACTAGTTTCACCAGCTGAATATCGTAGACAAGTTTTTAATATTCTAGGATGTGGTAATTGTAAAATATTTAAATTTATAACATATTGATAACTATTATTGTATTACAGTCAATTCGACATGAGACTGTGCATTTTGGATAAAGTGCGATTTTTTCTTGGGTTTCGTAGGGGGGTCGATCGTAAGTGTAGAACTGAGATTTTGAGTCTGGAAAGTGTTGTCATTCAGCCGCCATCTTTGAAATAATGGTAACATTAGTTTTATCTGTTTATCTTTAAATCTAAAAAATATTTTTATGAATTTATTTTTATAGATAATGCAATTCACTAGAACTTTTGTTAGTAAAATTTTTTCGTAACGTAAAGAATAAATAATTTGAGATAAAAATTTTTAGCTTTTTTTATAGAGCATTTCCGAATAAACAATTTAGCTTATTTAATTTTTTAATTCAGTTAATTTTTTTGAAGGTAAGAAACGTAACTTCAAGACTTATCAATATGATTTCATCTGCAGTTTTCCTGAGCGAATATAGGTATTAATTGAAATTTTTTAGACGGTTAATTGTAAATTGTTGTGCGCGCGGCTTGAAACACAGTGCACACTGCACAGTCTTTTGTCGGAGAATACCAAGTGTTAGCTGTGGGCACTTTTCATATCGTGATTAATGTATTGTCACAAGTACTTTCGACTATCCCGTGCCGGGGGCAACGGTGTTACATGTTTGTGTTTCGTTTCATTTCGCGTTTCTCCTGCATCTTGCATTATTGTTCAACATTGTAAGTACGCTGGTCCTGACTGCAGCCGTGTTGTATTCTCTCTCTCCAGCATAGTATTGCATTATACGCAACGCAACGCATCGCATCGTTCAATAAATAGCCAATTAAGTATTGTTTCGCGATATACCTCAATAAGGATATCTTACTTTCCGCCTAAAAACGTTTACATGTACGTATATGAAATACCGGACGACACGATGGACGATTATCAATTTTCTTTTATACGTAATTGTAATGCTGAATAGTTAGTTGTAAATATCTTGATGGTATTTAATAGCCCTGTCGTACAATTATGTATATATTGCCCATTTATTTAATTAATTTTGTGATAATTTTATATACAATATATTCTTGTTAAATTCGTAATATTGACTGAAGGATATATTTTGAATCTTTAGTTTCAATTAGTTTTTTGGAAAATTTTGTAAAATGTATATCAAAATTACTTGGAGCCTAAAACATGATTTATAAAAAAGAAACATAAAATATATCATTATTATCGTTTAAAATTAATATTCAAATAGTGTTATTTTTTAAACTTTGCTATAACTAAAAACAAGGTGTTTGAATTGTCATAAAATTACAACAACAAAAAAAACTTTGCATTTATAGTGTTATAGGTATGTCGTAATCGTGTTCTTAAGATTTAATATGGGAATATGTCAAAAGTAAACGACAATTTTTCTGCGCTGTGAAGATATATGACATTATAAATATACAATGGACAACATTTGTTAAAATGACATAAGTTGTTACGATGACATCATTTCAAGCACTTTTAGAAACATGTTTGTAGATATATTCTGCGATTATTACCATTATTATTTTTTTCGTTTGACACAATTAATAAACGATTCTGACGTGCAACAAGATAATAGTGTGTTCAAAATTCTGAGATATTGATTAGTGTGAAAAGTATATTTTTTATATTACAATTTTTTAAAAATTTTAGAGATAATTTGTTTTTTATGAATCAATGTTATTAAATTTTTGCATGTGATAAAGATATTTTTAGTAGTAGTGCAGATATTATAAAAACATTCTTAATAAATTTTGAATAAATTATCTTATAAATTTGACATTGTCCATAACTGTGTAAAAAACAAATATGTCACTTAAATTTTGAAAATTACTCTAATTTATTCTTGACATTTTGTTATATTATTGTTTAAAGATAATTATTATTCATTTTTTAAAATGTTATATAAAAAAATTAAAATTTACATTAACAGAAAGTTTATATTTTGCGATCTTATTTGTGTGGTTTTAAATATTATCTTGAAAACAGCTCTAACGTAAAAAACGATTTTTACGATTTTATGTGCGGGCAAGCGGTTTAGCTAGATCTCGATTTTGTGAAAACTTATTTATTTATAATAAAAAATTTATTTTGAAATTTCATCTTGATTTAATAAATATTTTGACACATTGCTGTCACATGCACCATGGAAACATTGCCAAACTTATTTTCTTAGCAATATGACAATATAATATACTTATATATTTGTGTAATTCGTGTCTTTTGTAGAACAAATGAAATCAAAATTTCAGATACAGTCAAGCCAAGCAAACAAGTCTCTTGGGTAGGCGTGGTTTGTTGTCTCTGTATTCTAGAGGTACACTCAGTGTCAATAGTACTTTGACATATAAAATATATATTTTGAGGTTATGCGATAATTTCATTTTAAAAATACTTTAAATTATCTATAAAATATATGCCTACCTTATTTCAAATAAGATTAAGTCTTAAAAAAGACTGATCTTTTTATAAAGATGAGCAACAGCAGAGAAAATTAAGAAAAACTTTTACTTTTGTTACGGAATGTACAACGGCGACAGAAATTGTTTTTATTGGCTTAAACTTTTACCGCCACGAATTTTTAAAATTAGTTGGCATATTTTCCGATGGACTTGTTTGCTTGGTGGAGCTGTACATTTGTTCAATTTTTAATTTATTGAATAACAAGACGAAATGTATTTAAATGGATTTATATTCAAGACCAAATCAAACAAATTATATAAGAAAACAGTAAACATGGCATGAACCAAAATATTTTTTCTGTACGATTAAATAAGCATTTTTGACTATTTAAGAGGTCCTGTCCTTTCTGAACAATCGAATCTTGATCTTTGTGATATTTTATATTATATTTTAAATTATTATAAATTTATTTTGTTTTATTTCAACTATACATTTTTTTATTATAATATAATTTCAGTACTTTAATATTATATGTTATTAACAATTTATTACTAAATAACACTTAAAGAAAATAATGAAAAAAAAAAACCATGTTATTTTACAAATGTTTTAGAATGTAATGTTTTATATAAAATTATATATAATTCTGTAAAATACTTAAAATCTATTTTGTGAAAAATTTGTTAAATTAGCAAAAAAATTTTAGGATTTTATAAGTTGTTAATTGTGTAATTTATATTTCATTCATATATTTTGAAATTTTCGTTTTAAGTAATTATTTCGTTTTATTAATTATAGAATAAATTTATGATGAAAAACAATAAAAATTTCCGATCCGATATATTTAACATAACACTCGACTACTCGACTAAAACTTTTCGGTCATCAAGCAAACTTCCTTGTACGTCATCGTCATTCCGCGCGCAAGCGATGAGCGAGTAAAAACTGAAAGAAAGAAAAAAATCGAACGAAAATAAAATATGTTCGTGTCCGAAGCGGATAGACAATAGCCGTGGCAGCAGATTTTTATTTAATTCCGTCTGTTCATGGCGTGGTGTGGTTGGCGGGCAAAAGCAACGGCCAACGACTCTGACATCGGACAGGTGCTGTCAACTTGTCATTGCGGCCGTGCTGTACGAGTTCCCGGTGTCCGAAGCTGAAGCCAGAGCCTGTTCACCTTTCACCTGGTGCGGCTAGAGCGCTGCGCGAACTACATACTTGAGGACTGTGACTGACGCAGCGTGGGGCCTGGCCTCTATACCGCACACTTCATTTCTAATCCAAGTCAGATGCCAACTGCCTCATATTGACTTAACTGTGAATTGTTTCATATAGATTTCTTCTTTTTTTGCCTTTGTCTTTCGAATTGCTTTAGGTAGGTGAATCGTCAGTGACAAAAAATGCTTGTAAACTTTTGAATATTACTTTAGACAAAATACTAGATCTTTTTCTATTTACAATAATATGTTATTTGCATAATGTTAAACAGATAAAAAATAAAAAAAATCATTGAAATGTATAAAAAATAATAATTAATCAATTTATGAAATTTCCCACATTTAAATTTAAATTTTCAATTTTGATACCATAAAAATGATATATGCAGGAGCAAATTTACAGTGGTCTAATAGAGCTATATTTCAAATATTATAACTATCAACATGCTAAAATTAATTTATGATAAAATATTAATAAAAAACTTTTTAAACCTATAGGAATATGCTAGATTGACATTTCTTAATGTCATTTAATTTTTTCTTAACAAAAAATAACTAAACATATCATTTCATATCTTCTTTTCAATTGTTTAACAAATTATAAAATGGTTTGAATTTTTGTATGAAGAGACCTAAATAATTTGCAAGCCAGATCAGACAAAAAGATAGATTCACAACTGACTACATTACTATGCTCGTAATGTATCAAATGTAAAATTTATTCTTAAATTCAATGATACGTAAAAAATGGGATATTCCATTTAAAATAAGGAAGTTAGACTTGACTTCCGGTCAAATTGGAAGTGATATCTTATTACCGATATATACCAAATTTCGTAACATAATATTTTGTTGTTTTAAAAATACGGATAGCGTAAGCTCGTTCTGGGACACAATGTATTTGTTTTCAAGTTGGTACAATAGGTATACGAAAGCTTTGACAGTAACAATGTTATTTAGTCATCTTTATTCATATGGAATGTTTATAAATTTCTATTGGTTGTGGCGGATAGGGGTGAAAATAGGGATTTAACATATAATGTTAGTTTGATGCAATCTCCTGCTTTCCTATTTGTTTACGGCAAAAACTGTAAAACAGAAAGTTATTTAAAATTAAAGGTTATTAAATTTTTTATTTCTCCACAATTAAAAAAAAACATTTTTTTTGTATGTTACTTTTAATTTCTTCGTCTTTATTTTTATCTTTACGCTGTATGTTTTTATCTTAAAATAAACCGGAAAGCAAGAAATTGTATAAACTAATATCACATGTTAATTGTTAAATTTCTATGTTTATTTCTAACCACAATCACCTTGTGTGTAATCAGAGAGCTACCAATTAATTTGAACTAATTTTTGGTAATTAAAATTAATTTCATGTACTTCTTTATAATTTTCGTTATAGTATAAAATCAATAGAAGGTCTAATCGTTCTTTATAAGTATTAAATGACCGAAAGTTATGAATGATCTATGTATCTCACGCTCACGGACAAAGTATCGTGGCGAACATAACCTTTTTGAAATTTGTTCAAAATGTCAAACAAACAATAAAACGCGGTAAATTTGAGTAACGGCATCATAAAAAATCAAAGTAAAAATTCATCACTAGTCACAGTTGAGTTGTTAGCAATCAAATCCGCCCACGTGTTGTAGTAATCTGTCAATTTAAAATTAATTTCCATCATAAAGATATTCGACGATTCATTCGTTTCTGCGATATGCCTATATTTCGAGCGTCCGAAAAACGCTTGTTTTATTAATCATTTTATTTAAGTTCACGGCATAGACAAGTATAGTACAATATCTAGACGGCGCAGTATCAGTACAAAAAATCTACAAATTTAGTATCAATTGAAAACATTTATATTTATTTGATTAGTTGAATATTATATAGAAGAAAGTATTACTAATTTTGTTAAAACACAAATAATTACTTTAATTAGAATATATATATATATATATATATATATATATATATATATATATATATAGATTTTTTTCATGAATTAAAGGCAGTCTGTTAGAGCTTTTGATAAATAAAACTCAATTGAAATACTACACAAGTTTTCGATATATATTATATCATCATCAACTTACAATTAGTAGAGACAGTAGAAACTGAATTCGTTTAGTGAACAAAATATTTTAAAAAGTATCTATTATACGAAATAATAATAACATAACAGTTAAAAAACTCATAATGGTTACTTTTTAAAATGTTTCAGTTTCTACTGTCTTTGCGAATTGTAAGTTACACATGTGCTAAAAATAATGTTGTATTAATTATATGAATGCTATTGTAGCTCCCTGATGATGATATAATATATATTGAAAGCTTAAACAGTATTTATATATATATATATATATATATATATATATATATATATATATATATGTACGTCATTTGAATAGACAAATATCTATTTCAAATTTCATAATAAATATAGTGAAATATTTTATTTTTATATTTAATAATTTCATAAATTATTTTCTAATTATTAGTTAATAAATAAATTAAATTGCACTAGAAGTATATTAAAATTTATTCAATAGACTCATCAAAGTTATAATTTTGGTTATAATTATTTGTATATTAAATCCATGTTTTAATTTTTCCGCTATTATTAGTATTAATAATAATAAGAAATTTATTTATATAATATAGGTAAATTACAATATTTTACATTTTTTATTAATTATTATTAATTATATATTTATGACTTTGAGTCACAATTACCGATGTAAGTTAATTAAATAACGCCGGCTGACATGTGCGAGAGATTTAAGACGTGTATCTGACACTGCTCGTACTAGTACTTTTGCGAGCCCGCGTTCGAATCCTGCTAGGACATGGATATTTGTGATGTCTTTGTATCGTCTAATATACACTTTGAAAGTAAAATCAAACATTGTTTCTGGTTAATATAATCTCAGCAGTTAAGGCTAATATATGTTAAAAAATATTAAATTACGTAGATTCAATATTATATAAAATACATATAAAAATTATATAGTGACCAAAAGTTACTACATTAGCAGAAGTTTATATATTATAAAATTCCAATATTTGTTTAATTTTTTTTTTTTAAATGTTACTTTTATTCAAAACATGAATCACCAATCCACATACATTTATCTGTACTACAGTTCATTTCTAATTTCAAATTCACACTCTTCTAGCGTATATTTTGATAAAAATAATACTTAAAATATTTTTTCATAGGCACAATTTTTTTAATAATATAAATAATATACATAAATAAATAATTATTTAAAATTTTTTTCTTAAAGTAACGCACAGTTTAAACAATAAACTGATGTTTCATTTAAAATTTAAATTATTTTCAAATTATTTTGTAATAATTCAAAATTTTAATATTTTTCAACTACTATTAACATATACAAAATATTCAGTTTTAACGTAATTTTATTCATGTAGAAAGTAATTAAAGATGTATGTCATTTTGAAATCCAGTAACACAGTTTTTTGGAATCATTCTTAAAAATGGACTGATTTTGCTTTAAGGAAACTTTAAATATATAAATGCTGCCGTAGTAATAAAACTAGTAACGTAGAATAAAATTTGTATACAACTTTTATCTTACGAAAACGATAATCAATCATCGAAATATATTTCATTTAAAATTTTATAAAATCGATTATTTAATAATTTTATTTTTTAAATTAAAAAAAAATGGAATGAATGAAAGAATCGAACTAAGAAAATAGAAAGAAAATAATAATTGGAAGTGAGATAAATTTGATAAAATTTGTAAATTAAAATTGATCAAAAATATATAAATTTTTATTAAATCAAATTACCTGTAATCTTGTATATGAACCATGACGCCTGTATATTTTGATACTAATCTATTAAAGAAAATGTACCATCTAGTTGTTGTAGTTTATCTATAGTATATGGCTAGAAGTTTACAAACAACAATCAACAGCATCAGGTATGTATGACTTCATAGCGTATAGCCGAACGAAGCAAGCGATTGAACGAGCGAGCAATGATTTCAATAAATCATTCCGGTTGCGCTGAAAGTGAGGCGGCTTCGTAATACAAAAATAAAACACTACCTATAATTATTAAACAAGGCATTTAATTGAGATTGCCGCTCACAATTAACACAACGCCCGAAAACGGTTCAAATTCGTTGCTTTGCAATTTGGATCTAACGATTTTTCTCTGCTTTGCCCTGCACTGCTCTGGCTATCTTTGCACGCAACACCAAATTACTGTTAGTCTTTTTTGTTCATTTTTTGTTTTTAAATATTGCATCACCACATCGCTCGCTGAACGATTTATGTATTTTGAATATTCATACTATAAGCATTTCAATAATGTTTTGTCGTCATTAATCGCTTGTAATATAATCACTATTAGTTTCACTATGTTTTTCTGCAAAACTATCTTTCACTAAATTGCAGAAGTATTATTACCAATTAAAGTATATTAGCAAAAAATTAATACTCAATATTTGTGTCAACAGAAATTTGTGATTCATAAGTGATTTGGTTAATAATTGTAACAATTAAGTGGAAAATAAAAGCAAATAGTTAGAATAAAACTACATTTTGCAATAATTAATTGTGATGCATTTGTCGTTCTAGTTGCTAATAGTAATTTCCTTATTTTCAAATAATTGTTCACAATTTTTATTATGTTATTATTTTCTTAGTTAATATTGAAAGTAACAGTAAAATATGTAGAAATGTTCCTTTAATATTAAAATATTATTATTTCTTTTTTATTTTTTTCTTTATGAATACAGTATCAAATAAAATTATATGTATGTCATACTATTTTACAGTAAAAATTTCAAAAATGACAAAATTTTTTTATTAAATGTATAAATTGATTTATTTAATCAAATATTTTTAATAAATCACATCAAAGTTACATTATTCAAAATAAACATTTAAACATAATAATTAAATTTACTTAAAATAATTAGAATTTGGTAATAATATAAAACAAAGTCAGTAACTTCTAAAAAATTGGAATTCCATCGTTAATAAAAAACAAAATTTAAACAAATTTTATGACTACCTTTATGTGATAAGTTAGCAAATAAAAAACAATTCTGTAGAAACAATATGCATATCTATTCTTACTTTATACCAATACTTTTCAAGAGCATGTTTTTTTCAAAAATCTAGAAGTATAAGAAAATTTTAAAAAATTATATTTTTATTTTGTAATTAGATATTTTGTAAAAAAAAACAATTTTTGTTTAAAATATTTAATCTAAATATAATAATTTTACAAAGCTACTTACGTAGCTTATTATCAAGTAGTCGATGAATACGTCGCGTCGTCAAGTCTAGTTTCTATTCCCTTTTATTATCACTATTTTATAAATCCAATTTTTATTTGTCTTTGGGGTTTGAAAACATTAGGGTATATACGTAATATTACAGTTATAAATTGCTATACTTGTATGTTTTACATAGAAATATGTTGGTAGCATGTAATGTACCCACTTAGTCGGGCCGAGTAAATTTGTACATACATGATATCACCTGTAATTTTTATTTTTTAATATAATATTTTAGGTAGAATACGAGTACATATCATTTCTACATACTACTCGTAATTTATAAATTTGAATAAACAAATTTTTACGATATATATATATATATATATATATATATATATATATATATATATATATATATATATATATATATATATATATATATACATATATATATTAATTAAGCGTTCCGAAATATCTGTCTAAAAATTGAGATACAGGGTTCAAATTCGGGACTGTTCCAAACAATTCTTTATGTCTAGTCATATTAATTAAAAGTTCATAAATAATGCCTATTTTTATCTATTAATAATCATTTTATTTTTGAAAAGTATAGTAAAAATTTATCATTTGCGTAACGAGAACATAATTTAAGAAAAAATTGTAAAAACCAAAATTTTAAATAAGTTTTTCATAAATATATTTAAAATTGTTTCTAATTTATAATATATAAAAAAAAAACTGACACAAGTTATTGCAAGTATCGCATTGTGACTTAAGTGACTAACAAAAACAAAAGTAAAGGAAAAAATTTATGAAAATTTCACTACAATATGAAAATAAATTATTTGTAATCGTATAAAAAAAAGATTGATGTTGCATGTGGACTAGACATAAAAACAACATTTAGCTAAAATATCTAATACAATATAAACATTATAGAGAAAGATTAGCAGAAATATATCATTTGTAGAATAGGACGTTGATATCTCCCAGCAAATTTCTTCGAATGTGTTATATTTAACGGTTAGATAATTGATCGTTCGTGTGAACCAAATCGCAATCTGCTATAGTACTGTAGTGCTGTGGTACTGTGTGAGGTGCTGTGCAAATGCAATCGGTATGTGGGTGCTTGGGCGAGGTATACGAGTGTGTATGTGAATGTATGCGTGTGTCCGAATGTGAGCGCGAATGCGAATGCGGGGAGAGCGCAGCGCAGCGCGGCGCGCAGTAAATGCCGACCTGCGGCCCTAAGCACTGTCATCTCGCACTTTCTCTAGTTCACACGGTTAGACAAACTCTGCTCTGTAGTCTGGTGTGTGCTATGCTGTGCTGCGCTGCGTTCTGCTACGCCGGGAGGCGCACTTTCGACTCCGACCCGCACTATTGTTTCACTAAAGTCATTAAAGTTTTGTTTTTGTTTTAGGTCTGCACAGTATTATACGATTTTAGATTTAGAGAAAATTGACAGTGATATGTCAAACTGATGCTTTGATATATGGGATGCACCAAGTTTATTTTTCTAATTTGAGATAAATAGAAGTAAAGTTAAATAAATTTATTTAATTACTGTAAGTGCAATAGGTAACTATTGCCATCTATACTTTGAGAATTAAAGTTAGAATTTGGTTTACTGTTTTAGACAGCTAAATGAATCAATAGCTCAATTTTGTCATTTGGTCACTTTGTGCACTATAGTTTTGCACACTTCATATAAAAATTAACATACAGTAATACCTCGTTCCTCAAGAATATTACGTTAACGGAGGAAGATATAACATGTGAAGAATAGGTATAAGTTATTAAATTAAAAAAAAAAACATTATTTCATTTTTTATTTTTTAATTAATAGATAGGAACAACTGAAAAAAGTTTTTCTTGACAAAATTTAAATATTAAAATTAGTATGAATGTATGTATTACAAAATTAGCGGTTATATGTAAATAAACTGACAAGTTGTAACGTTTTTATTTTTTTGACAAGAACGAATCAAGAGTTGATTGCGTTGCTTGTCTCTTCTTTTCTCGTAATAGCTCACTGTAACATGTTAAAGCATTTAATACATTTCTTTAATTAATATAGCATTAAAACAACACATTAATTTTACAGCACAACTTCGCGCAAAATCTGGATCATTTTTACACCAAATATCTATCGAATGAGACACCTGACTCAGACAATTGGATAATATTTTTGTTGTTAAAACTATTTATGTAGCGTGCGTATAATGACTGCTGTGAAGATTATAGTAAAAACACATATGTATGCATAGAACATATGGAATATATATATATAGGGAATTACCGCGTCGCGTCGCCCAGCAATGACGTTATAGCGAGGTATCGTTAACGGAGGTAACGTTAAGCGAGGTATTACTGTATTTGTTATAAACCATTTTTAATTAAACATTAAACAAAATTAAACAAAAGAGACTTATCATTTATTTAGTAATAATAAAAATGATTAATTCAGCAATTTTAACGCTGATTAAACAAATTAAATTACAATCAAAAATAATAAAAATAATTAGTTTTTATTGAATGTATTTATTTTTTATTAAATTATAGTAATAAAAATATTATTGAAGCTGGTTCTCATTTTTACAAAAATTGAAAATAAACCTAATCTAAATCAGATATCAAAAGAACATAAATTACTGCAAATTTAGAAAACAGCTCCTCTCCTAGGAACTGCTCATATATTGCACTAAGCACTCTCCTGAGCATGTTACCTAAAGGACACAGTGTAAACCTGGGGCATGGCAGTAATGGAATACCTACCTTTTGGCAATAAAAAAAAAGTATAATAATAACAATTATAATTTATTTAATTTATTATTTATTTTTTTAATTTTTTTTTTTTTTTTGGCTGAATCTGAAGAAAAACTGAGAAGGATGATTGATAGAATTAATGTTGTTGGTAAAGATATGAATCTTGTGTTGAATGTTGATAAGTGCAAAGTTTTAGTTTTTGAGAAAGGTGATTTGATGACTGAATGTAATGTACATATTGACGGTGCACGTTTAGTGCAGGTAGATGAATTTGTGTATTTGGGTAGTTTGCTGTCTAGAGATGGCCGTTTTGATCGTGAAATTGAAAGGAGAGTAAATGCTGGTTGTAAGGTTTTGGGTGCTTTGGGAACTTTTGCTAGGAATGTAAATGTTTCAAAAGAAGCCCGTTTAAGTATATACAATGCAGTTTTGGTGCCTACGGTGATGTATGGTAGTGAATGTTGGGTTTGGTTGCAAAAGCATAAACGGAAAATGACTGCTGTGGAAATGAGATTTTTACGTGGGGTATGTGGTGTAACTAGGAGAGATCGGGTACGAAATAGACTAGTGTATGATGAGTGTGAAATTGAAAAAAATGTTGTAGCAAAAGTTGGTGTTAGTCAGTTAAGATGGTTCGGACATGTTGAGCGAATGTCTAATGAACGTTTGGTTAAAAAGATTTATTTGAATGATTTTGATGGTTTACGTTTGAGTGGACGTCCAATGAGTAGTTGGAGTGATATGATTGAGAGTGTTTTGCGTGAGCGAAAGTTTCCAAGTAGTAGGAATAGAAGAGCATGTATGAGAGGAATTATGAATGTGGATGAAGCGAAAGTTGCTTGTTTGGATAGGAGTGTGTGGAGGCGACTGATTTCGGGATAATGAAAAGAGTTTGTGCCACACCCTTTTGGGTATATGGCGTGATTGTGTATGTATGTATGTATAATTTATATATTTTGTAAATGTAAAATTGTTATTGGAGGTAAGTTTCTTGTTATGTACACTATGTACAATTAAAGATTTTTTTTATTGTTGTTATATATTTAAAAAAAAATCTGGAAAAAATTAACATTTAATCTAGTTTTTAAAATATTAGATTCTAGAGTGAATTTTTGTTTGCCGGTAATAATTTCCGCTAATTAAACAACCATTAAATGTTTTAAAATCATAGTTAAAATGTTGATCTATATTCGCTGATGCTCATCTTATTTCAGAAGCACAACACTTTTTGAAATTCATGAAACGTTAAAAAAATTGTTCATATATAAAATCCACTTGGTACCGGAAGCCCTAGGTTTGTGCTTACTACGTCTAATAAATTTTATAGAATTTCGTATAGCGTATCTATAGATGTTTTAATTGAATAAGTTAAATTTTTTGACAATTTTTTATTTTAGATAATCTTACAAAAAATAATTAAATCTGTATTTGTAGTTTTTCTATTACTTATCTGTGTAACGACCTATTGCAATTATTATTTTTTATTATACAAGTGGTCCAGAATTATGTACCATAATTGCTAGAGCTGATAGTACGTTTAAAAATAAGGGTACCTATTTATATACACTTTTTTCCAAAACTCAATAATAAGGGAGATACAACCCTGTAAAGGGGTGAAATAAAAACCATTTTTCAATACTTAACACTTTAATCAAACTTAATGAAAACTTACAACTTTCTAAAGTATAATCATACAATACTAATATTAATTAGTCACCAAAATAATGTTTTACAGCAGATGTTCAAAATGTTCTCCATTGTGTTGTATACACAATCTAATTCTTTTATTTAGTGAACGCATTATTCCATTTAATGTTATTGCATTGTTTTGTAAGTTTGTAAATTCTTGCTCGATTTTGTCTCTCAACTCATTTAATGTATTAATTGGAGTGTTATACACGTTTGATTTCAAATAACTCCAAACAGTAAATCTATTGGATTCAGATCACAAGTCCGAGGAGGCCATTTAATTGGTGCATCTGCACCTTGACCAATCCATTTTTTACAGAATTGTATCTCCCTTATTATTGAGTTTTGAAAAAAAGTGTATATAAAAAGGTACCTTTATTTTTGAACGTACTATCAGCTCTAGCAATTACGGTAGATAATTCTGGACCACCTGTATAAGTAATGTTGTTTTTTTATTTAATTGATCACTGTATACAATCTAGGCAATTTTTTAAAAAAATATTATTTAATTAAAACTATAAGTACTTATTTTTTTAAAATATTAATTAAATCAAATATTAATAAAACATGTTGTTTAACTAAATTCTAGAATATGTTTTGCTTTAAATTTTTTAATAAAAAAATAATGTTTAATTTTTTTATTTCAATATTCATATGTTTAAAAATATTTGAACTTGAAAATGTCAGTAACAATATAATTTATTATAAATTTATGAGCATATAAAACAGTCAATTATTAATACAAAAAAAAAAAATTGAAAAGTTTTGTGTGTTTTATTAACACCAATTACATAATAAATATTTGAGACAAATTGTATTTTATGTCGAAACTATGTAACTATTAGCACCAAGCATAAACGAAAAAAAAGTTGAAACAAATAATTGCATTAGCGTTAAATCCAAATAGCGTTAGAATTTGTAAATATGCAACCGTGGGAAGTCGCAGTCTCCAATGACCCAGTTCGGATGCGAGCGATAGCGCGCGATGACCAAGTGGCGAGTGCAGAGTTAAATCGGTGTGTGTGTGTGTGTGTGTGTGTGTGTGTGTGTGTGTGTGTGTGTGTGTGTGTGTGTGTGTGTGTGTGATGCTAGGGCGGGGCGGGTCGGTGCGGGCTGAAGAGAAACTGGAGACGCTAGCGTACCCATCTAATTCTAGAAAAAATCGTACGAAGCAAAGTTGAATTAATTTATTGCCTCTAGTTCATGTAACAAGCAACGACCAGGCGATTGAACGATCGAGCAACCGTCACTGGTCGTCGAAGAAGAGAGTCGAAAGTGCGGAACTTGCGCTCCATATACAAACAAATATCAACTAGCGTTAGATTAACGTATACAATGTGACACCAAAAAGTGTTCAGAATAGTTAGATTATGTCATATACCTACTACTGGTATTTATAACAGATATTCGGTGAAATAATATTTTGATCATATGTATATGTATATATCATATTTCTTTTATAAGCTCTCAACAAAACAAATGAAACGCTTACAATACTAATGATGTAAGCGCCAAAAATGAAATTTCGAGAAGAAAATGGAACAGAGTATAAAAATTCATAATTTCAACTCTTATACGATGTTCATATGAGGATCTCAATTTGTTAAATATATATATATATATATATATATATATATATATATATATATATATATATATATATATATAGAGTTATTCTTATTTGAAAACATTGGGCGCCTATTCGTCACTGATTATTTCTAATTTTTAAGCGCCATTATTTTTGAAATCATAAAGTCACGTATACGTCACTATTCCATTGAGATCCTCATATGTATGTGTCTTTGTATTGATGCAATACTGTACTCCATTATGTACTTACTCAAAAAAAAAAAAAACATAATTACTTATGTAAAAATGTATTGATGTAATTAATGATATTTGTTTTTATGTTTTGCTCCCACTTGGCAAAATTTTTACGGACGCCCCGAGTATATTTATTAATATTTTTTATATTAATAATAATATATTTGTATATTGTTGTCTGTCTAGAATTATTACATAAAATCAATTTTAACGTACCACGGAAAATATTAAGGTCTTTTTACACTTTTTACATATATATATATATATATATATATATATTGAAAATTCAAATTTGCTTAGAAAATCTCTCAAAAGCAAAATATGTCACTATTTCAACAATTATGTCAATATTGTAGATATTCTACGTTCAATACTTAATTTCAAATGTAACTAATATAACATTATTTCTCTTATGTAATTATTTTTTTTTATAAACATTTATTGTAAATTTGCATAAATAATTATTTATGTGTCTATATATATTTAAGTAAATGTTTAAAGCCATAAGGCTATATAGTATAGTTTAAATTGAATAAATAACAATGATTATTTGAAAATTAAATCAAAAATTTGTCAACTTATATCGTTTGGGAATCGAACCCAGGACATTCTTGTATCCTGCAAGGCGGTCTTACCATCTGAGCTAACGATACAGACAATTAAGTTGACAATTTTTAATCAATATAAATTACAATATACAAAAATACATTGTCTTTCGGAAGTTATATTCGAATAAATACACTAATATCTTTCATAGTAGTATGCAGGTGAATATACAAATTATGAATACTTTATGATTTCAATGAAATGATCATAGTTTATTATATTGGCGCTTACTATTCTAAGAGTCTCAATTGTTCAAATTGTAGGATAGTGCGCGACCAAACTAAAACTGGACAATAAATCTGGACTAAGCGAAAGACCACTATATCCGACGCTATCATTATAAATTAGATTTATCTATAAGCTTGAGTAAAGTGCAATTTTTTTTTATTATTATATTCTTATCTTTATTTTTGATGCATTGTAATTCCACAAGTGAAAAATAGAAGTAATAAAAACCAAAACTATAAACTTTATTACTTAACTACTTTTGTTACAAATTTGTTAAATTTAGATAATTATTTTTAAAAAAGTTATTGATAATATATATATTTCTTTTACTTTACATTTGTATTTAGAATTTCGAACCACAAGAAAAGTCACATTATTTGAATATTTTGTTCTTGTTAATTTCAGATTTCAGCAAATTTTTTTATAATAAATTTGTATGTTTTTTTTTTAAATATTAGTGATTTGTTTTTTCTGTTTCAGTTTAATAATAAATTGTGAAACAAAAGATCAAATATAGTTTCTCAAATTAAAAAATTTGTTACTTATAGTTTTTTTTATTATTACAATAACTGCTAAAATTCAAAACAAAATACTTTTGATATAATATTGACAAATGAAGTAAACATTTGTTGTTAATTGTTTGACAAAATACAAAAATATAATTAATAGTTCTATTTCTAAATTTAACATTTTCTAATTTTTTAAATGACAATATGTATGTCATTTATATAGATCATAGTCCTAATTTTTAATAAAGTAAATTGTTTTATTTAAAAAAAAAACTGTTGTTTATTATTAGTAATATTTCAATGTATTTTCATACGTAATTTGTAAATTCAAAGATGAATTTATGTAAAATATCTGTTGCAATTTTGTTTTATTGTATCCAAACAACCAAAGTTAGTTTGTTTAGGCACAGTTGTGTTAGATAAACTCGTGTCCAGAGACTTTTTAGTCGCACTCCGAGTGAATATCGTCGTATGTGTGTCAGTTGTGATTGCGAAATCCCACGGCGCGGCGCGACTTCAGCAACACAACACAACCAACAGGTACAGATAGATATGAGGCGAACCCACCCGTTGCCACTTGACATCGTGTGAAAATATCGAAAACGAACTCTGAATACTTTCCCTGTCAAACGCTAAACGCCAAACGATTACGCTCTGGCTCTTGCCTCTACCTGCAGCCGCAGCCGCAGCCGCAGCCACAACCTCAGCCTCAGCCTCAGCCTCAGCCTCGCCTTCTATTTAACAACTAGACGTTGGACGCAAACGCGAACGCGGAGATACCATATTCGATGCGACATAACTACAACGCTCGGTCACGACATCAATCTGCATTTTAATAACGCAATATACTTGTTTGGATATTAGCTAATATTCTCGCCGACAATTAATTTCGGATTTATTACATCAGACTGATCCTCTTTTTACTACAAGTCATATGTTAGAACATTAATAAAAAAGAAATTAAAATTGTATATGGATGCATCAATACTAGGATATATGATAGGAGTATATGATATATATATATATATATATATATATATATATATATATATATATATATATATATATATATATATAAATTATTAAATTATTCTTTTAGATTAAAGATTTCTGTTTGATTCGTTATGATATCCATCACTGTTACATGATCCCATGCAGCAAAAGAAGATGGTCTTATTGCGTAGTTAGCTTCACCAATTATGGGAGAAGGCATTACTGTTGGACCGTCAGCTGATGATACTCGTAAAACAGAAATTTCGTATGCATTTTGAACATTAATATTAATTATTAAATCTTATATAGAGAGATATCTAAAAGAGATATTAAAATTATGTAAAGACCAAAGAATACAGACATTGTCACATAAATACTAAGAAATAGGAAAAAAAATTATAGTTTTTCAAAAAAAGTTGACAACATTAAAAAATTAAATAAATTTTTATTTAAAAAATTGGCAACATTGTGCTAAATAAAATTATACATTTGTTATGGATGTGTCAGGAGAATTTATCTTGAAAATTTGATTCAAATCGGATAAATTATATTGATTAAAATTTTATTTATACAGAGTGGGCCACTGAGCCATCGAAAACTCTGTTTCTTCTTACTTAAATTTAAAAACTACGATAATTTTAAAATTTGAATTTGCCGCTATTTCAGATAGATAAATAAATTTATGAAGAATTATAATTAGGAAACTAAAGCTAAGAGAACAAGTTATTTCTTCAATATTAACAAGGGTTTCGTTTTTACAATTTTCAATTTATTATAAGATTATGAAAAATAAATTTCAAATAAATATTTGTAGTGCAATATGAATTGAGTAACAGAAAAAATAGTCCTACCTAATTAATTTTTTATATCTATTTTTTTTCTAAAAATTTTATTAAAAATCCAGGACATTACCAGTATTTACATAACTATTTTGTAAATAAAAATAAATAAAAAATATTTGTGTATAAACAAAACGTTTGAAGAAGAAGAAGAAATACAATATTATATCCTATGTTTTGGTTATATAAAAAATTACTACGCTAAACAACCCGTCTACGACAGAGGTGTCATTTGGTGTCTGGTGAAGTGGTGAATTGTTTGATTTTTTGTTGGTGCATTATCAGTATTTGAGGTAAGTAAATATTGAATATTATCTATTATTTTAACTGTTAATTTTGTAATATAATAATTTTAGTGTATTTATATAAAAAAATATGAAGTAGTTTGATTTAACAAAGAAACTTTACATGTCATTTCTGTTGCATTTTTGTTTAATTTTTAACTTCAGCTATTATTTCATGTGCTATGAACTGGTCATAAGTAATTTAATATTTATCTTTCTTAGATTGTTAAATGCCTTAGCAATAGTATAGAAATTTTGTCATGTTAGTAAAAATTATTTCAGATTCCGTAAATGTAGTGATATAGTTTTGAATAAAATTTTACACAATTTGAATTTTGCAAATAATTTGACTGAATAAACATATCTTGATAAATAAGAATAAACATTTAAAATATTAATTTATCTAAAACTAAATATGTTTTCGAGGCGTGCTTTCAATATAATTTTTTAAAGATATTTAAATTATATTAAATATAATTTCGTGCCAGTTCCAAACATGTAACGGTTAAACGCTATATTTCATTTACAATATAAAATAAATGGATCTGAAGATATACATTAATATATAAAGTATTATTGTAAATTTATTAAGCATTTAATAATTATCTGATTGATGTTATGTATAAGTTGACAAAATATTTCATGAAATAAATATAACAATTGTAATAACTGATATGTGAATAATGGGAATTAAAAAAATATTTATTTTATTTCAAATATTTCTCAAGCAAATTTCAACAATATTTTTGACATCATTGAGTATTTGTTTGTTGCTTTTTAATAATTGATTATAACATTATTTTACATTGTTAATATAAATACACCATTATTGTTTAATTACAAAGTATTGTTCAAATATATATATATATATATATATATATATATATATATTATGACGTTTTTCTGAGTATGATTTTATTTATTATTTATTTTATTTTTGGCTCCTACCTTAATCCGCCATACGGCTCCGGCTACAGTTGGTTTGGTAGGCAATAGGGGTGGGTTTCAGAGGCGCCACTGAGATATAAAAAATTTACAAGTATCGCAGAAACTCGAAGGCCAAAGGTTTGGACAATTACACAAGGAAACACAAATTTATTGGATAATGGTTTCAGTTTTGTTTATGGAATTATTTATTATGTATTTATTTTTTTTTTTTTGAAATGAAACTCAATTTGATGCAGCAGAATTGAATTTAAATAAATTTTATTTAGTTTAGTAATTTTTCTCACAGAGTTTTAAATTATTATATTGACTACAAATTGTTTAATTGATTTTTTTGGGGCAACAAAAATATGATTGATAGATCTTACGCTTGTGAAAGTTACCGAGCAAGGTCCTAGCTAAGTCCTCTTCTTGTTGGAGTAGAAGGCTGAAGGCATCCAGCCAGGACTGTGAGTTGGTACAGCTCGTGGACGACAAAGATAAGCTCAAGTGGACGACAAATATAAGCTCAAGTGGTCGGGCTGATTTTCGTGACACGAGCGATTTAAATCCTCAGTGATCCAGTCAACTAATATTTGGAACTGGAAGATTTTCCTGAGCCGTGTTTCAGATAGATCGATTTTTATTAGCGTACTTTGTCTTAACGGACTGAGGCTGGTTCCACTTGGAGACGACGACCAAACGACACAGCCCTAAACTGAATCCTCCAGCAACAACTACACCAACCCTGAAAAATCATATACAAACAACAGTATCCTTGCTACGACTGACAAAATTTTACACAAGATATAAATTAAGTTGCCCAATAAAATCACTGCTCGTGAGCTTACAATGTTTTCTAACTTGAACAGAATAATAATGTAACTAAGCGAGAATGTCATACACAAACTAGTTAAAATATTTAGCAAAAATCTTAGTACAATTCAAATACAAAAAAATTACAATAATTGAAACAATCGTAAATCGCAAATAAGACAAATTGAGCAGAATAATTAATACAATTTAAATACCAAAATGTTAATACTTTCATCAATATCAAACAATAAATAATTACCAACTAAAATTCAACATTAGGGCAGATATCAAATAAATACAAAGATGGTTACAAAAACCAATGCTACTTACATTTGCTCTTATTGTGTGAAAATGCTACTACGGAATGCTCCAACTCGAACTTCGCAGAATCTTATTAATTTTTTAGATTGAAGCCAACAGCAAAAAATCGACAACAAGAAAGCTGGCTTCAACAATCTAAATACTCAAACATCAACTACAATAAATACAAATTAATAAGAAATGACGAGATCTCAGCTAATGCTGCGCCCACAGCGAAGTTCGAAAAACTAGAATCTTTCACACAAAAAGGAATGACTCCACACCGCACAAAATGATATGTTTGACCGCACTAAGCAAGGCCAACCATTATAAATTTAAGAACCCAAGGGTGCCCCAAAGACACCAATCTAAACAGAGTATTACGAATCTAAAGAGAAAACAAAACTGGAGTATTTAAAACAAAATTGAAGGACCCAGGTCCAATGGAAAGGAATAGCTATATGGTTCAAAAAACAAACAAACAAAAGAACTAAATTAATTAACATATACTATAATCCTGAACCACGAAAGGATGATTCTATTCCGAGCCGTACAAACGCCACTACGCCAAAAAAAAATCGTCGCGCACGTGTTCTTAATTGAAAGCAAAAAAATTTAAATTAACAGAAATTTATAAAAAATAATGATTCTAAACGATAGCCGAGATAATAATATATCATAATTTAACACTACTTTCAAAAATTTAAATCGGATGATTGAGATAAAAGCAGAAAAAAATATTACCAAAAATTGCAGTTACTACGATGTGGACGCTCGCTCGACCGGGAACAGAATGCCTCAGTCAGCCCGTCAGCTTGGCCAAGACAGGTTAGGAGCCGGAAAAAGATAGTTCGCGCGAAGTTTGAGTTTGAATTCAATGCAATTTATTAGCCAGTAACAATAAAATTGTTACAATATATATATATATATATATATATATATATATTTTTTTAAACAAATATTATGATAACATATGTCTGTTAAATATGATTGTAGTCATGACGTATGTTTTTGTGCTTGATTGCTTGTTTGGAAAATCAAAAAGTTCAATGATCAACAGAAGCTATATTATGACGTACACAAATATTTTTTGTTACAATGTATTTGGCTGAACTTCAGAATAGCCTCCCGTTTCACAAATTTTAAAAAAGTCAGATTTGCGCATGCGTGAGCATCGGAACGCCATTATTTGGTGTAAAAAAATCAGTGAACCTCAAAAAATGTTTCATTAGTAATTTTCCTTTTGTTATGTTATGTTAAGAAGTCCGGTAGGTTAGGGTAGGTTTGGTAGGTAGGTTTCAGGTAGGAGTTTGTTTTTTAAAGACCGTTAAGAAGTCCGGTAGGTTAGGGTAGGTTTGGTAGGTAGGTTTCAGGTAGGAGTTTGTTTTTTAAAGACCGTTAAGAAGTCCGGTAGGTTAGGGTAGGTTTGGTAGGTAGGTTTCAGGTAGGAGTTTGTTTTTTAAAAACCGTTAAGACACATTTAAAATCATATTTTGTCATGTCGAATAGTTTGACAGTCACTGGTTTTTCAACTCGCGTGCCTACCGCAAAAACGGGAGGCTGTTCTATAACTATACCATGTATTTTTCCAAATTATTTTTACGGAATTTATATGTTGATTTAATAATGTAAAATTATTACATATTATTTGTTGAAATGAAAATGGAAATTCATACTTCATGTTTTTAGTGAAATTTAAAGAATTTTTTATGTTTTCGCTGTAATTTGTTTATGATTCGAGTATTATAAGTATTAATTTTGAATTGTGTATTAAATTATAATTTGTTTAAAATGATCCTCCCGGTTTTTAAGGAAATGATTAGTTTAGCAGCTAATTTTAAATTTTTATTTGAATTTTTTTATTTAGATTTTTGCTCTTTGGATAATTTTATTATTTTTAAACATTTATTAAATGTTAGGATCGTAACATGTACTAGGTTAGTCACGCGACTAACTTGTTACATGTTACAACATATTATTTAAAAAAAAGTTTAATAAAATTAGTACAAGCAGTGTGGTACTAGCCGGCGGTCCGGGGGAGGGGAGTATGCTCCTCTAAAATATACTCTGGTTCCTTCGAATACTTTTGAAAAATATTTAAATTATGGAGTAAATTGCAAGAGTGTAATTTTTTTTTAATTTTTATTTATTAATTTGTATAAATTTTGACAGATTGGACATGCGTACAGATTTTTTTTTTTAAATTTTACTAGAAACTGTCATATCACTTTTTGGCATCCTTTCAAGAATCAATTTTTTTTAAATAAAATCGACAAAATGTAAGTTTAACGAACCTTCCACGCGCGAGGTGTAGTGGTAACTGAATCATAGCTGAATACGTAACGATTGAGACAGCAAGGTAGACTCTCACAGCTTTAATGACCGGTGCCGCGCCACGCCGACGCGAGGGTAAACATTAACCTTTGAGCGCGCGTGGGTCCGTACTTCATACGTGAATGAATGTGTTGGGAAAAAAGTTCACAGCGCGCGATACTAATGTAATTAATTGATACATATTTGCTAGTTTTTTAAATATAATTTTCCATGTTGTGAATCAAAAAGATATGAAGCGTATCATATTAAATTTTTTGTAAATATTTTTTCTTGTGAATACATATTTGTTACATAATATATACTGTGATCTTAAATTTACTGTCCCAATTAAGCGGAATGTTGTCCCAATTAAACATGTAATTTTACTGTTGGTTCCATGGTTTGGTTTCTGTTCTTTGAGATTTGGCCCAAATAAGCGGCTGTCCCAATTAAGCGGTGTCCCAATTAAGCGGAATCGACTGTATATCAAAATAATATGAAAATGATAAAAATACCTCTCATACACCATTTCCGAAGTAAAATCTATTGGGTTAAAACGTTTTAAGCGTCTTTGTATGTTAACAATTTTGGGGCTCCGCTGGTACATCAAATATTGAAATTCTACAACTATTTCAAAATATAGCTCTTCTTGAAATTAAAATTATTATTAATCATTTCGTTCGATAGAAAGTGGCGAATATTATATTGGCGCACCGCACACTAAACTGTAGCTAAGCGTACCCCCTAACCGATAAATAAATACTAACACCAACTATTGCTACAATAATTTTTTCAATTTCATAATCGTAATAAAAAATGTGGCGAAAAGTAAATAAAATAAATAAATTAACAGTACAATAGGCCACTAGGCCGCAGTGCTCTGGGACTTTATGACACCAACCTTTCGAATAATAATAGGTAATAATAAATAAAATAAAATAACTTTTCTTAAATCACAAACAATAGTTGGAACCCGCCTGCGCCTGCGCCTGCTAACATAGAGGCATCAAAGCGAATGTAAGCTTAAACTAACATATATAAAAACAAGATTTCTCTCTCTTATTAATACTATAAAACATTGTATTATGTTCCCTAGTTATATAATGGTTGTGTGGGGAAGGTTGATTAATTAAAGTCCACATATAATTAAATAAATATATTTTATTACTATTATCGATATTTATTGACAAAAAGCGAAATAATACGATGTTGTCTGAAAGACTCTCGAGAACGAACTGAACTCTTTGTCGTTTTCGGATTACATGTTGAAATCCATTTTTAGCCCCAGAGAGAGTGGGGAGCCAATCAGGAACAGCTTCAAGTAAGGCGATTTAACGGTCGTAAAGGCGCCAACTTGTCGTCTGGTATCTGCGCGTTTTAACGGTCGTAAAGGCGCCAACTTGTCGTCTGGTATCGGCGTGTTTTAACGGTCGTAAAGGCGCCAACTTGTCGTCTGGTATCGGCGTGTTTTAACGGTCGGTTTGTCGCTGCACAAGTCGCCACAGTTGATTTAATGCTATTCTACTGTACATTTTCCTGTGTATTATTTTGAACATAATTAATTCTGAACATTATTTTCTAGAATCTATTTATATTTTGTTGATAATTCTAAAGAATTTAAAAAAAAAAATCACATATAGTTTTAAACTTGTTAAATAACAAGAAAAAAAGTTACTGTAAGTTAAATAAGAAAAAACAAGATTACAAGTTAATGGGTAAACCCACAGATATATAAGTAAATTACTTTGACATTATCACATGAGTACTAAGAAATAAGAAATAGAATTAAAAAATTTATATTTTTTCACCAAAAGTTGGCAACACTGTTCGAAAATTAGATTATGCAATTACTCTGCATATGTCCATCGTATCGAATTTTGTTCACTTAAGCGATTTTGTGAATTCTATTAGAAATTTCAAATATTGTGCGATAAATGGGATTTAATGAATTACGAAAAAGTCCTCCCTTCGTTCGTAAATCAATAATATGATTTATAATTCTTCATCTATTACGGCAATTATTTAAGTATCAAAAATACAATATTTATCAAAATTTTTAGACGCACTGTATATTACATGATTCGCTAGAATAAATAAAAAATTCTCTAGACATATTTTATATACTTAAGTTCTGAGTATATTTATTTCTGAGACGCACTACATATTCTAGTGCAAAAACCATATTTTACATAAAATTAAATTGCATATGTATATAATACATATACCGTGTGTTGACTTGGACCGGCGTACATAGGGATTTAGCATGTAAAATCAAACATGTGCGATTTCCTGCTTCCCAAATATTGTAATAACGTTTATTATGATAATAAATATACTAATATTAAAAAAAATGTTAAAAATATCAAAAATGTCAAAATGTCACAAAAAACATATAAATCGAAGTGGCGCATGAATATTTTTTTTTGTTGAAATATTAAAAACTGTCAAATCAAATATGAAAATGATAAAAATACCTCTCGTACAGCAATTCTGCAGTAAAATATATTTATTTAGCAGTTAGAGTGTACGTTTAGCTACAGTTTCATATGCGACAATATAATATTTCCATAAAAAAAATGTAAATGTAATGAGTCGAACTACCAAATTAAAATTAATTAAAATATTTAGCGGTAAATTCATATTTAATAATAATAATATTCTTTATTTAACATTCACTAATTACATTGAAAATAAATTAAAACAAAAAAAATTTACAATATAATATTTAAATAAGACTATATTCAATAAAAATGGTTTTTATTTGTCATTTTATTCATATAGAAAAAATTTGATTTTAAATGAATAAAATTACTATTATTATTACTTTCTAAATAAATTTTAAAATGTAGATAAATGCACAGTGGTTCAACAAGAATGTATTAGAATTAAACATAAAGTTCAATAATTCAAATGTTATTGTCAAATGATTTAAAATTTAATAAAAATATATCTGTCACATATAAAAAATAATATAATAATTGAAATTTTAATTGAAATATATTATTTATACAGAACTGTTAAATAAATTTAAACACATGATAAAAACTTTATATTTTTAAAATAAATGTTTATTGTACGTAATAATCAGTATAACATAAATGCAATACAAACGTAAAATTGTGAATATTACAAACACAATACACTAACACAAAATATTAAGATGGCGTTGAAACAAATGTTCAGAACCTACCATTGCACATGCGCGAGAATTCTGTTGCTATAGCAAAAAACAGAATAGAGCAACAAATATTTTGTTATTATTTACCAATTTCATAGCTGTCATTCGAATAATCAGATTGAATTAACATTTCTTCGAGAAATATAAAATGTAAGATAAACTTTACTTTTTTTATGAATAATCTTTTTATCGTAAAATTAGTCTAGTAACAATATATGATTGTTTATATTTTGTGGCCAAAACCGGGAAAAGTCAATGGCCCGTTTTCTCACCTCATATGAAAAAGTGCTTTTTCAAAAAAGTCCTTTTGACGTTCACTTAAAATCATTTATTAAGCATTTTAAAATAGTTTATTTAAATTTTATAATACCAAATATAATAAAAATGATCAAATATAGAAAAATTATTTATATTTGATGACAAACAGAAGCAAAAAGTTATTTTAAAATTAATGATAAAAGCACTTTTTCACGAAAAAGTGAGGTGAGAATACGGGCCAAGGAATTTCATTTGTAGTCAGGGAAAAAATTTGTATAGCGAATTTACAAACACTTTTGTGCAAATTTGTATTTGTATTATTATAATATCGGCAAAAATTTATGAATTTTAGTTTTAGTATATTAAAATTATTCTTATATCAATTTTTTTTACACCTACACTTAGAAATCTTTATTTTAATGAATATTTTGCGTTTCACATTACTTAGAAATTTACATTTGTTTAATAATAAAAGTCAGGGAAAAATGGAAATATTTTCGCTAAGTTTTGACCACCTTGAACATTATGTTACTTTGTCTTAAGTACGAGTATAGTCATAAGTTGTAAAAATGTTGTTAGTTCCGAAACGCCTAATAAATTATGTAGCTAACTGACAATGTATTTAACAACGTTTTATGCATCCCGACTCGTGTTACTAATTTGACACTCAAAAATCATGAATAAATAATATTTTAGGTCAATACAAGAAGAAGAAATGCGAGCGAGAAGAAATCCGATCGGTTGGCTGCAAGAAATGTGTGTGTCACGTTTTTGGCCACTACCGCTCTATGAAATGGTAAACGAAGAAGGTGCGCCCCATAAACGAAAATTTACAATCGCTTGCGAAGTATTTAAACATCGCGAAGTGGGCACGGGCGAATCGAAAAAACTTGCTAAACGACAAGCCGCACTCAAAATGGTGCAGTATTTCCCTCAAGGACTTGACGATGATGATGAGGTGAGATTTTTTTGTTTAATAATAGACATGATCCGATTGCCTCAATATATTTAGGTTTCCTAATAATTAAAATAAAGTGGTCGGTACGAAAAAAATTACGAGTTGTATTATAATGTACCTACATATATACATACACAATTACGCCGTATATTCAAAAGGATGTGACACAAACTCTTTCCACTATCCTGAAATCAACCTCCTCCAAACATTCCTATCCAAACAAGCAACTTTAGCTTCATCCACATTCATAATTCCTCTCAATCATACCACTTCAACTACTCATCGGACGTTCACGCAAACGTATAGCTTCAAAAGCTCTACTGATATTTGAATTGTAGAATAATACTTAAAATAATTTCTATATTTCTAAATATGTTTATTTTATAATTTTTATATTTTAAATATTAATTTTAACAATTACCGATTATATTTAGTTTTTTAGTTGCAAGAAACTCATTGTCAGATAATAGCCTATTAAGTTTCTCGACAAGTTACAACAAAGTTAACTGAAAATGTAATCGCGTTGTTAATTACATAATCAAACTGTTTCAGACTGTTAATTTTGTGTTCGTATTGTATTCTTTTATTTGACACAAATAAAGCGTGAATTCAATTAAGTGTGTTAATTCATTTTTACACATGAAATACAATACATTCATATAAATCTTTTTAACCAAACGTACATTAGACATTCGCTCAAGATGTCCAAACCATGTTTTGCTACATTGTTTTCAATTTCACACTCATCATACACTAATCCAGCGTTTCCCAACCAGTGCTCCGCGGAGCCCTTAGGGCTCCGCGTGCACTTCTCAAGGACTCCGCATACAGAAACCGCTTAAATGCAGAACCAGATAATCGCCTGCAATTATCATCAATTAAACCTGATATAAGTAAACTATGTAAAAAAATAGAACCACAGAAGTCTCATTAAACGCTTAATATTATTTTATGTTTTGTTATGTCATTTTATATACCCCCCTTTTCCAGTAACTAGTAAAAAATTTACTTATAAGGTATAAGGGGCTTTGCCACAGAAATTGATTTTAAAAAGGGCTCCGCAAGTCAAAAAGGTTGGGAAACGTTGCACTAATCTATTTCGTACCCGATCTCTCCTATATACAACACATAAAAATTTCATTTGCACAGCAGTTATTTTTCTTTATGCTTTTGCAACCAAACCCAATAATTAGAGATAATTGATTTTTCAGACTGAGTTCTATTTGAATAAATCAATTTATATAATAATTGATTTGTGTGTATTTTAATGTGCAGTTTGTAATAAGGTTTGAAAGACTAGTAAAAATTATAAGTGAAAAACTTTTACATTTCTTTGCTTATAGATATTGCAAAAAGTTACCAATATAGCAGCCCATTACGCAGACTTGAAAGGTAGTAAAATATCTCCTTTATCGGCTACTGGTGCTCGCAAAATTTCTAGTTTCTACAAGAATTTGAAACAATCAAGTGGACCTAAATTGTCTGAACTTCAGGTAAATTATTATTATTATTTTATTAATTTTAAAACTATTACTTGTACGAAAATATATGATTTTAAAGATGAATATTTTAATACAGTTGGATTAGCGAAAAAAGCGTTTTAACTACAAAATTATTATTTATACAATTTTATTTTTTATTTGTATTGTAATGTGAAAATTTTTGTGTATAACTCATTGAAAAGAGTCGTGAGATTTGTTATTGCCTATATATTATTAAATTGCGTTTATCGAAATTTAAATATGTATTTTAGAGTGACTAGACAAAAATCTATATCCGAAAGGGCAAGTAATTAATAATGTGATTAATGTGATATTAGTCGTATATTTCTCCTCAATTTATCTCCTACCAGGTCCGGTAAGGGGCCTTTACATCATTTCAACTGCATCTTATCATTGACGGTCAACCAATATTTTTTCGCTAATCCAGCTAATATTTAAACGTTTATATAATAAAATAAATATATATATAAAATTTCTTTTTATAGAAAACATGTTTAAACAATAAAGATTTCAATTACGTACAATTCTTGGAAGAGATCGCATCGGAGCAGGAATTCGAAATAACTTATTTAAGCATCAAAGAAAAATCTATTACTGGGGAATGTCAGTATTTGGTGGAGTTATCTGAATTACCTGTAGCTGTATGCTGCGGTTCTGGTATGACATTGAGAGATGCACGAGCTAATGCTGCACAAACCGCTCTCGAACATTTGAAAATTATAACAAAAAAGTAAACGCATAACTGAAACGAGTTTACAGCATGACGTCATTAACACAAAACAAAAATAAAATTAAAAAATACCCCCTTTCCTTCGCCATGCCGCCGCGGCGTGTACAATTTGCAGCTAATTTCATCCATTGTAATCAATGTGTGTTAAAAAGGCTAAAACAAAATCAAGATCGGATAATGATAATATTAATATAATAAACATAATTATATTTTTTTCGGTTTTTGTGATTGACTTCATGCAACTCTCTCGATTCGGATTCGAAAATCAATGTCTATACAAACGAGAAATTGTTTCAAACATACAAAACAAATATAATCTTAACATCTTCTTTAATAACTATTGATGCTATAGAAAAATCGCTTAGGAAAACAACGGTCCGTGCTTTACAAACGCAGGGTTTAAAGTCATTTTGAAATACGTGCTCTTTATAATCCTACGTTAGTTTTATTTATATATATATGTTAATAATTCTTTTCTGCAAATAATATTAGGACAAGTCAAATTACCAGTAGAAAAACAATTTTATTTTTTTCAAGTTATTGTTTCACGTAATATCAATTTAAAATTACGATTATATAAGTCATTTATTTATTACATTAGTAGAATTTCTTACTGACAAATTTAATTAAAAATTTAAATTTTATAGTTTATTTTGACGCATTCATATTTATTTTGTTAAGGGCATTTTATATTTGAAAATGAATTTGACTCTGCGTTATACTGCAAAATATATGCCATGTTTTTCACCGAAATCTTATAAAAACAGATAAATTAATAATGGTGAAAAAACAGGCACACGAGAATGACAAATGCATGATATTCGTTTTTGTTTAGTGATGGAACAAACTCATTACGGGCAAAAAAAAAAATTTACAAAAAAAAAAAATTTTCAGTTGCACGGGTAACAGTTGTTATTTTTAAAAAGTTCTATAAAATTAATCAAAAAAAAATAAATAAAAATGTTGGAAAATTGCAAAGCAGTTGCTTGAATGTGAAGTTCCTGAAGACGTTTGGAAAAGAGCATTATTTTAATGTAAAGTATAGAGGTTATATTTATTCATTAATTCAAATGATTGATGTATTTAACAATATATTAATTATTTAGGATATAATATAATAATTAAATGTATTGATTGTATTTCATTTCTTAATTCATTAATTTTGTATAGAATGGTGGGAAAATTTCTCTAAAAAATCAGTTAGATGCACACTTGATATTCATTATAATTTTTGATTACAGGCCTAGTAACATGTATTTTGGTTAAATGTGAATGTAATACATTATAATAAATATAAGTATATGATGTGCTGCTTATACTGTTTATTTTTTCTGATTATTTATTATATTTTTCCACACTATAGTTTACTTTAACTTAACAATAATTACACAGAAAAAAACTTTATATAGGTAACACTTTTTTAAATATTTTAGTTGTTTTTCTGATTATTTAATATATTTTACACTATAGTTTACTTTAACTTAACAATAGTCGTGATTTTTTCAACTGACCGACAAGCACTAAGCTTCTCGGATTAGATCCGGCAACGTAAGAACTGTTTCTTTGAAACAAATTATAACTACACCACAACTGATCTGTACTACCGTCTCCTTGCCTCTCGAGCGCAGAGAAAATTTCGGATCACATAAAGTGCAGTTGAACCGTGGTGGGAGTATTATATGGTATGCTCTTTACATATATATATGTATACCAAATTTCATAACATAATATTATAACGAAAACTTGTCGTGGGACATTCTGTATTAATTTGTTGAAAATTTGATGTTATTTTTAATTGTATTGTTTTTGGTGTTAGTTATGGCATAAATATCTTAATCCTGAATATTCTCAAGACTTAAAATATTACTAAGTCGACTTAATTTTGATAAATTTAGGTCATCACTATATTTTATTGCTTTAAAAGCTTCTGAGTGAGATTCTCTCTGACTCTTCTATATAAAAGCTTTCTATCACCATGTTGTAACACGTATATAACATGAAATAGGACAAATATGCTGATTAAAAAACATTGATTACGTTGCCGAGTGGTTATCATTATTTACACTATAAAAGTTAATCAATATAAAATATTTGTTATTCTCACTACTGAGCGTGCTTCGTCATGGTGTTCACTATTTTAAACTCATTTTAACTTCAGCTAAAGAGACCGCGATATTAGAGAACATGAAATTTATCAATTTACTGGTGATACAAATAATTTACTGTATTATTTCAAAACTTGTGAATATAGCAAATATACTCTGCAAACTGTGTGTTCTTAATTGCAGTATTTGATTAATTTTTATCATTTACAGTGTTTGCTTGCGGCTCCATAGCAAAACCTTTCCCAAAACATGACTCAACTCCCATCAAAATCTCAAGTTATAAGAAGAGTTTTTGGTCAATTTTTATCGTTTATGCGGCTCACGCTGTATTGCCCCATGCTAATTCTTTTCTCGAAAAATGACTCAACTTTTAATAAAACTTTAATCAAAATCTATTCAGTGGATGTTATGAGCGAACAGAGTTTTTTCGTTTACAGCGTTTGCCTACGGCTCACGCAGATTTATTTTCAGTTTTGGATTTTTTCCATCATTGTAGCTCTGTGTTAAATTTCAATTTTATAACTTCTAAATTAGTACATGGTACATGGTGCATTGGTGCATGTCGAAAAACTAAAAACAAAAAAATATATATTTTTAATAATTATTTGACAATATTACCCGCCTAAATATATTATTACTTGAAACAGTTAAATATAATTGAAAATTTGAATAACTTTTTATAAATAGGTATTACCACTTTGATGCAAAGTTGTTATATTTTCTCAAATTTATTATATTCTATACAAAATTTATGTCAAATAAGAAGAAAATGCTTATTTAAATAGAAATAATTCATATTTATTTAAATTTTATAGATATTTTTGAGTATAGGATTAGAAATTTGAAATATTTAGTTAAACATTTAATTAAATAGAAATAATACAAATTTATCTAAAATTTATTGATATCTTTTGAGTATTAGTGCTATAAATTTAAAACATTTAAGAGTCAAAAATCTTTCAGGACTCATTAGCTAAAATAAAAAGGCTTTAGGATAAAAAATGTGACTTAATTTAATTGATAATTTATAAATTTTATAATCTAGTTACTTGTATTTTGTTACCTAGTAACTTGTATTTTGTTACCTAGTAACTTGTATTTTGTTACCTAATAACTTGTTTCTATGTTCTGTTTATTTATAATACATGCCATTTGTATATTTTTTCCTGATGATTATACACGTAGAATATATCGAAACGTCGATTTTTAATTAAAATTTATTCAGAACTTAATGCGAAATCTTTTTTGTTTTAAAATATTTTATTTAAAAGAATGTTAATATAAATTGGTTAAGAAAACAAACGTTTTGTTTAAGGATTTAAAATGATATTCTAAAACTTTTTTCTAATAATTTTTGTATAAATTAAGTAAGTTAATCTATTTATTTTATTATCGTTTAATTTGACTTATACCGGAATTGATATCAGTAAGCTAGTACATTTCTAGACATAATAATAATTTTCAAAAAATAAATAAATAAAAAATATATTGGTAATATATACCAAAATACCAAACTTTTTGTAATAGCCTGTATTTTTGAAATTAAGATAACAACTTTTTGAAACATTGTGTTTCCGCGTATTAATGCTATCATTAAACTTAATATTAAATATTTATAAAAAAAATAGTCAAATTATACTCTGAATATAACATGATTTTTACGCTATTTTTATGTTTTCTTTTTCATCTGTATGGCTTTCGATTATATTAATCACCATCGCATTTACACTTTCGTCAGCATCTAATTCAACTAACAATTTTTTTTTTGAACTAGATTTTTTTTTGTTAATACAAATAATTCAGTTATTACGAGTTTTGTGAAAGTAGATATAGTTAATGATATATTCTTCTTTTCAGATTTTTTATTCATTTTTTACGGTAGGTATAACATTATGACACCAATTCATATTACTTTTGTATCATATTTTAGACTGTTACTAATGTTTGTCCACATAATTTTTGCTCTATTTTGTTATAATAAGATTTTAATTGTATTTAATGTAAGATTATATATATATATATATATATATATATATATACCGGGTGTCTACTTTTTTTTTGTTACATAGGGAATACAATGCTAAAATTTTCATTTGGTGATAAATTTTCCCCTAATTATTATAGAACAAAAGTACAAATACAAAAGTTGTTTAGAATTCAAAAATGCATCAAATGATGCCAAATTTATCAATATAGGATGTTCCGATCAAGAATTAGAAGCAAATTAAAATTTCCATTTTTGCGCTCTTTACATCAAAGTGCCATGGAAATTAAACAAATAATTTCATTTCTTCTGGAGTTTGAGTTTGACAGATCGTATTTATTTTATTGTTAAATGTTCAAATAAATCGCCATTAACTGCCAAACAATAACCTAATCTGTTATAAAATTCGTGACGTACAGAGCTTAATTGTGTTTGTGTTATATTATTGCACTCTTCAACAATGGCATTTTTCAAATCAACAAGATTTTTGATATGTCGTTTATAAATTTTCTCCTTCAAATATGGCCATAAAAAGAAATCGCACTGAACTTTTTCATTTACCTTAAGTTTATTCATTATTTTCAATAATAATGATAATAATACAGAACGTAACAATAAAATAAATACGATCTGTCAAACTCAAACTCCAGAAGAAATGAAATTATTTGTTTAATTTCCATGGCACTTTGATGTAAAGAGCGCAAAAATGGAAATTTTAATTTGCTTCTAATTCTTGATCGGAACATCCTATATTGTTAAATTTGGCATCATTTGATGCATTTTTGAATTCTAAACAACTTTTGTATTTGTACTTTTGTTCTATAATAATTAGGGGAAAATTTATCACCAAATGAAAATTTTAGCATTGTATTCCCTATGTAACAAAAAAAAAGTAGACACCCGGTATATATAAAGATAAAAAATTTAGTGTATTAAAAGCAGTTTGTTAGGGCTTTTGATAAAAAAAATTCAATTGAAATACTAGCCAAGCTTTCGATATATATATATATATATATATATATATATATATATATATATATATATATATATATATATATATATATTACATCATCATCAAGAAGAATTCGCAGAGAGAGTAAAAACTGACTTCATTAAATGAACAGAACATTTGAAAAGGTAACCAGTATACGAAATAATTATAACATATCAAAAGCCCTAAAAGACTGCTTTTAATCCACGACAAAATTTAATCTTTATAATAATTGTTATTCAGTCACGGCAAATCCCACTCTGTTTATATATAATGTCCTCCAAAAAATCTATATCATTTAAGAATTTTTTTGTTATTTATTTTTTGAAAATAATTATTAGTGGTATATTTGGTGCTTATCTAAAAACAAAAAATGAATTAGATGGAAATACTAATATCACTTCCGGTATAGGTTAAATAACATAATAATTAAAATTTTTGTACTAATAACAAAAACTCCTCTTAACAACAAATCTCGTATGAAATATTACATAGAATTTGTGTTAATGTCACTTCACAAGTGTGTTAAAATATAACACAAGATTTTCGTTAATTTTAACTCGAATTGTGTATTAATTTTTCTTTACATTATCTGTTTGTTTTACTTCACGTTGTACGGTATTTCATCACAATAAGTTTGTTAAATATTTCTTACATTTAAATGTAGTTAAATTAACACGTTTACACTTATATTATGTCAATATGTCACCAAATTTCTAAGAGTTTCCAAGTTGTAAGAATGAAACTAATTTAAGCTTAAATGGAAAGAGTTTGTGCCACGGCGGAATTGTGCATTCAAATGAACAATAATAAAACAAATAACGACATTGTAAATAAAATTGCAAAAAAAATAATGATAAGTTTGATAAGTACAAATAAATATATGTATTTTCAAAATTGTTTAAATTCTTTATATTATGCGTTTAAAGTTAACAATTTTATTTTAGATTTATATTTATAGTGGTATAGTAATAATTTAGTTTCGGAAAAGATACTTTTAAACAAAATTCCACAAATTTAATAATTGTGCAATAAAATAATCTTTAGAATAAGATCTGAGTCAAACATCTTTTTAATTAACATTTTCGATCTTCAATATAAATGTGAAACAAATATAAATTTTGATTTAAATTTTTTATAATGGCGTACTATTTTAACTATAATTAACCAGAATAAATAATTATAATTCCGTTCTTACATTGAAAGAAATAAAAATTTTACAATACTTATGTATGTCACTTTTCTATAGTACCTACTGATGTAATATCTATACACGATATTTTCGTTAAAGATGCAAACTTTATTTGAAAAAAGAAAAACAACATTTCAGACCTGTCATAAAAACACCCTGTAAAATAAATATTATCAGTTGCTTCAATAACTAGAATTAATAACAACTGCGAAATAACACAAAATTATTTTCGTAGCCGCGAGCTGTAAGCAAAACAGTGATGTAAGCGCATAACTCAATAGAGCACATAAGCAATGTAAGACATAAGATCTGATTGCATAGTGGTCAAAGGTACGCACGCTTGTACCTCGTTGCGTACATTTGAATACGCTGTGACAATACGTAGCAATAATATTATGGTATTGTTTCGCATACGCTAAATTTCATTAACACACAAACAGTTTGCGAAGACGGCAAATTACTACAATCTTGCATTCACCTCGGGCTATCTAGTAACGTTGTTTGCAATTTATGATCTTATGGTACAAACATGCTTTTACATACAGTTGGAGATACATATAGACTTACCTTTAGATGATAGTTTAAGTTATTTTGTTATATATTGTGTGTATTGTTTGAAATTCTTAAGTTATTTTGTCTGTTTCGGCAATTCAAAGACTGGAAATAAAATATATAATAATTTTTTCACTTTACGCAGGGCCGGCCTTCTCTATAAAAGGGCCCGGGTAATAGAAACCTCTTTTAGTTTCTAATTTTCTTTTTGAAAGTAAAAGAAAAAATTCAAAAAGCAGAAACATGTAGCGTCATATGTATTTATTTAAATTTGCGATTTTTTTTGCTGTGTCATTAATTGTTTCTGGAAAATTACAGTTTATAGCAATTTCTTTTTCGATACTCAATAGAGCAAATGCGTTTAAGGATTCTTCACACATAGTTGACATATACTTTATTAATTTTAATTTGCTAAGTGAACGCTCTGTACTTGTTATAGTAACTGGTAAAGTAAAGAATATATTTTTAATACAGTTAGCATAACAAACCAATTAATAAAATTTTACAAAATTTTTTTAGTGGTTTTCTAATTATTTTTTCCTCAATATTTTATATCAGTTATTCATTCTCTGCTAGTTTGGAAAATATTCTTATCTGTTTCAGGAAAGTATTCTGAAATATTCAAGTCTCGTTCTATAATTTTTGCATTGTGTAAAGAGGTGTTAAATTTTAATCTTAAATTTTGGATTAGTTTTCAATTTTATTTACTAAATTAAAAGCAGAAAAAAATTAGAAAATTTTATTTTACTCTATGAATTATACAGGAACTAGAAAAAACACAAGAAACCTGTTTTTTTCGTTTGTTTTGAGGCCTCTACAATTGCGGGGCCTGAGTGCATTGCATCCACTGCATGAAATCCCCACACCACCCTTGTGGCCAATCCAGAGTTTAAATTATAAAATTAATTTTTTGGCTACAAATTCTTAAATTTACGAGGAGTAATATAGAAATATAATATGTGACAGCTATTTTATGCAAATTTTCTATTCTTTTGTTTATTTTAGAGCAAAATTTGCATAGTGCAAAGTTGTTCAAAATTAAAAGTTGCATGTAACGTTTTTTTATTAAGTTTTTGATATCATAATAATTAAAAAAATTTGTGTATATATTAGTGGCAATAATCTATGATTTTTGCTTTTGATAGTTTCAAAATGTTTTCTCTATCACTTTTATAATTCTATTTCTTTACATCTTGAGCAAATGTCTAATGTACATTTGGTTAAAAGAATAATGAATGATTTTAAAGGTATACGTTTGCGTGGACGTCCGATGAGTAGATGGGGTGGTATTATTGAGAGTGTTTTGCGTAAACGAATGTTTCCAAGTGGAAGGAATGGAAGAGCATATATGGAAAGTATCATGAATGTGGATGAAGCAAAAATTATTTGTCTGGATAGTAATGTTTAGCGAAAAATTATTTCGGCATAGTGGAAAGAGTTTGTGCTATAGACTTTTGGGTGAATGTGTTTGTATGTTTCTATTTCTTTACAAGATTAATTTTCGTAAGGCAAAATTTTAAATTATACTAAATATTAATTTTAAATAATTAATATTTTTGACAATAACACTTTTTGTAGAACACAAATATGCTACTATAATACGTTTACTATATACATGGGAACTTGATCAAAAACATAAGTAAAAATTAAAAAAAATATGTAGAATTTGATATCTATTTGACATTACCATTTTGAAAATTATAAAAATATATCATATTCAAAATCTTCGTCAACAAACACTACCTGGGTACAAAGGTTGATATCCCAAAAATTTGATTACATACCTACCATAGTCAATCTGAACAAACGGCAATAAAGAAAAAGAGACAATTTGAATAGCGCACAATGTCAGTTTGAAAGCATAGCATAGCACAAGCATAGCACGGTGTCGTCTGCTTTCTGCTCGTTATGTTAGGAACATAACGAACCATGTGACAACGACAACGCAATCTTACATGGTTTGATAGTTTAGTTCATCTTGGATCTTACCGCGTTCAGGCATTTATACGTATGGACGAGTACTTCAACTTGCCTACGTTACGTTGCGTTTAACTATATGCCTTTGTACGTACGTTTAGTTGATTCATTTGTCGTGGCATGCTCGTACATTGTTTTGGTTTTGTATTTGGTTCTAGATTAGTGATTGATTGGCGTAGCTAAATTTTCATTAGATTATGTTGTTCGATTATATTTTGAAATAATTTGGAATAATATATAAAATGACAGTCATTTAGCTATGAAATATTTTACTAATAATGTATATATTTTCAGTTTGTGAAAGCAATAATTTTAACAGTAAAAATCAAGATTTGTTTGGTTTTAAATATTCTTCTTTATCTAACATGTAATTTTTAAAATAAGAATAAAATACTTCTTGCGTGAACATTTTTTTGTGATGAATTCTTGGCTTAGATTTCTTGATATTTGATGTATTTGCAGTCATTTTATTTCAACTTTATATTTTTACACTGAAATTTGTAAATGATTCAAAATTTGGTTTCATAAAGATTTTTGATTTTTTCACAAATAATTCAATAAATTGCATTTTTTAAGTTACCTGATAAAGTAATTCTTCAAATAATTTTTTCGAATAAAGAAAATCATTTTCATTCAAATAAATTTTTTTTTTCAATAATAGCAAATAAATTATTTTTTACCAAGTATATTTTTAAAATAAAGAGCTGTATATTTAAAATAAAGAAATATATATTATTGAAATTTATATATTAATATCGAAGAAACGTTTTTCTCAGTGTTCTTTCAGCTGAAAGTGAATTTGATGGACGAACGACTTGCACTTTTCTCGATCGATCAAAATAATTATGAATACAAAATATTTACTAGAACAAATATAAACATCAGAAATAAAATATAATAAAAAATTAAAGAAAAGTTATTTTATTCATTAATTTGATTATCAAAATTTAAATAATCACAAAGTTCATGTTCAATTGACAATAATATCAAATTTTTTAGTCTTTTCTGAGTCATAAGTTTTCAGATAATTAACTGATATTAATTTTGAAAAACTCTTTTTCGATGTTTTTGGATAGTCAATATTATCCGTAAAATTACATCAGGAGTGTTCAACTCGGCGATCGCAATCGACTCTTCGAGCGTCATGACAAACAAAGTCGATCTTTGAACAAGTGGTGCCGGTGTCGATTAAAATGAATAAATATCAGCTAACCAGAACATAGAAATTAAATTACAAGAAAAAAACCTATTATACGATTATATACATACCGCAACTTTTTACATATTAACCTTCCGTTAGTCGCGCCAAAAAAATTACACGGTTAGTCGCGCCGTGTACTGAGTACACCGGCTGAGGTTTTCCAGTTTACGATGCCATTTTGGGGATTTTATTGTAAATATATATGGATGAAATGATATTTATTCAATATAAATGCAATTTTTCATAAAAAATATATAGTATTTATAATTTTTATCACAATATAACACAACATAAAATCCTATTAGGATGAATCTAGATCAGAGGTTCCCAAACTTTTTTTCCCCGTAGACCACTTTCAAAAATTTACTGGTTTCGGTGGACCCCCTGCTGCTACATTTCTACCATATTCCCAAAACTCGTCAAAAAATGTGAAGATTAGATCTAACGATGGATATATGCGTCGCGGCTGAGTTCCAACTCTAAATTCGGAGTGGTAAAAATAAAAAGAAGAATAGTATATTTTCATTATTCATTAAAATTTTTTATTAAAATAATATGATTAGACTTAATAGACTTAAAATTAAACATTAATAACGTAACTTCAACAATTAAAAAAAATAGTCATTTTTAATGGGAGGGATGCACTTGATGAATTGATAGCAAGTTATCAATATTTGGCTTCAGTTTTGTCAGGAATAACCGCAAATCTCCCCGTTCTGTGATATTCAATCTGCTCCTTTTTTTTGTTAATAGGTTTGTCACCACACTAAAACTTTTTTCGACAAGGTATGACGAGGGAAACGCTATCAAAAGTTTTCTCGCAATTTCCCACAGTCCAGGATATTTTTCGGCAATTTCTGCTTGCAGCCAAAATGTTTGATAGCCTTTTTTAAATTTCACCTTCAGCTCCTCATTGGTGGTAAGCTCGAGTAGCTCCTCTTGCAATACCACATTCGCCACTTCCGTTTCATCAAATGGATTTATGATCCATGGTGGTATTTCCATCGTCAGAATATCTTCAAATCTATTTTTGAAGTCATCATGCAAGGCATTTAAATGTTGAACGTATGTCTGAATATCCTCATCAAGACATTCTGCCTGTGACAAGTTTGGAAACTGTGCGAATTCGCGCCGACTAATATTTTGCTTCATAAATTTCAATTTTCCAAGAAAAGCCGAAATTACACCCTTTGTTTTTATTAAATTTAGGCTGTCCCCTTGCAACTGCAAGTTAATGTCATTAAATTTTTTGTACAAATCTGTCAAATACGCGATGTCTGCTTTCAATTTGATCAGATTTTCTTTTAAATCTGGATCTTTACTTTCCAAAAACTCTAAAACTGATTCAAAAAGTGAGTAAAATCTTGTTAAACATGCACCTTTCGACAACCAGCGTACTTCAGTATGTAAGAGTAATCGTTGGAAGTCTTCATCATTTTCGTCGCACAATTGTGCAAATAAACGGGTATTTAACGCGTTGCTTCTTATTTTGTTAACTGCTTTAATCACAAATTGAAGCGATTGGTGCAATCTATCACTCAAATTTTTCGCTACCAGGTGTTGTCGGTGTATGACACAGTGAATTGCAGTTACTCCTGGTATAATTCTTTGAAGATGGCTTATAAACCCACGATATCGCCCGAACATGGCAGGAGCTCCATCTGCTGCCACCGAAGTAATGTTTGTAAATGGAATCGATTTTTCCTTAAGAAAATCGCTCAGGACATTAAATATTGATTCTCCTTTTGTGTCCGTCTTCAAAGTTTTCGCGAATAGTAGCTCTTCATGGATTTCTTCGTCCATAACAAATCGAACATATGCCAATAATAAGGCTTCATTGCCAGGTAATGTTGATTCATCCAATTGAATAGAAAAATGAGTTGTTTGCAGATAATTGCACAAGAAGCTTTCAACATCAGAGCTCATTTCATCAATACGCCTTTGTACAGTGTTGTTACTCAAAGAAATTTTTTTAAGTACGTCAAATGGAGGTTTGTGCAGAACAGTTTTTAAAACCTCTTCAACAGCGGGTAAAATTAACTGTTCACCGATGGTGTGCGGTTTTCCAGATTTCGCGATAAGCAATGAGATATTGTAGGATGCCCGCAAGCCATCATCGTTACTTTGAGACGTTGAAGCGAACATACTTTGCACGGTGGGTCTTCTTTCATATTTTTCCTTCAATGTTTGAAAATATTTTAAATCTTTGCCTATTTTATCAGGATGACACCTTCTTAGATGATCTTCGAGCTTCGATGGTTTCATCGAGTCATTGCTCAAAACTTTGTTGCACAAAAGGCATATGGGCAATCGTTTGTCGGCCGTTGATGGAACAAAACCAAATTTCAAATATTGAACACTGTATTGTCGACATTTCTTCTTAGATTCAGCCATGTTTCGTATCAGTTACCTACGTGTAAAGAAAAAAAAAAGTTTGTTTTAGTAATCATAAGGTGATTTTAACAGGATATGGCTATTTGAACAGAATTGAATGGGAATAATTAGTTAATTATTGCAATGAAAAAACCAAAATGCCGGCGGCAAAACTGATTTTAATTATTAAAAGCAATAAGCCGCTAAGATTGAATCTATTTTAATGTAATGCAAAACATTTTTTGATTAATTATATTTTGATACATTTCTGTAAATTCGAGAGAAAATACTTTTAAAGAATATTTTGACGTCAAAACACCGCGATTTTAATGTTTTATTTATTACGTTGATACATTACTATACGAGTGGTACATTTTATGAAAATATTTTTAGTCATTTAGCATTAGCAACTACGAGGGCACTGAAATATGTACAAACATGCAGGTCAATTATAATAACTCTCTTTTAGTGAATCACCACAGTCGGGTAAATAAATAATTTTATAATAAAAAGTACTAAAAGTTCAATCTTTCTCGGCTTTCTGTTCTTTTATAGAAGTATCGAATAATGGCCCTGTTCAGTATTTAATTTTTATTACGTACCTACTACACGCAAACATAACAAATAATATAATATTACTACAATATAAAATAAAAGTATGTATAACAAATAGGCAGGTATACTTACTTTTTCCGGCACTGGCAAACACTGACATCGATTCACTCACACGTTTCTTTTCAAAATTCCCGAAACAAATGAGCACAGCAAATGAGTAAAGCAAATGAGTAACGTTTGTTCTTGGCATTCGTATTTATATTGGTGAAGAATCAAACAAGTTCATGCAAGATTGCAAGCACAGTACAAGTCGTATTTCGTCCCTATGCACGTCTTAACTAGCGTTGCTGGCTGGCTAGCGGGCGGCGCTTTGCAAGTCTCGATACGCGTTGTACTCAAAATATCGAATATGCAAGTTTTTACAAGTTAACAGTCGCTGACTTTCTTAAAATACACTACTCAAAAAAATTAACGGAGGTTTAAAAAAAAGGAAATTAATACTAAATAAACAGGCTATCAGATCCATATGCCGGCCTAACTGAAAAAAAATTTTCACACCCGTGGACAAAAAAAAAACAAGCAAAAAATTTGCAATATTATTTTTTTGCGCTATCTGTTAGTATTGCATGAGAACCGTAACTCCTAAAATATTTTAGCAAAAATCTGAAAATTTGAATCATAAAGCTTCAAAATGCTTTTTTTAAAGTCTCAATACGACCATTTTGCACCGAAATAAAGCCTGTCAAAAATCACCGAAAAATTTGGAATTTTTTTTAGTACCTAGTGTATTATCTGCCTACAATGTAGGCCCTACATTGATAGGTACAGCCAAGCCAACATTTTAGTTCTTTACGATCGAAACCAGATAAATTTTCGTGGACCCCCACTTACAACCAGTGAACCCCCATTTTTTTTTCTCGCCATCGTAGACCCCCGTCGAGTCTTCCGTGGACCCCTGGGGGTCCACCTGGACCACTTTGGGAATCACTGATCTAGATGAATCTAGATTACAAAAATAGTGTTCATAAAATATATAAATTCAAGTATATATAATGAAAATACTTACTACATGTTCCTTTGATGACACCTACTCGACAAATGAATCGAAATTCGCGACAAAACTGTTCCGGAACAATTCGCGCCGGTGCCCGAGTCTTGACGCGCGTTCGGTTTTCGCGTGTATACTCGCGGCATATGCACGGACAGTTGATGTTAATATGCTTAATCGATAGCTAATGAACCACCGGAGGAATACATGAAAGGTAGAAGTGCTTAAATTCATCACAAAAAATTTTGCAATCAAAAAACGAGCGCCCGTGTACTCAGTACACCGCGCGACTAACGGAAGGTTAAACTGGATTACCAAATTATTTCATATTTATTTCTAATTTAAATAAAATAATATATTTTAGGCTTGTGTGTAGCCAAAACTAAATAAATAAAATGTATTCTCAGAAATTTTAGAATTACTTCTATCAAAAATGACCTGCCTACAACATAAATATATTACCTAAAGGAATTGTATTTATAAAAAAAAACAATCTATTTATTGTGTTTATAGGCCATAAACTAAAATATCAAATAAAACTAATATCAGCATATTTAAAGTATATAAGAAAATTAGTTTATAATTTTGATATCATTATTACCAAATCTATAATTATATACTAATAGAAAAAAATGAAAGTAAATTTTTAATATCATAAGAATAGCAAAATATATATATATATATATATATATATATATATATATATATATATATATATATATACAGGCTGTTCGTTCGCCAGGTTGACATAGGGCAATAACATGGGATATCGATAATATGCAGAATACTCTTTCTGAAGTAAAATTCGGAGAAATACTTATAATACTTTTCTATAGGGAATAAAAAGTTATATAATCTGGTTTTAGTTTTAATTTGCTAGCATGGGCCGTTTGGGCGCTAGAATTTTTTTTAAAATGTTTTTTAGAATTTGATAATTTTTATGAGCAAATTTTGAAAAAAATCTTATTTTAAAAAAAATTCAAAATGTAATTTTTTTTTAAATTTGCTCAAAAAAATCTGAAATAGAGAAAAAAATTAGCTACATAATAGCTAAGTAACTTTTTTTTCTAACTCATACTGATTTAGCAGGAAAAATTATTAGAAATTCTAAAAAACATTTAAAAAAAAATTCTAGCGCCCAAACGGCATATGCTAGAAAATTAAAACTAAAACTAAATGATATAAGTTTTTATTCCCTATCGAAAAGTATTTTAAGTATTTCTCCGAATTTTACTTCAAAAAGAAGTATTCTGCATATTATCGGTATTCCATGTTACTGCCCTATATCAACTTATATATATATATATATATATATATATATATATATATATATATATATTATATATATACAGGGTGTAACAGAATAACTATTTCTAATTTTCAGAAATGATAGAGGGCACATAAAGAAACATTTTTTATTAATAAACTAGTGTCCGAAAATTTTTTTTTTCTCGGCAGTCGATTGTAAAAAAACAGAACTTCATGTTATAACCCGAGAATTAACGGAGATTTATAATATCCGTTAAGACCATTTCATTCTACTCAAAAAAGTGCCTTAAGAATGTGAAAATTATTTTCATCTAATTTAAAAAACAATCGAGATATCGCCATTTATCAAAATACGGAAAAAGCGAACTTTTCGCCATAACTCAAAAACAAAAGACGATAGCTAATTTTTGTTTTTATAATTGAGTTTCTCTTAAAAAAAGCGATCGAGGATGCGCGGTCCATTTTTTCATATCTCTTATAGTTTCCGAGTTTCCCTATGAAAACATCCAAATTTGCCCATCCTGTACATCGTTACAACTTGTGTATCGAAAATGGTGGTCGTAACTTCGAACAATTTTTATAAAGTTTAATGCACTATTATTTCTAATAAAATGTTCCTTAACTTAACTACTCTTTGACGTTGTAATAATTAAAATTGTTTTTAACGATATCTAGTGTATCTTGACACAGAGAAATTTCCGGACACTAGTTTATTAATAAAAAATGTTTCTCTAAGTGCACTCTATCATTTCTGAAAATTAGGAATAATTATTCTGTTACATCCTGTATATATATATATATATATATATATATATATATATATATATATATATATATATGCGTATTTTTTAAATTCATATTATTGTAATTCACAATAACATAAAATGTATAATTATTTAAGTATCATCAAATTATGCAATCTTAATAACATCATTGACATTGACATTACAATAAAATTAAAAATATTGAAGTTAATTGTTAATAATTAATCTAAATAGTTTTTAATATCACAAAATTAGACAAATTAATCTTATTTTTTTTTTAATTTTGTCGAAACCGGTATATCACAATTTTCCTGGGATGGTAAAATTTGCTGGTTAAATTAATAATGTATTATTCAGCAAGCATGTAATGATGGTTGTTACTCATGAGAATGATGTATACAGTACGAGTTACAGACGAGTGTTGTAATTTATTTAATTGAGTAATAATTATTATATGAGAGATTTACGATTAGTTAATAAGAAAGAAATGAAAAAAAAAAGCAATTTGAACAAACAAAGTTGTTGTCATAGCAGCGAAAACGAAAAAGGTGTAAGCAAAACAATAATGTTAAAACATGCAGTAGAATAAACAAAAACTTTTATTTCATTCTTTTAAAACAAAAACAAAAAAAAAGTTCTAGCGATTATTCATATTTGTATATCGAACTAATTTTGAATTTACTAAATATATAGGGCTGTAAATAATATATAATGATAGTACGGTAGTAATGATATAACGGTAGAGTCAATTTTTTATTTAAACAAAATCAAAGAAAAAACAACGATCAAAATCTAACTGCATCTGAATATTTAAATAGAAATGAGCACGTCGCAGTTAAATAATTATGTAAGTCCGTTTCTGTGTTTGTGACATAACTATGTTTATTTTTCCGTCATCTGACAGATTGAGAAGACCCCGAGGTGAAGACGCTAGCCTCGTTCTTAGCAGGAAGGATGCACGTGCCGTGCCGTGTCGGACAAGCCGCAGAATCATTGACTCCAACTCCAACTCGGACTCAGATTCAGACAGATGAAATGATGAGTTAAAATATAGTTGAAGCCGCCCGCAGCTTGGAATAGCGAGTGACGTATGCCACGTATTAGCATTGTTTAGCTTGTCGTAGAGTTATTTCGTGGGCCGAACAAGATTGCCTTTAAAAGATGCGTCCCGCACTTATTTTCGTATGTGATGTGTTGTTAATAAATGATCGTGTTTGATAAATTTGGACAGGTAAATAACAGCGCTGTGCTGTACAATAGGACTTTGCCTTTCTATCTATCGCTTTTACTTGTAGATATACTATTGCTATTACATTATATCTGTCCACGGAACTTTTTTTGAATTATTTACTAGATAAATACGGATTTATTATTAGTTGTCTTTAAATTCGATTGTTGCTTCAAATATATCAATTTTCAATAATCCATCTATATAATTATTTGTTTAAAAATATGTCCATGTATACTAATAACAAATTTATATTAGTTAGAGACACTATTATATTATTGTAAATAATAATAAATAATTAGTTTTATTCTATTAAATACAAATAATGTTAATCTTACAAATCTCTTAAGCTTAATAAATAAGTAAAAAAAAACAAAAATAAAATGACGATTAATTAAAATAGCAAGCTTTAAATGACATTCACAAAATAGCGACAACTCAAAAACCGATTTTTTAAAGTGGCAGAAAAATTAATCAACCGTAACATAGAATTTATAGAATTTTTTGGGCTGGTATGCCTTGGTCGATCTATCTTCGTCGCAGACTTTTCGTCATACATCGTAGATGGCATACACTGAGAATGCCATCAACGATGTATGACGAAACGTCTGCGACGAGGATAGAAACTTCTATAAATTCAATGGATAGCGGCCGTGAAAGCCTGAAAATCACCAAATTTAACATAGTTTTTAATGTAAGTGGAAGTTATAAATTCAAAAATGATTTCAACTTGGTCATATTTTCATATTTGTTTTCATATCAAATATCAGCATTACATGTTTAAATTAAATTTAAAATTAAAGTAAAAAAAAGTAAACTATTAAACATGCTGGTACCACAAGCTCGGTTTCAAAGTCGGTTTTAACTAATACTGATTTTAAGATAACATAAACAGAGCCTAGTCATTTTATGAACTGCTGATTATCGCTTGACCAAAAAACCAAATATAATCGGCAATTGCCAAAGTAAAAAATTAAATGAAAATATTCTAATATAAATATGTATATAATTTGATTAATTTATAAATTAATCTCCCTAATTGTCAAATGTTTGTATGTATGTGTGTTTGTATGTATGTATGTTTGTATGTATGTATATATGTTTCTCCAGCAACTCCTCCTAAACCCCTGAACCAATTTTGATGGGAGTGGTGTCATTTTAATTGGTTCATTCCCTATTTGAGAATAGGCAAGTTTCATCTTTCTACGATTTCATTTTGGTTCGCAAAAATTTGAATCAAATTATGTTTATAATGCAAATGTCAAATGACAGCTGTGTGAAATTATGTACACTACTGATAGAAGTGTTGCTTTTGAGTAATATATAATAGTGCAATTGATATTTTATTATTATTTGTTTATTTATTTATTTTTAGTATGTTTATATGTTTAATTACTATTTTCGACTTCAAACGTGACCCTTTAAGGATCACGGGTTTTCTAGTTACACATATTATTATTATGCAAGTACAATATGAATATATTTTTTAGAAATAAATTGTAAATTTTTTATATAAGATTTAGTTCCTTTAAAATATGATCGCAAAATATGAATATTTTAACATATCAGAAAACGGTATCTGTTACAATATCGCAATGCTGTATGAGAAACAGACAAATTTTTTCAAATAGAAAAACAAACTTGATAAATATTATACCTAGATATAAATAAAAAAAATCTATGTATTGAATCCTTTAAGTAGAAGTAACAGTTGTGCAAAATCATTGTTTCATTTGTGTTGAATCTAATGGTGTGGTATTGTATTTGTGCCAAGGTAACAAACGCATGTACCACGCCACCACGGCGCGGCGCGGCGCGGCGTGTCGTGTCAAATGGCGGCTAGCGAAATTACATGGATCACTGACGCGCAATATTTTTGCCTAACGACCTCCGATTTAAGCAAACAATCTTTGACAACGCTCATTTGAAAAGTTGTCGGCGTATGCCGGACTTGGGGAGTTAATCACTGCTCAGCCATTGTTTCTTATGAATTATTTAATATCGCCTGTCATAATTGAGGATGTCTTAACCTCTAAAGATCCGCTTATAATTTACTTTGATTACAGTTTCATGTAAATTTATTAAGTGATGTATTGGTGTATGCGTATATGCGCTAATGAAATACGTTCTTTTTTTTATTTAATATGTCACAGTCAACGACACGCCTTCTTAACAACATCTTAATTATTTTCCATTTAGAATGATGCAAAGATTTTGCATGAATAATTTACAATCTTGATTACATGTTTCGCTCTCTAAATATATTATTATTCAAATGTGTCTTTAATAAAAATGTCACTTGATTAAAAACTATATTACAAATACGACTTTATTATCTCAATGAAGTAAATTGTGTTCTAACGTTCTCATTAAAATGCTATGGCAATGGAATTAATTTAACAAGTTTGCAGATTAATTTTTTTAATTTAGTTTTTAATATAAGCAAATATGTGACAAATGTAATACTAAATCATGAAAAATATATTTGAATAATATGTAGTTATTTATAACTAATTTGGAATGATATCAATCTGATAGTTATTTGAAAATATTTCGTTCAAATTAAATATTTTTCAACATTTTGCTAAACATGTTAATCCTTTCACTATTATATATGTATATTCAAAAAATGTAAACATAAACTATTTCTTATAATTTCTTATGTTGAATAAAAAAAACTTAAAACCATTAAAATTCAATTCAATTTAATATACGGTTTCAAAACGAAAGTCCAATGGAGAAACTAGTATCACTAAATAAAAACTCATATTCAAAAGCTATAAATGATTGACTACCTAACCTTTTTACCTTTTCTTCCAGTTTAACCTAACTGGTAACAAATTTTTCCAATAAATTTATTTTTTATTAATAACTGGGCACTAATCTTTTCATCTTTATTAACAGTTTTTCACATATGGATTTTATCCGATTAGATTTTATCCACTGAACTTTAGTTCGGTTACTTTCATACGTATTTCGCCATCTAATATATTAATTCATATGACAATAATTATAAAAATGGTATATATAGCTATTTTGTTTCAGTTTTCAATTTCAATTATGTTTTATTCAAACAGTACAGTATAATTTTTTATCCTTAAATTCTAGAACGATACTTTCGTCATCTTTTAAAGAGTTGCGATGCCATATATTGTAGATGCGCATCTTCAGTGCATCATGCCATTTACGATGTATGACAAAACGTCTGCGACAAAGATTGACAACTGCATACCAGCTCAGAAAATTCTATAAATTCAATGAATACCGGCCGTGAACGTTTGAATATTACTATTATAGTAAAATGGTTCCAGAACTAACACTCAATGGATAAAATCAACTTAACCTAACCTAACTAATCTTTTTTTATTTTTGTCAATTGTACTATTGGATATAGGTATCTGATGAGATTTTGTCTATTGGACTTTAGCATGACCAAGAGTAAAATATAACATTTAAAACTAATTGGGTTTTTTCTAAACCATGCTTTATAAACTGGTGGCTATAATTACTATATAATGAATTTTTACAAAATTTGACAATAATATTAGAAACACTATTGGGTATGTGTGAATTATAGCTCCATCAAACAGACAAAACCATTTTAACAAAACCTATCAAAAAAATTTGGCATTTTTTTGCTCTTTTATTGCTATTTTATTGCCGCAATTGCAAATTAATTGCTATTTATTTTTAAAAAATATGACTGGTTTTGCCAGCTTGACGTCAAGCTGGCAAAACCACAAATATTTCATCATCAATGGGGATTCAATGTCAAAATTAAAACTAAATTATAAAACTTTTTATGATCTATGACGTACGAACACCCGGTATATATATATATATATATATATATATATATATATATATATATATATATATAAAGTATATAAAGCAATTAAATAGCAAATAATTCTACACGAAAATACATGTAGTTTGGTTAAGTAATATGTGTGGTTTTGCTAGCTTTGATATCAAGGTAGCAAAACCAGTAATATTTTTTTTAAATAAATTTAAACAATAATGGAGATGTGTCAAACCGATAGCAATTAAATAGCAAATAAATGATGAAATATTTGTGGTTTTGCCAGCTTGACGTCAAGCTGGCAAAACCAGTCATATTTTTTTAAAATAAATAGCAATTAATTCGCAATTGCGGTAATAAAATAGCAATAAAAGAGCAAAAAAATGCCAAATTTTTATTTATGGGTTTTGTTAAAATGGTTTTGTCTGCTTGATGGAGCTGTGAATTATGATTTTTAAATTATTTTTTTTAATCCGTTCTTGAGAGGCTTTATTAAGCTGGCACAACCATGTCAGCACAACCAAAGAAAAACATAGCAAACATTGTTAACCATTTATTAACTAATTAATTACCACATTTTTAAATTTTTAACAGCTTTTTTAAAAAAATACAGTAGTCGGAGCAGCTTGATATGAAGCCAGCTATATTATAAATATTATATGATTGTGCTGGTTTTATATCAAGCTGGCTCGACAATTGTATTTAAAAAAAAAAACGGTTAAAAATTTAAAAATGTGGTAATTAATTAGTTAATAAATGGTTAACAATGTTTGTTATATTTTTTTTTACGGTTTTGCTTTATTTTATTATATGGTTGTGCTGGCTTTATATCAAGCTAACCCGATCACCGTATTCTATTAAAATAGAGCGGTTATAAATTTAAAAATATGGTAATTAATTAGTTAATAAATGTTTAAAAATGTTTGTTATGTTATTTTTGTGGTTTTGCTTCATTAGATTATATGGTTGAGCTGGCTTCATATCAAGCTGGCCCGACAACCGTATTTTTTTTTAAAAAAGAGGTTACATATTTAAAAATGTGGTAATTAATTAATTAATAAATGGTTAAAAATGTTTGTTATGTTTTTCTTTGGTTGTGCTGACATGGTTGTGCCAGCTTGATGCAGCTTTCTTGAGATATGAAATCAAAAACAGTGTTTTATATCACCACATATTTGTTTAAAAAGCAAAATTTGTAATTTTTAAAAATTCGTATGTAAAAACAATGACAAAAAAACATATTCTAAGAAACTAAGTAATTCAATTTTTTTTTAATTTAGGTATTTTTTACGACAAATTAAAAAAAAAACATTTTATTTTTTCACTACAAAAGTATTATAACTCGTTCCCAATTATTATGTTAAGAGGAGTAGAATGATTATTGTGTTGAGCTTAGATATTTGTGATTGAGGCAAAGCCGAGGCCAAGCAATCTGGGCGATACACAAAAAGAGCTTTCTATTCCCAGTGATAAATAAAAATACATGCAAAGTAACCTTAATCAGATACTAACAATTGTGAAATAGTATGCATCTATTATTTATATTTGTCACGTGATTTTTGAGAATTAATGTTTCTTTGGTCGAATATAAAATTTCTGATAAATTTGGCGGTGCATATTGAATTTCTAGCACATCTTTACACATTTTCAATAGTCAAATTCAAATTCAAGCAAAAATAAACAATGCAATTGTCAATTACCTTAACTTGATTTGAATAATTTTTAATGTAGCCGTCGTGTTTCTTTGGTCGAATGTGCAGTTTCTGTCAAATATGATGGTGACATTGCATTTCTTGACTTCTTCACACATTTTAAATAATCAAATTCAAATTGAGGCAAAAATAAACAATGTAAGTAATTGTCAACCAACTTAACTTGACGTAATAGTGTTTCAATATAGTCGCCGAAGATGTCACTAATTAATTGTAACTAATGATGTAACTAATTGCTGTATAATAATGTCATTATTGTACTAGTGACATAATGATCTCACTCTCTCTCTCTCTCTCTCTACATAAGCAATAAGGTAACGTAATATTAATATCATGATACATTTGAAGAAACAAGCATTTTATTTGACTTGAAACTGATTATTTATGAAATGCTTCTAAATACAACCAAATTTGCATGGTGTAAATTGAATTGAAATAATGAAGAGAAAAGACTGAAACGAAATTAAAACCATTAAAATAAAAATAAAAAATGATATATGTACGTATATACATATATATATATATATATATATATATATATATATATATATATATATATATATATATATATATAATACTGGTTACGTATTTAAACACAGCGAATGTTTAGGCGGGCGAGCAGTAGAGCAATATAAGAAATACCGCAAGCACTTCTCAACCTTGTCACTTGTCAAATAGTGAACGTTGCAAAACATACACAGTGACACCAGGTGAACTGGCTGCGTTACATCATTAAGTACCTTCTAATACTCGACGCGTTCTCACACATTCCCACCTTACGCCACCTCGTCCCTCATCCACAAATCCTACAAACAAAAAAACCAAATCGTTTATTTTGCGTTTGGCGTTACGTGGTGATTCAATCCAACGTCACCCTGCTCTTAATTTGTCAAGTACCAATTTACAGCATCTTCTCGTCTTTACGCTCGGCAGAGCAAAACCAGATAAAAAAAAAAAACAAGATGGAAATTTTTAGTTAATTATATAAGAATTGATAGTTTTTTGCTACAGATGTGCAAAAAATTACTTTTAGTTATTGTCACTTTTTATTTATTTCGACTTGTTATTATCGGCGACCTCAAATATGTTTTTTGTATGTTGATTATTATCTTTAATTTAATTCTGACAAGTCTATTTATCTCAATACGCTTTCGTGAATATGAAACATAAATATATATATATATATATATATATATATATATATATATATATATATATATTTCGATTTTTATGTGACAAAATAAATGTATTTAATAATTATTGTAAGAAATATAAATATGAAATATTCTAGATGTTAGCAAAAATAAATATAGTTAAAATAATGTAAACATTAACAGTTAAAATTCATCATCATATTTAGTACGACAGCCCTAGGAGAGCCTTGACCGCAAATACCAAAGTACTTATTCCGTGATCATTCATTTAGACCTTTTCGAAACTGTAAGTCGTGCGTTCGCAAAAAGCAGCGATGACTTTCGGTCAGTAATCTAAAGTCAGTAATCTAAAGTATTGTTATTTTAAGATAAACTACTGTGTTCGACGACGAACAGAAACGCTGGCCAGCGGATTCAAACCATGGTTCACGGTATTATATTCGGTAGTATCAACAGTTATATTATTTACCACATATTTTGAAAATAAAATCTATCTTACAAAAAAGTGGTATCTTCAGGTCTCAATAGCACTGCGGTCTATTGGCCTTTGATTTATCTCATGAAAGAAATCCTGCTTCTCCTGTAAAGATCTGCAACTTTGTCCACGGAAATCTGTTCACTGAGTCTCTCTGTATCTCGTCTAGTCTACACTTGTATCTTTTTTGAGACAGACTGTCACAGTCACAAATCAAGTGTTCGAATGCTTTTTTACATTTTTTGCATTGTCTACATTAATTATCTATTAATTATTTATTTTGCAAGTAAGATAAATTAAATTTCATGAAAATCGATAATACATTTTCTATGATCAAATACTGACATTAACTTTTATCTATTTACTACTTACTTAGTTGTTTTCTTCCGAAATTTTTATATTATTCAAAAAATGTGAAAACCCAAATAAAATAATGTTCTAATTCAAAAACTATAGCTGTTGCAGCCAGGAGTGAGAAATTAAGCCAACAAAAACTCCATTATTATTATATAGGCGAGCTTCCAAAAATAGTTTCTTTTTCGGGCCTTCTACAATTTGAAAACAAACAAACAATTTAGCAATAAACACAAGACTGTAGAAAATAATTTCTTCAAATTTAAACACTTACAATAATGAAAAAGTTTATACTCCGTCATAATGGTAATTCTATAGTTTTTTTAAACACATTCAAATATGAGCATATGAAAGTATGTAACAAAATTATATTGGTAATGAAAAACAAATTAGTCAATTTTTTTCAATATTATATTCTACGTCACTACGTTACTATATATATATATATATATATATATATATATATATAGTGACGTACGCGAAAAGGGGGGATTAGTGGTAATTCCTCCCGAAAATTCGAAAAAACAATATCATTGAAACACAAAATTAATTTACTTAAAAAATATTGTGTGAATAATTGTTGTTGACTAAAATATACTTTATGTGTGACAAAAAAAAATTATATGTACCATTTAATTTTATATTTTTATGATATACTAATTTCATAGTCATCAAGTTTAGTTTGTAATTCATTAATATACTTAATTTATTTTTGTTTTTTTAAATCATTGAACTGTGAACTGCTGGAACTGAACTCTATGGAAACTATGGCAAATTTTGTGGGAAAATTGTCTAATGTAAGTAATTTCATGCACGTGCACGCACAAAATAAAATAAAAACAACAGACTGCTTTTCCATACATATAAAATGTATTTTTCGTATATTTTACTCATAAATGCTATTTTTGAGTACGTCACCTTAAAAATTAAAAAAAAAAATGTCTGTGGCGCTATCATCTGAGGGACTGGACCCCTTGCGACAACTTTTTGTATCTAGCTTTCCTAGATCATTTTCTAGTTGCATCATTATTAAGCCCCGATTGAAATTATTCATTAGCATTTGTGCAAATTAAAGCAATATCCTTCCTTGAAATATTTTGCAACGTGCGCCACTGTATATATATATATATATATATATATATATATATATATATAGTTATTCTATCACCAATAAATTAATTTAAAATTTAATTTGCCATATAGTATCGAAAAGATTATGAAAATATTTTATGGCAATACTAAACATTGTATTTATAATATATCAGATAATAGACAAAAATGAACTAAGCTTATGTGTATGTAAAGATAAGCAAGTATAGTATGAGTATCTTAGTTGTTGTACCTATATAAACGCCGTAGTATTCGCATTATATCAACCGACAAGAAGATTGCAACGTTTATAGCAGTTTTTATGCGGCGTTTTTGTAGCCAACTAAATTTGTAAGTCGATTGATATTTAATGACCATTTTATTTTATTTAAAGTCCGCAGTCGTAAAATTAACTAGGAAATTTCAATGTAAACCTGGATGCCGCACGCCATAGTAGGTGTGTCATTATTCAGTTTGATGCCTTCGAAAATAATTTTATATTTATAATTAATAATTAAGAGTGTTATTAGCGTCGCAATAAAAAGTGGAATAGCAAGTATAGTATGTCATCGCTGATCGCTTAGATTATGTTGTGCTGCGTTGCGCGCCTTTCAAAGAAATATGACTACGAATTTTTCGTCGGTTTTTGTTGATTAGGTTTTACGAGTTTGTCGTTTATATCTTAAGCGACCACGACACAGTTAATTGTTGTAAATTACTGCTTTGATTTAAAACGTATAAAACGTGTTTTATTTATTTATAGTATGATAAATTATCTTTTGCTAGTTACATTTTATGATTTTATCTATCTATCTTTCAGAATATAAAAATATTTCTCTAAAAAAAAATTAGTTATTTCAATTCTGACTTCCTGATGTTGAAGTCACTTGGAGTGCGAAACAAATTTTTTGCTAATTAATTCATCAGTATATAATTGTTGTCTAAAACAATCGAGGACTTCAATGGAATAGTGATGAATATGACACCTTCATCAAAATTGAGATTTTTCAATATTAGAAAGAATACGTACTTCAGTCAATTTGAATATTTGTTAAATATTATATATAGCTGTTTATTTGTTGTTTATATTTTTTAAATAGAACCTATATTATATATATGCTTTAAAAATATTATTTTTAATGATATAACAGAACAATTGAAGATCATAAGATCATTTTGTGCCATTAAATATCGTAAAAAGTTAGTACATTAAAACTTAGATCATTTTTTTATCACTAATAATAAAAGAGTTTCTTAGGAAGAGACAAAAAAATTGAATCATTTCATATAATACTTTTTCTTTGTTTAGCTAGTCCGGCTAATTAGAGATTCTTAACTCCTGACCGAATGACGTAAATTTTTTAATTATCTAAGTGTAAATTGTGAATTTCGAGGTATTTAGTTCTTCGGCAAAATTCTTTTTTTAGTACTCATTCGCAAGTATGAAATTCTGTCATTCCATACAATTGTACATAGAGATGGTATTTTTTTTAAATATTACACGTTTATTTTTTATTTGTATATAAAAGCACATAGGTTTACATTTTAATATAACAGCTTTTGCTTTAAAATATATTTCATTTTGTTGATAAAATATCATAAAAATTTATTTTGGTTGTCTGACTGTTTATGAGTATTAAAAAATAAAAACCCAGTTATAGACAAGTTCAAATTCAGGATGTAAACACGGTATGTAGAAGTGCCACGAATGTTTTTGTAAATATCAGCGTATTAACCTAAAACGTTTATATGACAAGATTACAGGCAATCACTAAGGCCAAAATCATGTTCGTAATTAATGGTACGCATTAAAAATCCGAGATTTTGTGTACGGTACGCGGCAGAGAGGCGCGGAGTGCAATCAGTTTTGTCATGTAAATAATTTGTTAGTTGACACATTTAAATCAATTTTGAGAATCAGGTTTTGAAATGCTTCAGTTTGCGCTTCGCTCTTTGCCTTCGAAAAAAGAGAATGTAACGGTGCTGGTGCTGATGCCGACTCTTGATGACGATTTCTGTTACCGTAGAATCACTTAAGTTTTTCATAATTTACGACCGCGTTTACCGAACTGGTCGCATTTTCAAAACTCGACCTAAAATTTTTAATTAGTTTTGACAACATGTAATCTATTACTTTTAATATATTGATTGGATTGGACCCCTGATCACTAATTTATATTGCCAAATTGCTTACATTTTGTCAAATATCTAACTTTTCCAAATATTCCAATCAAAATATTTGTGCTATACAACGACGTTAACATATTATTAGATAGTTAATTTAGAGTCAAATGTCTTAAAATTAAAACATTATTACGTACGAAATAAAAGTAATGGATTCGAAGGTAAATATTACTTTTCGGTTGACTATTGCATCTTGCATAAATAGCCGTTAACCATAAATAAGAAAACAATATGTCGTTCAGGATTGTAAGCAACATTCTAGAATTTTTATTGGAATAGAAATATTAGCTAACAAGTATATACCAACTGTATAACTAAGTAATATTGCATGTATGAAATAAAGTTTTGGTTAGCGCGTTGCTTCCTGGAAGCCGGGCAGGCAGCTGGGGCACCGCCAACGCTAACACAGCGCAACGCGGGATTATAATAATCAGTCATTTATTAAAACAAAACAATATTTTGACGGAACACGTAGTCACGAACAATATCATTCGCGCACGATGTGCCCGGGGCGTTGGCGCGAACAATCCTCATTGTCGGATCGGATCGGATCGGATCGCAGTGCGTTTCTCGCTTCGCCGACACAACTATTTGCTCTATGGATTCCGATTCCAATGGAGAATAGGCTTAGAAGCATTTTTTCTCTCTCAGTATTTTGTGTCATTGTAATCTTACAAGTAATAACTTCTTTATTTGTAATAGATATAATAATAGTAAATAAAATTAATATTTACATTGCTTCATAGTTGATATTTAAAAAAAAAAACTAATACTATACACAACTTGAATTTTTAAAGTTAAAAAGTGTTTTATACGCAACAATGTAAGAAAATTTTAATTTTCTTCCAAAATGTAATAATCAATTTTCATAGCACTTTCTGCGAGCACCTAGCTACATACCGTGTGTTGACTTGGACCGTCGTACATAGGGATTTAGCATGTAAAATCAGACATGTGCGATTTCCTGCTTCCCAAATTATTTTACAAAAAAAACTTTGTTTTAGGAAATACTTTTACATGTAAATCAATTAACAACATTTTTTTTTGAAACTATCCCAACATCAGGAATTAGCCCTAGAGTTGTCAAGAAATTGACTGAAAATGGCATTAGCCGTGAAATTGAAACAAAAATAAAACAAATGCTAAATGCTATATACTATTTCACGGCTACTGCCATTTTCCAGTCAATTTCTTAACAACTTTAGACCTAATTCTTGACGTTAGGAAGGTTCCAAAATTTTTTTAGTAATTGATTTACATGTAGAAAAGTATGCCCTAAAACATTTATCATAAGGTTTTTTTTTGTAAAATATTTTGGGAAGCAGGAAATCGCACATGTCTGATTTTACATGCTAAATCCCTATGTATGACGGTCCAAGTCAACACATGGTATATTATTTTTAATTTTTAAATTTGCTCTCAATCATAATTGATCAAATATATTTTTAATAATTAATGTTTTTTGATACACCTGACTTAAATTACACAAAGGTAAACAAGTTGTAGAAAGTACTTAAGCATTTCAAAATAAATATCGAAAACATATTTAAATACAAGAGCTTTTAAAAATTTAAAAATATAGATTAATGAGGGTGTTCACTATAATCGAATTTCTTTATTTTGTTCTAAAATTATAAATTTATTAAGATAAATCAATTTAAAAATATTAAAAAAAAAAAACCATACTCTTCAAATAACATTTTACCTCATCATTCAGTCTTTCATACGCCTCTCTTTTTATTTCCTATTATCTTTCTTTATTTGATTGAGAAAAAAGTATGTTACAAGTAATAATACGAAATACACCGAATCATTGCCATCAAAATACCAATTTTTAAACATTTATTTTGCGCTTATTAGAAATAAATTTGAAAATAAAATATATGTGTCATGCCCCAATGCATAATTGCCACATTTGTGAAATAGTTTCTTGCCTTGTTTGGGTATTTGTTTTAATAATAAAAAAAATGTCTTAATCTTCTCTAAACAATAACAAACAAGCATGTTAACCTAATCTAAGCTGCAGTAAGCTCCACCACATTTTTCACAGACTAGGCAGAATTTTGCCAATATTATTATCGCGTAACAATCTTTACTCGCAACAAGTAAGTTATTCAAATAAGGAAACTAAATAAGTGTTAAAATATTATTAAATTTACATTTTAAAGTAAATTTGAAATTGCTAATAAAAAAATATTAATGTAGAAGTACAGCATTTTTATATCTTTAAATATTTGAAAAAAATTCTTGGAGTATGGTATGTTATTTTACATATGAAAAAAATAACTGCAGAACATTAAGAATATATAGGGTTTTATTTAGGCCAAATTAAAATAATGATAATTATCAAAACAAGAAAAAAATGTGTCTAAATATTCCTCGATCAAGAATTATGAAAATTTGCAATACTGAAATTAATAAGATTTGCAATTTTCATATGCTGAAATTATAGAAAAATAATTTAATTTAAATCATTTTACTTATGTAAATTTTTATAAAAAAAAATATTTTTATTCTAGATGTTAAGCAAGACAAACTTTTTTTTATATTTTAATTTCAAATAAATAATTTGCAACATAATTTGTTCAACTACACTAACTTAAATAAATCTTCAAAAACTTCAATTTTCTTTAATTTATATTGTTAAATTATAAATTATATTTAATTTTCTTTTTATTTTTTTTGCTTTTATTAGGATTTAAACTCAGATCATATTTTTTGAGAATAATAACCACTTGTACCAAACGTTAACTTAATAGGACCATCCAGTAAAAATTAAAATTGGTATTTTTTAATATAAACCAGAATTTTATGCTCAATATAATAATAAATAAAATGTTAATATATATAGTAGGTATAACCAGTAAAGTCCGCATATTAATTATTTTTTGAAAAATTTAATTAGTTAAATATGTAGTTTTATTTTTGCTGAAAATTTTTATATCGATACAAAATCGCATTCTAAACAACTTTTTCTAATAATTTTTGTCAGTATTTGAAGAGAAAGTTGATTTTTGAGACTTTTTCTGTTAAATTTAATTTTGCGGTATACTGGAAATCACATGACAACATTTGATTATTGCCAATTTAGTTCATTTACAAGCATAAATGATTGGCTTAACTAGATTTTACAAAAAATAATTAATAAAAAAATTCTTATATGATGCGGACTTAATTGGTCACACCAGGACCGGATCTGGCTTTTTACTAGTCTGCGTGCGGAAAAAATTTGTACATCTCTAGGTTGATGCGAGAAAAAATTTGACAAAAACGTACATACATACACAATTACGTTATGTACCCAAAAGGGTGTGGCACAAAATCTTTTCATTATTCACAAATTAATTTTCTCCAAACATTTCTGTTCAGACAAGGAACTCTAGCTTCATCCATATCCATGATATCTCTCATACATGTTGTTCTATTCCTACTACTTGTAAATTTTAACTCACGTAAAACACACTCAATTATACTGCTCTATCTACTCATCGGACGTCTACGCAAACATATACCTTCAAAAATCATTCATATAAATTCTTAAATCTTAACACCAACAAGGCCAAGTAAGTAGTTTTATTATCAAATAGCTATTTTTGCCTTCTTGTTGACTAAATTGTCCATTCAGACATATTTAAAATTTCACAAATTTCATATTCTAATTAATTTAGTCAGTAGATAATTGCAAATATTCTTTGATTAATTTCAATTTTGAAAAAAACTTGTTTCGCTAGATGCAACGCTAGATGTAATCGGCAAAGTTATTTTTTTTTAAATGTTGTGCGTATATCTAAACTTAACATCAACAAATTGACACCTAAGCGTATTAAAGTTTGATACATTTTAAACTATCATTTTACCATTTCTCTCTACATTATATCATATTCTATTTACATATCTAGTTCGTTAATCGTAACTTAAAAATTCGTGTAAATTTAGACATGTAACGTCACAACTTAATGCTGAAAAGAACAATTATGAATATTATTAACTTGAAAATTTATTTTCCCCATATTTATTCGTATAAATGAAAAATAAAAAATACGAGTTTCTTTTTTTTAACTCTAGTTCAACATATAGAAAAATAATAAATTAGTGATTAACTAATCAACTAAATGTTCAATTATCTATAAAATTGTGGTAATTGGTCAGTTGACAACTAAATTATGTTGTTAAATAAACATATATTGCACAATGATTTATGCAACTCGAGCGAAATGATATTAGAAAAATCAAACATTTAACATTTGCTTAATTTTATATAAGGACATAATGTAAGTTAATAATTTATAAATTGGTATTTAAATCTATAAATATTAAAAATAAAATTATTAACTTTTATGCAGCTCTTATACGACCAATAATTTTGACAATATTTGAAAATATTGACAATAGTATTAATCGTGTAAGTTTAATATTTATGTATTAAAGCAAGCATTAACGAAAATCTAATTTTTTTATAATTCGACCTTCAGTATCAGCGTGTAGTGAGAGGACATATAATTCTGCATGTAATTTCTAGAAAATATTCTTGCTCAAACCAAAATAATTATGGAAATCATCTGCATTCGTTAATACGTTGCCGCAAATGACCGCTATAGCCGTATATGTAGGCAAATGACGGCAATAGCCGTCCCGCACATTTTAATTTTGTATTTTACTTAATAAATTAACGACCCATATATATATATATATATATATATATATATATATATATATATATATATGTATATAGTTCTAGTTTTTTAAGCCATTTTCAATCTAAAACTGTATTGTACAGTGTCTCATTTTGTTTGACTGATATTGATTGCCAATATTATTGATCAGTAATATTGGTTCTGGAAAGTACCTATTATTGCAAGTTTCGATGAATTAAAAATAGATCATTTTCTAATAAATTATAAATAATAAAATTAATTATTTAATAATTTATAAAAAATTGTCTAGAACAAATAAAATAATGTTTAACCTTGTAGATAATATTAAAAATAAAAAAAATATACGACAAATATTTTTTGCGTTGCATCCGCAGTCTTAATTGCTTACATTAATAAAATCACAATTTCGCTAAATATCCTCTCATAACTGATTTGTCAACAAGTCAAGTTTTTATTCTGACACTCAAACGGATACGAGTAAGTATTTTGTATTTTTTTTTCTTTTCGAAATAACGAAACGAAGGTTAAATCTCCAATCTCAGTTAAATTAAAAAGTGGATACAAGCAATTATGTCTATTGACAACAGAAATACACCTGTCTCGTACAATAACTACGTTTAATTTCTAGTCATTTGCATACAACAGATAAAACCTACGGTATTGAGGACCTCTGATGCTGCGCGCACAAGGACGTTTCAGCTGAAGTGTTTGTGTCACTAGAAAAAAGTTGTTTGAGTTGTAAACAAATGGGAATGGTTGGTACTGGTTACATACTGTTATCGTAGGAGAATAATTTTACAATTTATTCACATCGTAATTTATTATATAAATAATAGTTCAAGTGCTTTTGATTTTAAGTTGCCATTCAAAAATTTATCATTTGAATATTATTTAAATTACTTACTATGCTTTGTTTATAACTGGAGAACGGAAGGTCGTAGCTTCAAAAATGACAGATTTTTTTTTATTTTTCTAACAAATTAAATACAGTAAGAACTAGTAATCTTCAAGCTTTCACTGCCGATATCCATTAAATCTACAGAATTTTTTAGATTGGTATGCCGTGCTCGATCTATCCTCATCGCAGACGTTTCGCCATACAACGTAGATGGCATTCTCAGGACTTGTTGACTTGGTCACCAAGCACTTAGGCTATCATTTACGATGTATGGCGAAACGTCTGCGACAAGGATAAATCAATCATTACATACAAGCCCATAATATTTCATGTATTACACATCGTTTTTTACGCGTAAAAAAACTATTTTTAAAATTTATCAAATTTACTACTTCTTTACGTAAAAAAGGATATTTAAGTTTGAATCTCATTTATATGCATTCCGTTATTTTAATTTCTGCACAAATTTTTCGAAATTTATAAAATAAATAAATAATATAATACGATCTAAACCAACATATTTACCAATTTTCTACATACAGCGACTGTATAATAAAAATAAAAAAATGTTATTAAAACAACATATATCTATTTAAAAAAATATTATTATAAAAAAAATATTATAAAATCAGGTACAACAAGGAATATATTTCTAATAATAATAATTTTTTTAAATTTACTGATCTTGGACATCTCGTCATTTTAAGTTTGCGCTCATACTAAAAAAAAATGTGATTTATGTAACTTATCACAATAAATTTGACAAATACAAAGATAAAGCTATCTTGTGGCTTAATAAAGATCTAAAATATTATACTTTATGTTTTTTACTATGTGCTATATAATACAATATTACTTTACATTAATGTATTATTCCTTGTCATGAATTTGCTATCCGCAAATTATTATGTTTCACAATATTTTTTGAAATGGAACCATTTTAAAATGTGCCTGTTTATGAGGCGTATCTACATACTGCTTAATACAATGCCGAATAAAACAGCTTTACTGTATTAAATATGTAATATAGAATATATAAAGCAAAGTTACTATATTCGATAAATTTTAATACGTGAACGTTTTTTTTATGTATTATTTAGGATTTACTATAATACTTAATAAAAAAAATAACGTTTTTTAATCTAAGTTTTAAATGCTGTATCTTATTTACATATGGATATTATAATCAGATGGTTTTCAACTTTCTTCTTGACGTACTACTTCTTAACGTAATCTCAAGTATCCTTTAAGATTATTATGTAATATAAACCAGAGAAAAATGAAATAGGGAGCAAAATTTATATGCTCTTTTAATAAATTAAATATTAATGTAATATAACATTTAAAAAAATTTGCATAGAAAATAAATAGAAAAATAAATATTTTGTATTATAATATTATTTTTCTATAATTGTTAAAAAAAGATTGTACATTATTTTCACTTATTTTATTTGCCGTAACGTAGCATTATTTTACTTTATAATACAGATACTTTATTATATAAATACAGGCATCAAACGAGTGCACAGAAAAACTATTATAACCAGCCTTGCAATTTCGGCAGCATAAATGATAAATTTTGATGATTGTATAAATAAATTCTCTTATTTACAATCGTAGAATATATTATACTCATTCATGCATAAAGTGTTTTTTTTTTACTCAATGGTTAAATTTTCGACTTCTTTTATATTTCAAAAATTGTTTTTAAAATTTGAAAAATATAAATATATTTAATAAAAATGTCAAATTGCCTAGAAAAAAAATTGGGAGTGCAATTTTGAGATTTGCTTCAAGTGTTGAAATTTTTTTTGCACTTAGGGTTAGTGTCACCGGGTGCGGTAACTCATGGTATCCCTCTCCCCAATATTTATATATTGTACTAGACTACATAACATCTTTTATAATTATTACAATAATATTTTTATGCCAAAGTTCTTTAAAAGTGACATTATTAATATCATAAACAATTACTAAATTAATTTTTTGTGATAATCTTTTTTTAATTAAAATACGCTGGTCAGCATAGTCGAGCGGTTTAGGACGTGTGTCCGACATCGCTCGTACTTGTGCGGGCCCGGGTTTGAATCCCGCTTGGCGCATGAATGTTTGTAATGTCTTTATATCGTCCAAAAAATACACTTTATCTAATAAAGCATCTACTGGATTGATGGTCGTTGCTACCGAGTCCATTTGTGTAAAAAAAAAAATTAAAATACACAAGAATTACGTCAAACATAAGTTTGTATTTTTAACTAAAATAATATCGCAAAAATAAATTAATAATTATTAGTATATTGTCAGAACTTTCTTTTTCTGGTTTTTAAAGTTGCAAATTTCTGAATTACTTCATTGAAATCAGTGTTATTTACTAATTCAGTTTCAATTGATAATACTGCAAAATCGAAAAACTTCGACTTTTCGTGGTGGAGTAAAAATAATGAAGTTTTAATTAAAAAAAAAACTCTTCTTTTATAAAGCAACAGACACACGGATAGAAATAATTTTAATAATTTAAAAAAGTTTAGCAATAGCATAAGTTCTGGATGCAAAGTGAGAGGGAATACTTAAAAAAGAGGCCCGTAAACCAAGATGACTTAAGTTCTGAAAAGTTCTATATATTGCAATAAATATATCAAATAATAAAAGAAAAAAAGTTAGTTTACTATATGGTTCCATTACAATAAAATTACAGTTTATGGAAACTAAATTTGCTTTTTTATCTACGTAAAATTTTGTGTTAATAGAGTAATTAGCTTTAAAAATATTAAGCCGATTTAAGACATTTAAAAAAATAAATACAAAGCTAAATAGTGCTACCAATATTTATAATAAATTATCCTACACAAGCAATTATGACGCAATAATTAAAAAAATACTAATGTTCAATTTTACTATAGATTTAAATGTACCAAAAATAATTAAAAAAGTAAATATAAATTATTAAATTGATATTTAAAAAAACTATATAAATGACTAATTCATCGAAGATATTTGAGAGATAAGCACAATAAAATAATATTTAATAATAATAAATAATATACAGTCAATGTTGGCTAACATGACCAATAAACATGTATAAGTCATCAATCAATTGGAAATAAAAAAAGTTTCGGTTACGTAAAATTGCTATCCAAACAAAGTCACAGGCTAAGGTAAAATCATAAGGCGCAAAGGCGCAGAATGATCCGCGTACCGAGCACATGTTGGAAGGAAGGTTAAAACGAACATAAAGATTCGTAAATAGAAAGGTTCAAAAGTACCTACACAGCACAGAACAGCACAGAACAGCACAGCATGATAAATTAGGTCGCGTAGAGCACGCTTGTTTACTATTGCAATACTCTTAAATGTCGTCGATTCTTTCTTTCTTTCTTATACACGGATTTATTTTTTTCTCTATTTATTTCACTATGTTTATTCTAATACATGCCGAGTAGTCAGATAATAGTGTAATGAGAACGGTTTATGCAAAAATACAAATAAATAATTTTATTATCGGATAGGTGCATAATTATCAAACGTTTTTGTAGGCGGATTATTTGTTAATAAAAATTTAATGTTTTGTTTACTTTTTTTAATAAAAAGAACCGTGAATCAGTTATTGAAGTAGATGGTGACTACGCTCCGGAATAATCATTTAAAAATGTTATTGTTGAATTGTTATGGTTCTTTTTCCATAATAAATATTATTTAAAAAACGTCTGAAATTTTGCACCAACCCTATCTTATTTATTTTATTGATTTAAAAATAGTATATTATGTTACGAGGAGTAGAAAGCGATGATTATTGTGTTGAGCCCAGATATTTGCGGTCGACGCAAAGCCGAGACTAAGAAATCTGGGCGATATACAAAATAGATTTTTTATTCCGAATGACGTTCTAAATAAAGCTAAACTAAAAATAAATAAAAATACTTGCCAAATAACCTTAACCAGCTACTAACAGTTATATAATAGTATGTATATGTATATATTATTTATATTTGCTACGTGATTTGTAACAATTTATCTTTTTTTGACTAAATATACAATTTCTGAAAAATTTGGCGGTAAACATTGCATTTCTTGCAATTCTTCACATTGCATTTCTTGCACTTCTTGCATTCTTGCACTTATTCATACATTTTCAATAATCAAATTCAAATTCAAGCGAAATTAAACAATGCAATTGTCAATTAACTTAACTTGACATAATAGTTTTTAATATGGTCCCCGAAGATGTCAGATTAAATACACTTGATGTTGTAGTTATGTTTGGTGCTGCTACCAGTGGTGTATATAGTAATTAAGTGCTGTACATTAATGTCATTATTGTACTAATAACATAATGATCTTTATCTACATAGAAAATATAAAAAATTAATATGTGTGCATACTTTTTAGTTTATTTATTATGAAAATAATTTTTAATTCAAACATACTTTGCCCTAAATTGAATAGTAATTAAATTTATAATAAAAAAAAACTTTTTTAAAAACCACGCTTATTACAATTTTATTTTTATCTGTCATTTACATTATTCAATTGTTAATTGAACAAAAAAATAGTTCATGTGACAGATGTCATTTGTTGTATTAAAAAAATAAATATAAGCGTGTCATATCTTGTAATCGGTTTTTTTTATATAATATTGTGTTGTCTCCTGAAATGAAACTACATGCAAAATTTCAGTCAGATCAAATGATAGGAAGTGGTCTAAAAATTGGTTACAAAATTTGACCGTGACTGACCGCGACAACAGAGTGAGTTAATATAAGCGTGGTAATAATTTTTTTTTTTCATTTTTACGTAATATAACATGTTTAGACCATTTCTTATTATAGTGGTGGGCTCTCTTTACTAAGATAATAATAGTACAGTTATTAGATGTCAGCGAATAATTCCGCTAATAAAAAGTTGTCGCCTTTTGGGTGCAGATATTACACGATCGGTTCAATAATAGATATTGATATTTTTTTGTTGAAAAATCATAACGCATGAAGAAAGTTTCAAATAAGTACAAATAACTAAAATAAAGATAATTGAACCATAAAGCTATATATTCCGTAAAAAATTTAAATTTATATTTACATCAAGTTTACATTCTTTATAACAGTTACAAATCATATTTACATAAAAGCAATATATTCCGTTATTGTAACAATTTCTTCAGTGTTATTTTCATATTTTCATATTTTATATATTATTAAAATACAACAAAATTTAATAACATTTCTATTTTATTTTAAATTATGTATCATTATCTTTGCAAGAAATATACTTATAAATCATTAATATGTTTACATAAATATTGGGTACATAATTGTAGACCCAAATAAATATTATATTCTAAAGATAGTGGTCAAAAGGCAACTTCGGACTATTAAAGCGTATAGTGAAGATCGCTATTAGCTTATTAAAACATATAGTCAGGACCGGTCAGTCCGAAATCATCAGTTTTGGGTTTGACGAAAATCCGGGTATCATATTCACAGAGCACAAACAGCTAATTTTCTATATTACAGTTAATTAATTTTTTGTATATTTACACAATACTAGAAAACAGTAAGTAATTCTAGTTAAGTGAAAAAGTATTAATTACTAAAATTTATTAAAATTTTATTTTAATTTGATATTTTGTGGTTGAAAATTTCATATATGTTTTATTTTTTATTCAAGTTAATTTTTTTGCAATTTTAATTATTTGCGGTTAATTAACATTGCTTTAAATAGAATATAAAGTATTTATTCTCAATTGTTGTGAATCACATTACTGCAAAATAATAGACAACATATGAAAGATATTTTTGGTTCAGTGGTATGGCACTCATGCTTACAGTACATTTCTTTACTAATAATTTAATAGCGCGATAGTTAAATTTACTTTAAAAGTAAATGTGTTTACTCTATAGATTTCGGTATTAAAAGAAAAGAATAAATTTAGCCTTATATATATATATATATATATATACAATTACGCCATGTACCCAAAAGAATATGGCATAAACTCTTTCTACTATGTGGAATTTGTTTCCTCCAAACATTCATATCTAATAGTATGAAAAAGTAGTAGTAATAATAATAATAATCTGATATTAAATTATTGAAATAAATAGCAAATTTATTTAGTAGGAGAATAAAATTTACTTGTAAAGCAAATTTATTTATTGTTTATAAAAGCGGACTTATAAGAAATGGGACCTTACTATATGTGTACATCGACTAAGCTAAAAATGTTTTTATTTATTTATAAAATAAACTTTAGCTTATTTTAATATATTTCTTCTCCAGGAAATAATAATGGGTTTGTTCATTAGACCAATTTGGAATCAGTTCAGAACTATTCGAGACAGTGGCGTAGCCAGAAACTTGTCATGGGGGGGGGGCTTACTAAAGAAATGATATAATATTAATCAATAAAGATAATACTATAATTTGTATAAAAAATAAATAGCAATAAAAATTATTTTTATAAAAATGAAAGTAAAATAACATATTTCATATTTCACATATGCATGTTTTTGGTAATTTAGCTTCTTGAGGGGGGGTTCAACTCCCCCTAACACCCCCCTGGCTACGCCACTGATTCGAGGCATGTGCAATGTAGATTTAGCTTGTAATTTACTATTATGCGCATACTTCGTACAGTTCCGAACTAGTTTAGAATTTAGTTGGGAGAAAACTAATATTATTATTTATTAATAATATTCTTATTAGAAAAACAAAAATCTAAATGAAAAATGAGAAATGTTTTCGCATTCTGTATCCGACATCCCTGATCTTTAAACAGATCACAACCTGAAGCAAAGAAGAGAGGGGTAGGGCACAGGGAACGAACGATCCATTGCATTTAGATTAATTCTGCATGTTCAAAGTGGTCCGCTTCGAATGTTTGTGTTGTGACTACATGGCTCATTTAGTAATCGTTTCTGATGGTGGCAGTGGCGGTAGCAATGGCCAAGAAACTCACCCTTCAATCAGGGTTGGAATAATACCCGCTTTCTGCTCATTCGTTCATCAAACAAATGTTATTGCTTTGCTCACCCCGGATTTTTAGCTGACTTTTTATTAACGGATGTGGTGACATTCTTTGCTATTTACATCTTCTTTTTGATCTATATTAATTGAAAATTCGTTAAAGAAGTGTTTTTTTAATGTATTTAATCTTTTGGAATTTTATGTTATTTTAAACAAATATATTTTGGTAAAATCGGATTTGCGTTTTATTCATATTTGAAATCAGTCACATTTACAATTTAAAAAATGATAAAAAAAAATGTATTGACAAAAAATTCTGAATCAAAAATCGAAACAAAATCATTTTATCCAAACTCGGCTATCGGTTCAGGGAAATTTAAATTATTTGAAACGGAACATAATCGAATCAAATTTTAAATGTTTGAACTGCAAACCGGAACTAAGTCTAAGAGGTTCGAGTACCTTATTTACAGAATATGTACTATTTGTATAAAACTATGTATTTTCTTAAACTTAAATATGTCGAAAAAATGCCGGGCCCATACGTCTCAAAACAAAAACATTAACTTTTACTGCACAAATGTGAATAATAATATAATAATAAAATAATAATAATAATTATACTGAATTTTGATGAGAATTTTTTAAAAATTATTAATTAAACAAAAAATGCATTTAAAAATTTTTTTAGTCAAAGTGGTGTATATATATACCGGGTGTCTACTTTTTTTTTGTTACATAGGGAATACAATGCTAAAATTTTCATTTGGTGATAAATTTTCCCCTAATTATTATAGAACAAAAGTACAAATACAAAAGTTGTTTAGAATTCAAAAATGCATCAAATGATGCCAAATTTATCAATATAGGATGTTCCGATCAAGAATTAGAAGCAAATTAAAATTTCCATTTTTGCGCTCTTTACATCAAAGTGCCATGGAAATTAAACAAATAATTTCATTTCATGTAAAGAGCGCAAAAATGGAAATTTTAATTTGCTTCTAATTCTTGATCGGAACATCCTATATTGATAAATTTGGCATCATTTGATGCATTTTTGAATTCTAAACAACTTTTGTATTTGTACTTTTGTTCTATAATAATTAGGGGAAAATTTATCACCAAATGAAAATTTTAGCATTGTATTCCCTATGTAACAAAAAAAAAGTAGACACCCGGTATATATATATATATATATATATATATATATATATATATATATAATAGTTTTAATTTTTCACTACCGTAATGATATATATGCGTTCAGGATAACGGATGTGCGGTAATATATTGAATAAAAATCAGATTACATTTATTCAATTTATTGTTAATTCCAATATTTCGCCTCCAAAATTGTTGGCTTCCTCAGGGAGAACACTAAATAATAATAATGAGCATGTACAAATTTAAATAATAACTACATAATGAAAATAAAAAAAACAGTTAATGAAAACTTACATGGATGAATAAATGATTAAATTGAGTATAAAATTTCAATGGGTAAAACATATTATAGTATTCTTAAAATTCATCGATGATCGACACACACTTTTTAACAAATAAATAAAATAATAAATAATAACAAACAGAACTAATATTATACACAGTTCCAACGAATAAGCTTTCTAATTAAAATTTTGTTCAATAAATTAAAATAATTAGCCAAAAAGTTGTCATTGAAGTTAAAATTTTTTTTTTATTTTGATGTCAGAATCGTCACATTAAAACATGTAATTTAAAATATATAAATTGATTGTCAATAAGATAAAATAATAAATAATGATAAAATTAAAATATGTTAACGGACATATTAAGTAAAATATTTTAAAAAAAAACCGATATTGCGCTTATTTTTAATTTAAGATTCTTTCTAAAGAAAATCTACATAATTTAAGTTATAATCACTGCGAATTAACTTTTATTTCGTTTAATTCTTAAACAAAAGTCAAAAATTGCTAATTTGCTTGTCACAAATTGTGCTTGAGGCATGGTAATTATTTTCTATAATATTTTAAGATTCCGTTAATTTTTACGTACACTCTACTATATATATATATATATATATATATATATATATATATATATATATATATATATATATATATATATATATATATATATGCTTCTAAACTTATTTTGTTTGCAATATTTGCAATTTTCTTATTATTATCAAGAATAGTTTAATATAATCACTATAAATATTAAAGAGCATTAAAAAAAAATGTTAGTAACTGTTTTCCAAATTTATCTATTCAGAATGAGAGGACAGTTAAATATGTTTTTTTTTTTTATTATTTTTTATATAGTTTTATAATAGTTACCATATTACAAAAATTTAAAAAAAATATAATTCCACTTCTATTTATATTATTATATCACTGATAACTTTAAGTTATTAATATTTCATTTAGAAGTATTATTTTTTTTATGTGAATACCCATTGTTAAAAATATTTTAATATTCATATTACATTTGCAAATTTACCAGAACATTTTGTTTTAAAAGACAGACTATAACTTTTAGCTATCAGTTCTGCTATGGGTATAATAATAATTGTTATTATATATATATATATATATATATATATATATATATGTATATATTAAACAGTGTTTTAAGAACAGAGGCTCACGAATATATTACATAGGCATTATCATTTTAATATAAAAAAAATCTGTCATGCGGAAAAAGTATCATTTGAAGTTTTGACAGTCAAAATAATCGATATTATATGGCATTTTTTCATCGACAGCTCGTTTATGTATTAGTTTTATAGTGCTAAGTGTCAAGAACGTTATTTGTAAAAGAAAGCAATAACAATTTCTGTGAGAATATTTATTATTAAAGATATTTTTATCACAACTTTACCTGTCGCAGTATTCACATGTATGTTTATTAATCATTCAGGTTTTTTTGTTATTTATATCATTAAAATATTTTTATCATTATTAATTTTGTTGTAGTATTGTAAAAATCGTTTCTAGAAAAATTGTAATGTCAATTAAATTGAATATAATGTTTATATATACAAAAACTCTCATTAGCACATAGTTTTCTTATGTGTTAATAATTGTTTTTATGAATATAAATAGTATTTTTTTTTCTTTATTCTATAGTATTTTTTTTTGCAAATTTTAAAATAAATAGTAAATTTTCTTATAAATATAATAATATATTTTTTCTACGACTTTAAAAAAATTGTTTTTATTTCACTATTTTTCGTATATAAAATATCTGTTTATGCACATAAACAGTGCATTGAAAAGAATTAAATTTGTTTTAGGCTCTTGGCTTTAGGTTAGAAATAATATATTTTAGATTTATGTTTTGATATTTATGTAAATTAATTCTAATTGCAGACTTTGTAAAAATAGTATGTTGTACAATAAGCACAGAATGACACTAATTTCTCACAAGTATGAATATTTGCAAAACGAGCTTTGACGAGTGCTGCAATTTATACGAGTGGGAAATGGACATCCTGTGCGAGTTTTACACAATACTTTTTCTACGGTTATACAATACGATATGCAATTTTTTTCTACGACTTTATCTCTGATAATAATAAACAGAGGTTAACTACTAATTCGAGAATACATTTGAGTTAATTTACTTCATCAATGTTAACACAATAAAGTTAATCCTAGAATAACTAATCGGAGAATATTAAAATATCTATTATTACCAGAGAATATCTATTATATAAAAAAAAGAATTCGCATTTTTATTTTATTTATTAACAATATTAAATGTAATATTATTACAATTATTAAATATCATTTCTTTTCTATAAGGTACATAATTCACTAGCATCGAATAAAATAAAATATTTTTATGTGTCAATACGATTTAAATTATCCTATTTCAATAATTTTTGTGTGTCAAGTAAATGTCGACCTTATGTTGACTAGTTTCATGTAGCAGTTATGTTGTTAGTAATTAGTAACAGTGTGTATTACGTCACAGAAATCAATAAAATTACAATGAAAAAATTTATACCTCAAAATTTTCAATTTCTCGGTAAATATTTAATGCATACTCGTATTATTATGATAAACAAAACACAGTTTAACACGTTCGCTGCCGGTAACGCGCTGGCGCGTGAAATGATACCTTTGTTGGGTGCCGGTTACGCGCCAGCGCGGTATTTGACTGTTTGTGTTTATATGCGTTGTATTTAGTCGGCCCCTAGCGGAAGTATATGATTTCAAACCGGCAGCGAACGTGTTAAACCAAACTCATATGTTTATTAATATATACAAGCATTTTTAAATATATATATATATATATATATATATATATATATATATGTAATTTTACTGATTTTTCAATATTAAATATTTTTAGGTAAATAATACATACGTAGTTAATATGGAAAAAAAATCGATAAATATTACAAGAATATTGTTTTCAAAATAAATTAATCAATTAGAAATTATTATAAATGAAACAAAATCATCTAAAATATATATATACAATGTATAACACGAGATACAAATTAAGAGAAGTTCTGAACATAATAATGAGATTAGCTGTAAATGAAATAATTTCATCTAAAATTTTCGAAACTTCGTTTGAAATATAACGGCGCTATATGAAAGTTTAAATGAACTCGGATAAAACAATGTCAAAACAATCGTTGTCTTCATGTATGTATAAGTTTTATGAACATATGTCGTACATGTACATGTCGTTCTGAACAACTTTAAGTTTGAAAATCAAGTTAAATATTAGAGGCGACGTAGCTGTGTCAGTTACATTTTAATCTATATAATCTCGTTGTTCTTGATTCGCTCGCAGATAAATTTAATAAAAATAATTATATATATATATATATATATATATATATATTTATTTTATATGTATTATTGATATTAGTATTTATGATATATTGCAAATTCTCAGTTGTTCTGCCATTTTGGTATAGTGGTTAGATTACAGGCTTACTATCTAGGTTCGATTCCCAGCTATGGAATTATTATTTTTAAAAAAAATTTAATAGTCACCAAATTACAATGACTGTATTTTAAAATAGCACAATACTTAATAATAATACTATTCAATAATTATTTACTAAGATTTTTAAATATATTCATACCAAAAAATACCAAATAATTTATTTAATTTTTTTTTAAATAATGATACATATTTAAATGATTTTATTGAATTATTTAATCTCTAAATATTCCTAATGATAGTTTCTCGAAATTTAACTCGAGAAAGAATTATTTCGTATATTGTCGATATCCCATGTTAATTTGTTATGTCAATCTGTCAATGCAAATATTTATATTGTACCTGTTAATAGAAATTATACTAACATAAATATGTATTTTTAGTTGTAAAGTATCTTAATCAAAATACACTTTCTTCTAGAACAAAAAATATGAACAAAAGAATGACACATCTATAATATTTGTAGTGGTAAAAAATATATTTATTTTTATATTTAAAATGTGTCATGTTTCATATCATTGAAAAGAGAAATAATATCTAATTTTTAAGGCAAAAATCCATTATATGTTCTATTTTTAAAAATCATAAGTTTGTGTTATACCATAGTTATACCTAAAAAATATTTTTTTACATCACTGAATAAATCTTATAATTATCTATATTTTTTATTTTAACTTTTTTCTATTAAAAGTTACTTTAAGAGTTATTCAAACGTAAAGGAAATTACCAAATTTAGTTTTCTGAAATTATCTAGTGACCTATGGACAAGTAATGATTTATCTGAGATGGTCATTTAAATGTGCACAAGAAGTCTCATTTAACCGAAGATCTAGCTATTATAGTTCTCGATATTCCAATGGCGGCACAGAGCATATACAGAACATATATATATATATATATATATATATATATATATATATATATATATATATATATATATAAATTTAAATAAGTGCTATTGATTGTAAATAAATAATAATGTCTACGTTTTAATATTTATATATATTTACTTATATTATTATTTATTAACATTTTATAAGAATATTTCATTTTTGTATGTAGTCAGATAGAAATTTGATGTAGTGTAAAAGTACCTGAAGAAAGCCAGAAAATTAATTTATACATATCGTATAAAAAAAGCAATAGTAAAATTTAAAATTAAAGTGATTAATCTTAGCCGGGAACAAGAGGGGTGACGTAGTAACTTAATTGGGTTTTAAAAAAAGACAAAGTTTTGCATCTTAGCTTGCAGCATGGCACATCTGTTCTGCTTTGCGACAATTATACACCGCATTATTAATTTTGTCATTAAAATCTCCTCGCAATGCAATTTGTCCATTTAATTAATTTAAAAATTGCGGTTTACATCAAATTTAAGTAATGAGTAATTTATTAAGTTGTTATTGTAATTGTGTTTTTTTAATTCATTTTAATTTACTTTGTTGATAAATAATAATTTTAAAAATATTTTTACAACATTATAGAAGAAATATTTCATAAAAATATTAATTATAATTGTTAAATTAATCAATTTTTAACTATGGTTCGGAGTTTTGGAACCCAGGTTAAGGATTACATACTTGTTTGAATATGAATATTGTTGTTATTAGTTACAATTTATCAATTGAATTAATTTCACTTTATTAAATTAACAATTAAAATTTCAATATTAACAAATTACAACAATTTTTATACTTTGTTAAAAGTACGCTTAGAATTTGCCATATACTTGGTAAAAAAAATCAAATTATTATTATCATGTTATTATCAAGTTATTTTTATCCTGTATGTATACAAAAAACTTACAAATGTATATATATATAAGTGAGAATTAATGGTTGTAATGAAACAATATCAGAGTATATCAAATATAAGCATGAAATAATTATTAAACTGAAAATGAAAAAACACATATCACCTCGACCTGGGATCGAACCAGGGACTCTTCACTTGCCGGGTGAACGCTTTACCACTGAGCTACCGAGTTGACAACAGATCTTAGTGACAGAATTTAATCATTTTAATTAAAAAAAGCATTGTACTGATAACTGAAATTAAAATGATTAAATTCTGTCACTAAGATCTGTTGTCAACTCGGTAGCTCAGTGGTAAAGCGTTCACCCGGCAAGTGAAGAGTCCCTGGTTCGATCCCAGGTCGAGGTGATATGTGTTTTTTCATTTTCAGTTTAATAATTATTTCATGCTTATATTTGATATACTCTGATATATATATATATATATATATATATATATATATATATATATATATATATATATATATATAATTATATTTTATTATAAATAATACATTTGATTATAAATAAAATAAAAATTTGTCACGAAATCTAAGAAATATTCAATATTTAAACATTGCAAATTTTTACAAATATTTTCTATATCTGTATCAATATATTCAATTTCATTCAGTAAGAATATTAGTTACCTAATGACTATTAAAAGCAAATTAAAAAAAAATCGGCATATTTTGCGATGGAAAGTGATGGCTTACCGCTTACGGCTTGCGACTTGCGTCTCCTTTTTCCGCGGTGATTGATAAAGTGAGGTGGCGCAATAAATTGTGATTGTGCGCCCGTCTTATTCGCTTCGAACTATTATTGATTTATCTCAGTCATTTGGTGCACTTTGTGCACACACACATAGTTATTACCCAAGTATTTATGCATTCACGGATTATAGCAATTACGTGCCACGCTGTGGATTGTCCACGTGAATTATGCGTTACTGTTGCATCCATTTGACAGCCATTTGATTTTGTCTTCTTTTTGCTTTTGTTTCATACAGACTAGCGCAAATTTACCTAGTTATTATAAACTTTAAAATAAACAGTAAGATTAAAATTAAATTGCATTGAGATTTACTTTCTAAAATACATACTTACATTTCTTCTTGTCATATACAAATTTGAGATTTTTATATTTAGATTTAATTCTTTTTTCTTAAATTTTAGTTAATTGCTACAAAATATTTTCTTTTTGCATAATTTATTTATGTTTGTTTTTCAAAAATAAATAAAAAATTATACCGTATCAGCCGTATCATATGGAAAAAAATTATTATTTATTTTTTGAAAATTATTATTACGAGACTTTGTGGTGCTTATACAAAAACTAGCCGGAAGTATTGATATCACATCCAGTATAAGTTAATTAAAAAATTATTAAAACAATTTCAAGTAAACTTATTTTATTTGTAAATTTTTTGAAAAAGTTATTTGTAAAAAAATTTCAAAATAATATAGATTTCTATGCATATTGTGAGTTAAATGTAGAAAACATATATTTTAAAATATTTTCTATTGGTAATTTCTATTTTTTTTTTTTTTGACACATACCTATTTTTATAATAATTCAATCAATTTTTGACAATTATTTCACTTGTCTAAATGTATTATTCTATAAAATTTATCACATACTTATATTATATGTTACTGAAACTTGTATTAATTTTCTATAAATAGGTAACTTTGAGGCAATGTTGTTATATTTTCTCATAATCATATCATTATCATAATCAGTAAAAAATTTATATCAGATAAAATTATAACACTTATGTAAGTGGAATGAATGCATTTTTATGCAAACTTTATTGACATTTTTTGAGTATAAGTGCTAAAAATTTGAAACTTAATTTATCTATGAATTAAAAAAAGTTAAGTTGGCTGTTGAAACAATTTTTTATGTTTTTAAAATGTTATTTTGAAATTTTTTAACATATATAATATAAAATTGATGATAATGATTAAACAAAATTGTAATACATAAGTACTTCTTGTTCAGTTAGAAGATACTGCATAAATCATTTTTTTATAAAATATTCTAATCTCAAAAACAGTAAATAAATAAAAGGAAAATCAATTTAAGTAGTTATAATAATTCTACATTAAAAGACACCTGAATGAAGGACATGTTAAAATAATGTATTATATAATATAGCGGCAAAACTAAAATTTCCAAATATTGAATTTTGTCGATGTACAAATGTTTGTAAAAAATTAAAATAAATGAAATTTGGTTACTAAAAATAGCAGCTTTTATAGTATTCGAGATTCTAAAGCAAATATATATATATATATATATATATATATATATATATGTGTATATTTAGGGATTTTTAAAAACATAAATACATATATAAAGTAAAAATTATGTATTTAAAATAACTATATCATGTTATTATAGTTTATTATTAATTAAATTATGCAGTATATTAATTTATAAATGTACAAATATATTTTTCATTAAGTTTTTATTAGTTAATTAAAATATTATATAATACATTTTAATTACATACAATTCAAATCAATAATATAAATAATAATTCCATTGAGTGTGTGTGAAACTTGCGCAAATCCTTGTATATTACATTCAATAATTATTATAATATCAAATTCTTCAGTTAATTTCTATTATAACACAGTAGCTATTTAATAAACTACAAATGTACAAGGACGGTAGTTCATATATTCACCTGACCCACAAAGTAAAAGTACACATCTACATCATACATACAACGAAAATTTCTCAATTTTAATATCAAACATTGTAATTAAGATTCAAATAAATTAAATTAGTAAACTTAACAATTTTTTTTATTAATTATGATATTATGAGTAGCCTTAACTGCCAGCCAAAATTAAATAACATTTTGATTGCACGACAACTCACAAAAAATTTACAGATTCGAAATGTGTAACAGATTTGATATATCGGATCTTCTAGTATGAGGAAACATCGCATCGTGTGTTCGTATAAGATTATTAATTAAAATATGTTTTACTTTCATCGCATAAAAAAAACTTACATAGGAATTAAATTATATTTATTGGTTGGCGTGGCTCAAATAATTCGGTATTGGCACCTTGGCATTTTAAGCGGGCCGCCGATCAGCGAGAATAAACGGGGAAAAATGAACGAGAAGAAAAAATAAATGAGTATGAAAGATGTAGTCGGTGCCACGCCATCTCACGACATCGTTGCTGTCAAGTTTTACATCTGTTTTGCACTTGCCAGATTTTGAAATATTAATTTTTGATTCGACCTTCGGTTACCGATCGCCGCACCGTAATCCTTTTTGTTTTTCTCTTTTACTTCGACCGAAGCTTGTTTTTAAATAATTAGTTTGTACGTGTGTGTTTATTTTTATAAATTAATTTGAATGAATTATAATTTAATTCAATAACATATAGTGTGATTTATTATATTTTTAGCAAGTTTGTTTGTTACCGAAATAATCATTTTTCTTCAACTAATTATAGAAACATAACGTTATAGATAACAAATTTTAATTATAAAAACATGTACGTTATTTTATGTTAAAGTACCATGCATTTAAAGAACATTCATTTTTTTAATATCAAAATTAAAAATTTAATTTTTATATCGGCTTAATTTGGCTATGTATATTTATTTATATTTTAGAAAATAAATAATAAGTGCAAAAATAAGAGAGTTAGGCATAAGTAATGTTGTTAATTCCTTTTAATACATATTACTAAAAAGTGTAAACAATGTCCTCTTTTAAAAAAATTTGTATGCAAATTTTTTTTTCTGAAGTTGTATAAATCATAAAACATATACTATACTTTTGACTAACGATAACATTATAAATTTTTCAAAAATTTTACTGTTTATAGTATAATAGATAATTTAGAATATTTAACGAAATATATCAATTTAATTTATAGTTGGTGTTAATATTTATGTTTTATTGGCAGAGGAAATAAAATTAAATAGTAAATAATCAGGCTAGCTTCAGGCCATCATCAAAGTCTGGAATAACTTTACCACTATTGTGCATGCGCAGTATGATAGATTATGAGCTAATTCCGCATGCTTGGACATTTTTAAACTTATCTCAAATATTTTTTGCAAATATTTTAATTTCCATTTAATCGCAATGAACTAATATATAATTAGAAAATTTTAACACTTTACTCCAAATTTATTAAAATTTTCTAATTATATATTAAATTTAATTTGATCAGCTTTTACTTCGTGGTACATATTATGCAGTAAAATAAAATAGTAGATCACAATTACTTTGTAAAATATCACAAAATTTGATTTGATTTGAATATTGTAATATTTTACGCAGTAATTGTGTTTTATTATGTTATCTTATTAATTATATATTAGTTTACTGTGATTAACTGGAAATTAAAATAATTGCAAAAATCTTAATGTCATCACAGAAATCATTGCTTTAATATCAAACATTTTTGATAGTCGTTTGGAATAAATGTATTATTATTATCATTCAAAACTGTTAATTTAAAAAAATGTATTAGCACTAGTTGTGGTCTGCTACTGAATATTGACTACAGATAACCACAATCGTAAAAAACCGCCTTCATTAACCGTTTGAGTGCCAAGCAGCGATTTTGCGCTCGTCTGTTACGCTAGAAAAGTGCCAACGCTCTAGCAAGCTTGGTTTCTGTCAATGTGCAATTTTACGGTTACAGTTCCTTCCGTTTTAAGTAAAAATCAAATTGGAGTAATATTACACTTTAAACTGTACACCTTTTTATTCTTATAAACAACGATTACTATAATAATATAATTAACCAAATAATGTAGAATAGGAAATAAGACAAGCGCAAAAGTGCTTTTTGGCACTTTTGGACGGGGAAACAGCAAAAACCCGTGCCAATCAAACGGTTAAATTATAATTGTATATTGAAATATGTTAAATGTTAAACTGGAGTTTGAAATTGCAAATATCATTAGATTATACATTTAATCATCTGATCATAAGTGTTAATTTTAATACTTATATAAAATTTAGAAAATCAATTGTGGTCATCACAGAACTTATCGTCATCGTATTAAATAAATTTAAGAAACAGAAAAATTTGTATAACAACAACTACTGTAGTCATGATAATAAAAAAAAAAAACTTTCTTAAAAATTATATCATCAAAATATGAAAAATTATAAAAAAATTATTTAGTCATATCGAAAAATATTCCAAATAAAAGTTGTGAGTTATTACTTGTTTAGCAAATATTGATAATTTTTTTTTTCGAAATATATCTTTGTTACGAAATATTCGTAAAACACATGAAAATGACAACAGTTAATTTCCACTTCCTTTTGGTAGATCTTTACCAAAAGTTGATCAAATTAAGATGTGCACCTTCGAGGCTTAAATAATATGAAATTTTATAAAAATCCGTTCAGCCGAATTTGCTCTACACGTGTCCACAGACAGACAGACTGACCGACAGATGGACATCACGCTGAAACAGTTGATTCGTCTTCAGTGGTGTAGCCAGGGGGGGGGTGGTAGGGGGTGTTAAACCCCCCCCCCACTCCAAGAATCTGAATGACCAAAAACATACATAATATGTGAAATATGAAATATGTTATTTTACTTTCATTTTTATAAAAATAATTTTTGTTGTTCTTTATTTTGTATACAAATTATAGTATTATCTTTATTGATTAATATTAGTAACCCCCCCCCCCATGACAAGTTTCTGGCTAAGCCACTGTTCGTCTTACTATAAGCCTAATTCGTGCTTATCTGTATAAATAATCCAAATAATTTTACGGAAACTTATATATTACGAAATTAATTAAAATATCAATTTTTATAAATACAAATAGATAATTACTGAATAATAAATTTCATCTTGAGCAAAGTTAAGATAAGATTCAGTAGCTCATAAAGTGAGTCTTAGATTTCGAATAGATTTTGCGTAAAACGTAGGACCAAAACACCGAAAAAATAAACGCTGGGCGTCCAAAGGTTTTGTTGCTAAAACGCAAGATTAAGAGCCTTATTTGCATTTAAAAGCAAAACATAAATCGTTTCCAAGGGGTTGGGAGCGAACTTTTTCTCGAACATCGCACAGTTGTGGCTAAAGTAATTAGTCATTTATGAATCCAGTAATTGCACATAAAAAGATAAATACTAGCGGCTTAATGGCAGACGAGCCAAACAAGCCACGTCTTTACGGACACGAGCCAAAAGGGCGCTTACCCCCGTTCGTCCCTGGACCAGATGGTAGCGGCTAGGCGAGGGGTGCTCCTTCAAGACACTAAATTAGTCAACAGCCATGTCGTAATCGGAAATTTAAATGCAAATTAGGATTACATTAATCTCGATTATTAAATTGAAAAGTTTGTCGCGGACATCTCGGCCCACTATTACACACCACTAAACAAAAATTACGGCACGGCTTCTTACTTTTACCTTGAAATTGAAATATAAATTTTGTGACAACAAAATATGTATTAAAATTTCCATATAATCAGATCCGGATTATCCTTTAGAAAACAGTTATAGCATTAGACCATTAAGAATTATCGGCCTTTCAAATATTGTTATTATTTTGTGTTCTGCAATATGTAATACCTTAATTCGACATTGCAAATAACAATAATTTAACAAATTTGTTTTATTAAATAGTAAATAATTATACACTTATAAATTTGTTACATTATTTTTAAAATTTTTATTTACTTATTTTATTTAAGTGCTTTTAGAGCATTTTTAGTTAAAAGCAGTCAAGATTTCAATATTAATTTTTGCTTTTATTATCTATCAAATTTAAATTATTTTTATAAATCAAAAACTTTTTATTATATTCAACATATTAAAATATAAATAATGCTAAAAGCAGTTCTATTATTTTCTAAATATATACTTTAAAACACACATTTTTATCTTAAGGTACTCTAAAAGGTGTTATGAATAAAAGGTATCTTTTTTAAAATCTGTTATCATTAAATAACAAGGTTTGAAAATTTATGAAACAATCACATTACGTAAAAATTAATAGTAAACATATTTTTGTAAAATTCAGAATCATTGTTTGGCAGCAAAATAATAAATATATATTGGATTTTAATTTATCTGTTTAAAGTTCATTAACAAGTTTTTTGTTCCTATAATATTATGCTTTAATGTCACTTATACCAGTGGCCCGTAATGCGAGTTTACTAGGCTTGGAGCCGCAACTATTTGAACTCGTGTCCGTAACATTCCTCGTCCACAATTCTTCGATCACAATGCTTTGCCGCTACAATTCTTCGATATACTTACATGCATTTTGCTGACTAATTGCTGGTTAGGTTGTGTTAAAAGGTTAATTTTTATATTTTTTAGAAAAAAGTTAATACACCTGAAAATTTTAGTTGCGCTCATTGCTAGATTAGTTGTGTTAAAAGGTTAATTTTTATTTTTTACAGAAAATTAATACACCTGAAGATTTTTGTTGCTCTCGTAGTTAGATAAGTTGTGTTAAAAGGTTCATTTTTGATTTTCTTTAAATAAATATGCGGCAAAGAATTGTGGCGGCGAAGAATTGTAATCAAAGAATTGTAAAGAAACTACTTCAACTAGAATTGACGTATTTTTAACCTATAATTCAAATATAGTTGCGGCCTTGGATCGTGCAAAATAGCATTGCGGGCCGTCAGTTTGAGGTCACAGATTTAACCCATCTATACTTTGTGTTTTACAGAATTTTAATATTTGTTAAGTTAAAATAAAAAATTTAAATTATTATAATTAGGTTAATATACCCTATTATTATGTTAGTTTTATCATATACGTAGTGTTTCATTTAAGACATGCGTTCTTTCGTATCGTCTCGGTTTTACTTTAATTATAAAAATGATGAGATGATTCGCGAGTTTTTGACGAGACTTTTAAGATTTTTAGAAGCAAAACTCTGTTAATTTAAACAGATCTAACCTAATTATGACCTAATTCAAAAATCCCAAAAAGAAGTTGCAACAAGACAATTTTTATTCAATCTGAATGTGAAAAATAAAAAAAAATGTGCGCGAAGGCAAATAAAACGCAAGCGACACCGGTCGCAGATAAGCTAAGAATAAGAGATGTATGCGGCAGATAGGCGTTGAATTTACATTTTAAATTGTCGCAATAGCAAGGTCAGAAGATTGTTGAGTTGATAAGATGGACACAGCACGATTTGTATGATCCACGTTCGTTGTTCGGTTTGTCGATGTCGCTTACCTGTGTGCCTGCCTGCGTCTGTATCTGTGCCTGTCCACCGTGTCGCTTGTCAACTGAAAATGACAGCGGAACGTTCTTTGCTGCTTTGGACATTGTGGCAACGAAATGGCCTTTTGACTCACGTTGCTTTGTCATATGCCACACAATAAATAGATGTTGTGTTTTTCTTCCTTGGAGAAATCTAGTACATCGTTTGCGTCAGATTGAATTGATTAAAATATGTACGCAGTTTGTTTTTAAGACATTCCAAATTGGGTCGTGATAGGTAAAATCAGTTCATATAAGAGTTATTTATTTTCATTCAAAATAATGTTATATAAATAGAGTATGTGGTGTAACGAATAGATCGGGTACGAAATAGATTAGCGTATGAAGAGTGTGAAATTGGAAAAAATTCTTGTTGCCAAAGTTGATGTTACTCAGTTAAGATGGTTTGGTCATCATGAGCTAATCTTTAATAAACATTTGATTAAAAGAATTTATGCAAGTGATATTGAAGACATACGTTTGCGTCGACATCCGCTGAGTAGATGGGGCGGAATGATTGAGAGTGTTTCCCATGACGAATGTTTCCAAGTGGTAGAATTAGAAGAGCATGCATGAGAGGTATTATGAATGTGAATGAAGCAAAAGTTAATTGTCTCTATGGATATGTTTGGTGAAAGTTTGCGGCACACACTTTTGGGTACGGGCGTGATTGTGTATTTATGTATGTAATTTTAGCCGAAAACTTTGTATTATGGGACACATGAACAGTGCGAAAATGTTTCAAAATAATTTATTTTAAATACAAAAAAGTAATATTTTTATTGATTTACTCTTTGTAATAAATTTATGAAAAATATATATTGTTCCATTTTAAAATATGAAATTGAATGCTACCAAGCTTATATCGTTCGAGCACAATCAGAATAAAATGTGGAATAATTGGAATATAGTTGTTTTATATTTTATTTATTCTACACTTTATTTGGAGTAAGTTGCTTTATTTAAACATAAACCAATTACATATTTCAAAAATATGCCTTATTTTTCTCCTAAATTAATGTTGGTATTCTATATTATTCTTTAAATCCATAAAGCTATAGAATATTTTATATTTTTTTAATAAATAGAAAATTTCATATGTTAAAAAGTCAAAAGATTCTATAGTACCTAACTACTATAAAAATTATAAAACAATACTGAATATTAGCATTAATTTAAATATAAAATCTAGTATAAATATGAAAATTAAATGCGTGATAAAAGTAATTATATTGTCATATTATTTTTATACAAAAACTCGCTCTTTTTAATCACGCATCAAAATAATATTATACTTAATGATTATTTAATAACAATTTTTATATAAATTGTCATATAAATTAATTTTATTAAATCTTTTATTATAATTATATTATTTACATATTAAAAACTGGTTTTCGGAATAGCTTAAAAGTGCCGCTAATTTATTACAAATTAAATTGTAAAATTATTAAAAAAAAGAATAATTTAAAATAATCAGGTTATAATAAATAGTACATATAATTAAATTATTAAAATTGTTTTTTGTTAACACGTAATTATATTGGTCATAGCTACCAAGGCTTTTAGCCAGTAACAATGTTTGGTAAATTTTCAAAGTAGTTTAGACCAAGATTTCTAAAACTTTTTCCACTAGCTAGCCTTTCTTACTCGAGAAAATCTGTAGGCAATTTCGGGTATAAATAAATATTTTACGACCCCCACATTCAGTTACGCTAATTCATACGGGGTAGTGACTCACAGTTCAAGAAGCTCTGGTTTAGACAATACAAATATTCAAGCGGAATTCGAACCTCGGCCCGAACTGGTAAGAGCAGCAGGCCGACTAAAATGGTTCTTACTAAAAATGAGTAAAGGATTATTATTTACAAAATTATTTATTACGTAATGTCTATTAAATGAAATAAATATACAGTTAAATATATAAATATAATTTACATGAATTGAATAATTTATATGAAAGCACGATGAAAAAAAAAAAATTGAATACATGTTTATTTAAAGCATAAATGTTTGGTTAGCACCATAAAATTTTCGCGTTATTAATATTTGCTATAAATAATTTATATTATAGAGTAGAGTTCATATATTTCAGTTAGTTTTGACAGTTTGTATGATTATGTAAATGAGTCACGTGTTATGGGATACGTTGTATAAGTTATGAGATGACTGTGAGCTCGCTTTTCGACAAATATTTTAATATATTAGAAAAATAAACTAACTAGACGCAGGTAGATAATATGCCATCGCTATGACGTATTCTACACGATTTTATTTTAGATTTATTTTTAGAAATTTACCTATTTATACATATTCATATTGTAATATATAGGATTACTAAAAAATATATTATCCACGTCTATTTTACTTTTTTTTAGTTTATGAACCTAGGGAAAATTATAGTTTTTATTATTGTATAGAAAAATTTAAATTTAATTTGATGTCTAATACGTTTTAAATAAAAATAATATATAAATATGAAATAAATTTACTAAAATTTATGTTTAATAAATTTACATAATTTTTTCATTAATTTCTGTCAGATTATTCATATATGTATATAAATATGACAAAAACGTCGCATTCATTGAGTAATTTTTCTATACTCATACCAATTAAAACTTATTTTAAAACAATTTTTAAATCAAATAGAAAGTGTTAATTTTTAGTATTTTAAAATTAATATTAATATTTTAAAATAAATTCCAATTTAATAAAAGTTAGATATACCAAGTTCTAAACTTAAATATTATTTTTAAAATTAAAATTAAAATTTTATAATTTAGGTTAAGTCCATATGGAAAACACATTTTACAAAAAATTCTTTATACACATTGTATATTGATACATACATTTATTTCTGAGACACATTGCATATTCATATATAAAAAATACATTACATAAGTAATTCTATAAACATATTGTATATAAAATTCTTTAGATACATCATGTAAAAATTTCTCGTACAGTGCATCTCGGTGAAATAATATTTCTGTAAACACATGTTATGTAAATAGAAAATTAAACTTTAACAATCACCTTGTACAGTTATTTCGCATCTCGGTGAAATAATACAACTTATGCTATCAACACACATTGTTTATATAGAGAGAAAAAACATGCATAACTTGCATATAAGGCATAAAAAAATCGCATTAAAAAATATAACAAATTTTGAAAAAAAAAAAATAAATAATGTTTTTTTCCCAAAATGTTAGATTTTGTTTTTTTAAAAATGTCAAAATTATATGAAAATGTTAAAAATACTTTTCATATAGCATTTCCGCTGTAAAATCTATTTGTGTATCGATTAGGGGTACACTTATCTACAGTTTAGTATGCGCCAACATAATATTTGCTACTTACTACTAAACGAAATGTTTAATAATAATTTTAATTTCAAGCGTCAGCTGTTTGGCTCAAGATGCAAATAATACAGCTTCTGCTGCAACCGGCTTACAGGAAAATGTTCCAGTGTCCCACCGGCCTAGTCTACCACTGATATTTAAGGAGTACTCTAAAACAGTGGTCCCCATTTCCAGGGCCGTGGACCGGTACCGGTCCGTGGATCAAATGGTACCGGGCCGCCCAAATTATTTCCATTTTATTTACTGTGGTGTATTTCTATCAGATTTGTGCAACTCTCCATGGCCAAAATCGAAGAAAGAAGAAGAAGAATTTGATGACAGAAAATCTTCTTCTAAAGATTTGTTTTACTGTGACAAACCAATAATTGTCTGTCCAACTAGGCCTTGACTTCAAATGTGAATCATACACTACTAGACTGTGAATTTTAATAATTCGGAACTAACTATAAACTATAGATCTTTTACTTGTTATTAGCTAATTTAGAACCTTGTAAATATATTCAATTTAATTGTTAACACAGACCAATGTGAAGATGATCGAAAGGTTGAAAAGCTTAGTTAACAATGAAAAAGTAAACAAACCCGATTAAAAATTTACTAATAATATATCTATTGCGACAGTAATATGTAATTTCTGTGTTTCAGTATTAGCAACCAATACCAGTAGATATGCGAGTAAAACACAATAAAGAAACTATATAAATAAAATCTCAATTGTCTGTAAACTTACAAATATATTACATACAGAGTTCATAGAAATATTTTTTTCCTCTTTTAAATATTCATTTATAAGCAAATCCGCAGGTAAAAAGTGATAATAAATATCTGCGTAATAAAAATGAAAACAATGTAATATTATGAATGATTACAATGGTTCGCCGATTGATTATACTTCTAAGAAAATAATAATGAGTAAATAAATCTCGGGGCAATGTTTACTTCTTCGTATATTAGTCAAGATAGTGAATATTGCGTTAGAGCAGCAAATATGTATTGTCGATTGTTACGTGTCTGACACTCTGTCTGTTTCTATATAGGTATGTACATATGTATAAATGTGTGTAATAACATGCTTTCTTATTTTAATTTAAGTTTTCTGCATTCTTGTTAAATACATTCACTCTACGCAATACTACAACTTAAATAGTATATCTAGACATAGATAGTAATTCAATGAAAACTTTGAAGACAGATTTATGTGATAATATTGTCATAATCTTCTATAAAATGTCAGTGGATTTCTCAGTCAGAAACACAATAATTAGTTGTTAAATTTTTATTTATGTGACAATTTTTTAAGAAATGGTAAATTTCTATATATAAACAGTTAATAATTAACACTTAAGTGCAATTTTCAAAAAAGAAAACCACTAATGATAAATCAGTGTATTTATTATATCTACTTGCAAATTATTAAATTTTGATTTAGTTAATTCACAATTAGTTTGAAATTAAGTCGTTGTGAAACATGAAACACTTTACTCACAAGTTGCAAAAAACTGTATTTACAAATATTGAAATGATATATCTTTATGATAAGTCTTCTAATTTTTTTTTTTTTTATTTTTAGTACCGAAAAACATTTGCCCTCACAAAACACTCTAATCATACCAACATATCACTAACATATATTCAAACATACATTAGATTGTTTTAAGGTACGCAGTTGATAAAAGTACAAATTGTAAAAAATAATTGTAATTCTGAAACATTAGCTATGTGTTAGTTGTCAAACGATTTATAACAGCTGGAAAGCTTCTAAAGCAGGGCTACACGATCAGTAATACTGTCAGTATTTAAAAATTTTGAGGTCAAGACTAAGGATTAAAGAATATTCAAATATTTTGATACTTATTGACAGTACTGTCAGTATTACTGATAAAAAATACAGACAGTAATATTAATCGTGTAGTGTCTGCTTAAGAATATGAGAATAATAAAATAACTGAAACAATTGTTCATGTGTAATGTTATTTTTTTCAGTTTTTTAAACGTGTTTAAAGGCTTATTCACATGTCCGGTTTTAATTTTACACAAGCGTATGAGTATAGGCTCATTCACAGCTCCGGTTTCAGTTTTATCTTTACATAGGAATACATAAGAAAACGCACATAAATTTACACAAAAATACATAACCTTGCTAAGAATTTCTAGTATACTCAGGCTCATTCATAATAAATTTGGAAGTGTACAATACTCTTAAATGTTATACGCAATGATACATTTGAAAAAAGCTTACATCGAGTGCGGAAAAAGTTCAGGAACGATCAAATATGTCGAGAAATACACATCAGGTCGAAAAAACAGACCGCTATCTGTGTGTAGGTAGCCGCGCCGTGTGTGTGTGTGTGTGTGTGTGTGTGTGCGCGCTTATTTGTATGTACCAATGTCCTTTGATTACAGCGTTATCTATCATGAATCGAAAAAAATGTTACAGACAAATCCTACGTACTTTTAGCCATAGAATCCGAATCTATAATAAAAAATAGGGGTTTCTATTTAAAATTTTAAAGTTGACCTTCTTCCACTCCTTGAGGGTGGGGGTAGAGGATCGAATGTGATATCATTGAATAGCTTTTCAAAAATATTAAAGACGTATTTTTTGTTTTTTTAATTTGATGTGTATTTTTCGAGATATTTAACCGATCCAAGACTTTTTCTGCACCATGTATATCCGTTATATTAACATAGCTGTTATTGAGTGGATTGACAAAAAAATAATCCAATTATTTCGTGTTTTTACATTCATCCAACAAATTCTATAACCATGCATATACGGGTCTATATTTTCACATATGATAATTATTATGTTTTTGCTATTTCTTTCAATCCAAGTATTCGCTGTTGGTTTAACGCTGTCAATATCGCCATACTCAATAAATATTATAATTTGACGTTTCTAGGAAAAAAAAATAGATAGCTTGTTTATATAACTATTACTTTCCCGCTGTGTAAAATTAAGTATTTCTGAGTGAAATGTTTGGGCGATGCAAAAATGTGATGATACGTAAAACTGCGTAATGCTACGTATTCGTATATAAAATTAAAACAGTCATACGCACTGATGCAGTGAAAATGCTCCCTATACTAAAGCGTTGAAGGAAAGAAATGGCAAAAATATATTATTTGTCATATTTAGATATACGCCTCCGTATATGGAAAGTTATAAATTTTTTTGTATAACTGTGATTAAACAAAATGTATTTGGATCAATTTTTCTTATTGATAGAGTTACTAATTGCAAACTACGTTAATATAGCGAACATAATTATGTGCTTATTTTCAAATGTATCATTGCGTCTGACATTCAATACGAAAATCGTACACTGTCAAATTTGGCTATAAATGGATTTGACTATATTAAGCATTCTTATACAAGGTTACGTATTCCTGTGTAAATTTATATATTTTTTATGTGTATTCTTATGCAGTGACGTACGTAAAGGCTAGGGGATTAGAGGTATAAATTCCCTCCCAAAAATTCGAAAATTCATAAATTTATAAAACGGTTGCACTTTTGATGCGTGTACTTTTTCCCTCATTATAAGAGCTATGTTATTGTGCACTTTACTAAATTTTATCTACCATTTCTATCAAAAACATCACATATACCATTTAATTTTATATTTTTATGATTGACTAATTTCATAGTCAACAAGTTTATTATGTAATTTATTCATATACTTAATTTATTTTTGTTTTTTATATAATAAAAATAATAAATAAAATAAATCTTTATTTAGCTATTGCTATTTCATTTTACAATATCATATAACAAACATTTATTATATCGTACATATGTAATATATATGACATAATCATATTACAAGAATATCCCCTTGCATAAATGACTTTAAATTTTTTTTAAATGCAATGATATTTTTAGAAAATTTTATTTCTGAATTTAATTTGTTGAATAAAGTTATGCCTTTATCAAAAATAACATTTTGGCCAAAAGTTGTATATTTTCTCTTTTTGTATATATTGTTATAATTTCTGGTATCATATGAGTGACTACTTAGACAAATTTTGTTGCATAAATACTTCGGCATTAAATTATTTAAAATTTTGTAAATAAATGTCATTGCATTTATATAAATAAAATCTTCAATGTTGAATCAATTTAAAGTTTGTAACATTGTACTTACTTTTGTGTATCTGTTACATCTTAAAATGATTCTCATTGCTCTATTCTGCAGTTTCTGCAATTTTTCGATACATTCTTTGCACACTAAAAGTAATATACTACTACAATAGTTAAAATGTGGTAAAACAATTGTGTTATATACTAGTAATTTTAAAACTACACTCATGTTTTTAGTTATTCTCGCAAGAAAACTAATTTTTTTTTGCAATTTTTTTACATAAATAATTTACTTGCTCTTTAAATTTCAATTTACTGTCCATAATTATACAAAGATATTTAATTTCATTTACGTATTCAACAGTAGAATTACCTATTTTTATAACTAATCCTTCATGTAAAATTTTATTTGAAATTTCTTGCAGTAAACTGCAGTAAACTGCTGGAAATAAAACGTAATTGGTTAGTGGCTAAGAAAACATAAAAGTTATTGCAAATTTTGTGGGAAAATCTTTAATATCAGTAATTGCATGCACGTACAAGCACTAAATAAAATAAAAGTGACAGACTGCTTTTCCATACATATAAAATATATTATATGTTTGTATATTTTACTCATAAATGTGTAAGTCGCCTTCTGGACTCCGTGACCATTTCTTACAACTCACTTTTTGTGTCTATCGCTCTCTATATAATTTTTAATTTGCAACATTAGCATGCCCCGATTTAAATTAGTTTGTATTATTTTTGCAAATTACAACAATATCCATCTCTGAAATATTTTTCTGCGTACGCCACGGTTCCTATGTAAAGATAAAACTGACACTAGAGCTTCTGATTTTATTTTATTTTTAATAATTTTATTCTATTAATAATACACAGACAAACAGTAGAGCACATTTAATATTGTTCGTCTGTTTTTTTTTTAAGTTAAATTAAATTATTTAATTTTATGTAGAATTGCATATACGTTTCAAATAGATGTTTAACTAATAATAAAAAAAAAATAAAACGCTTTATTTTATATTCACAATTTTATTGAGAATTTTAATGTATGTAGATATTTCGAAATAGATATACTAAAGTTGTTTTGCGTTTTGTATTATCATTGTTATTAAAATATTAGTATTACTTTTTTTTAATAAACAATTTTTAATTAAAACTATTTTAATAAATATAGTTATAAGAAACATTTTTCATTGTGAAAAAATTACAACATCGATCTATTAGACTTATGTGATAATAGAAATTTATTTGCCGGTGGGCTGAGATTTAACTAAAATATACATAGGTCCAGAAAATAAATCTTTGTAAAAGGTTCAAAATACATACAATTATTTTATTTTATTTGTCATTTTTTAAAATATTTTTTGTTATCTTTTTCATCATCATATTTGTATAGGTAGGTACTTCAATTTGAAGCAATTAAAAATTATTAAACATTCCGATTTTTATTTGTGTTATCTTTGATAAATAGTAATTTATCAAGTTTCGATCAGTATATGCAGAATAAACTAAAAGAAATATATAATTTTTTTTTATATGATTAAGTTTTTTTAAATCGATAAAAATCGATATAGGTCACAATTTAATTGATTTGTTATTAATATGCAAAACTTGCTTAAAAAATATAATCTTTTTAAATTCATATCTTTATTCATATATTAACTGAAATTATCATATTAGCTGATTCACAACATTTATATATTTTCTTAGATATTGCAAAAGAATTATCAAAAATATTCAGCTAAAACAAAAAATATTTACATACAATTTGTATTTTTAAAATTATAAATATATTTTCTTTTAACATTGTGTTTTTGATAATTCTTTAGTAAACATTAAATTATTCAAGTTCTACTTAATTAGTTGGTTATTGTCTTGTTATGCAGCAGTTAATAAATAAAAGCGAAATATTTTCTTTATTATAGTTTTAATTTATTTTATTATTTTTATTAAATTTAATTATTAAATTAACTTATCACAAAAACAAACATATTAGAGTCGTTTTGAGTTTTCAGAGATTCTAAAATACATTTCCTTAGATGGACAGATTACCTAGAATACGTCAATTTCAGGTTATGTCTCATTATAAAGTTATTTTTGACATAAATAAATTATTATTAAAAACAAACAAAAATAATAATAAAGATACATTAATAAAGTAAGAACAAATGAAAAAAATTGTTTTATTAGTAACTACCAGCATATATGTAATAATGAACAGGAATTGTATATATTTAATTCGATTATTTTCAAACACTGATTAAAATATGTAATGAACGTAGCAAACATATGGTCACAAAAAACATAAAAAAACAGGAGAGCTACTTAAAGCTAGGATATTACGTCAAGGGAAATTTAGCGCTGTTCGTCGTTTCGTCGTTGGTTGCACAACGCACAAGGTACTCACTCGTTCAGTAGCCATCAAAGTCGGCTGCTATAAAAATACGGCGAATATAGCGCCTGCGATCCATGGGAAAATATGCAAAATAAAAAATGCCGTACTGTATACTACGCTAGCAATATGCGTCAACTGGCTGCGGCTGGGCTCTGGGCTAGGTGTTGGCCATGTGCACGGGAGTGCGACAGAAACAAACATTAGTCTACATTCACACTAACTATCGCTTTATCAGATTTATTAACATCGAAACTATCAAATTGTTGCATATACATATTTGTTCTGTATTGTAATTAAAGCAATGTTTTCTGCGATGACACAAACAGTTTTACAAACGACAGTGAACTAATATATACATAATTAGAAAATTTAATAAATTTGAAAAAATGTATTGGTCTCGCCGGGATTTAAACCCGGGCTTTCTATTTTTGCGTCAGCCGTTCTAATCACTAGACTACAAACCCACCACAAAACAAACACATTTTTCCAATTATATTGTGTTTGACCTGTCACAGACAAACATAGATAAAAAAAAAATTGACTAAAAATTTTTGTATTTTAAGTAACAAAAACATATTCAATTTGTAGACTTTGAAGATAAATATACAATGTTAATAAATAATAAATAAATAATAGACTTCTTTTGTTCAATATTGATAATTATCAAATGACTGCATAGAAATCGGTTAATAAATTACATTTGCAAACTAACTGAGACTAAGAGAATGAGACCGAGACCTATTGTAGCGCAATGCAATGTAGATGAGTCCTTCGATTGGGTAGGAAGAAGAGCGCGAGTAAGAAACACGGTCAGATAGGTCGCGATCGCGATCGCTATCTTCCATCTCGCTCTGTCCATCTGACGGTCAATAATTCTTACTCGCTCGATGTTTCTTTGTCGGCGCGATTCGTTGCTTCGTGTCACACACTCTGTCAACCATTCCAAAAGGAATATTGAATTGGCATTGCCGCATGTTGACATCACTGTCAAATGCACGAACATCTATACGTACATGTTTATTATTAGTGTTATGATGGAAAAAATATTTACATCTACACGCCTATGTAATTTCGTGTTAGCTTTCGAGAAATCTGACTTTTCATTCTTTTATAATACTCGTATAAAGCCGATAGATCTATGTTTGTACTATTATTTCTTTGAATCTACGCCCAATACGTATAATATATGATTGTCATATATACGTTTGATTTTTCTTTGGAAATCAATTTTATTCAATATTATTTACTGGGAACTATGACATTTTAATTTAAAACATAAATTTTATAACGTTTAGTCGGATATTTTATAAGTTTAATAAATATATAAATGTATATGCCTACAACAGTATCATTGATTTGTTCATATAGGTATTTGTACATTCGCAATGGTGTAACTACAAATTTGGCGCCCCCGCAAAATTTTAAATGAGTTTCCCTCAAATATACACTGTTTGTAAAAACAGCATTTGTTTAAAAAAAACACCAAAATAGTATTTACATAATTTTCAATAAAATTTAAAATTAATACAAAATATTTAAATTCTGTAAAAATTAATATATAGATTTGTTAAATAACTATATTTTGGCTTAAATAAATAAATAAGTAAATAAATTTATATATATATATATATATATATATATATATATATATATAGGGTGTTCGTTCGCTTGGTTGATATAGGGCAATAACATGGGATTTCGATAATATGCAGAATACTACTTTCTGAAGTAAAATTCGAAGAAATACTTAGAATACTTTTCGATAAGGAATAAAAAGTTATATAATTTGGTTTTAGTTTTAATTTGCTAGCATGTACCGTTTGGGCGCTAGAATTTTTTTTCAATGTTTTTTAGAATTTTCAATAATTTTTCCTGCTAATATGAGTTAGAGAAAAAAGTTACTTAGCTATTATGTAGCTAATTTCTTTCTCAATTTTATTGAATTTTTTCAGATTTTTTTGAGCAAAAGAAAGTCTTATTTCGAAAAAAAGACTTTCTTCAAAATTTATATATATATATATATATAGGTATATATATATATATATATATATATATATATATATATAGGTATATATATATATATATATATGTATATATATATATATATATAGGTATATATATATATATATATATATATATATATATATATATATATATATATATATATATATAGGTATATATATATATATATATGTCGTAATATTTATTTGAGGGCGGAGCAGTCAAAAGATTGATATTAGAAAATTAAACACTGATTTGATATTTTGACGAGCTTTCGACAAAAATTTTGTTTTTTTCAAGTCGCCGATGAACATGAAAATAAAAAAATACCATTTATTAGTTTTCTACATATAACTATTGTTTTTTTTAAACAAATTTTAACATTTCCAAACATACATATATATATATATATATATATATATATATATGTAATTCCTAAACATGACAATTTGTAGTAGATTCATTTAGTAGTGGAACAAAACTACAGCATATTCTTTATTTATTACAATATATAAATCTTTTAATGTTTAAGTAATTTTGGTTTATAGATCCCCTCGCTAAATGGCCCTCTAGCCGCATTACGAAGTTTTGCATCCGCTACTGTACATTCATATAAATCAATCATTCCGATTCATACACGGTAGTACGTAAGATTGCTTTATAATAATGTATAGTGATGTTGACTAGGTAAATTTCCGAGGTAACCTGTAACAAGTTGCTATGTGTTACCTATGTAATATTAAATATGTACGCAAACTTTTATATTTTTAATTTTTATTTCTTATACATAATATAAATACAAGATGAATTCTTTTAACTTTAATTGTTTTAAGTAGGAGGTTTCGGATTTGAATCTCATCAAGGCCAGTACATTTTTCCAAATTTATTAAATCAACTAATTATATATTAGTTTATTGCGATTAAGTGGATATTTAAATATTCATATTAGTAGAATTTTTAGTTTCATCCAGAAAACATTGTTTTAATACGTTTCAAAAATTAAATATGCTATTCATTTTTCGTTTTTATTTTTTAAGGTACGTTACGATAACGTTATGGAAATATTTAACCGACAAGTTAAACACCACAATAATATAGCATATTTATTGACAAATTATTTAGTTTTAATATAAAATTACAAATATTTGTAACATATATTTGTAATAATTTTAATTCACAAAATCTACTTGTAGATATAAAATATGTAGAAATATTTAAAATAACTTATTGACCTAATTAAATTAAAGCAATTTAGATCAGATAATTGTTAAGAAAGATAAATTAACTTGGTTTAGTAAAGATTGTATAGTTTTAAGTAAAAACATATTTCGTCTTTGATAACCTTAACATTAAATTTATAACATTTACGTATTCTTAATATATTACTAGTATGTAAATTAATGCAAATAAAGATCACTTGATTATAATATTTGCTATATTATATTCTTGTAAAATAAAAATATGTATATGTACGATGCACGTATTTATCGATTAGTTGTTAAATCTGTGTAATTAGAATATATTTGTAATATGAAATATTACATTTTCTTGTATTTCATTTATGAAAACTAATCTGATAAAATGAATAATTTTTTGGTAGATTGTAGATTAATAGCATAATAAAAAAACTTTTTTATTAAGTTTATATATATATATATATATATATATATATATATATATATATATATTATTCATTAATCTGGTTAGTTGATAGATATATCATTTAAATACAGTTAATACTCAAATATAATCATAAAGAAATAATCTGAAAATGAAAAATTCATATCGCCTCGACCTGGGATCGAGGCGATATGAATTTTTTATTTTCAGATTATTCCTTTATGATTATATTTGAGTATTAACTATATATATTATATATATATATATATATATATGTATTATTATTGATGATAATAATAGTAATTATTACATTTGTATATAATTCATCTTTTCGGTAATGAAAATAATGTGTAATCAAAAAATTCAATATGTTACTTGCATAAGTAAAATTAGCATAGTTAATTTTTATAGGTATTTGTTAACCTTTTGAACGACTACATAGTGGTGCTGTGACGAATAGTTTTTTGGTTTTGGTCCCATCCCTAATATAATATATTTCATCATTTTTATATCAATTTGACATTTTTTTTTCACGAGTTTCAATATTTTAGTGAAAAAAAAAACATTAATTTTTTTCAATGCTATCTATGTTATTTATTATTATTATTTTTTATTACATAAGCTGTATTATTTCTGGAGATGCAGTGTACGAAACAAATTCCATACGTTGTGTTTAATATTAACGAATATTCGGCTAAATGTCAACCAAATATTAGCAATATAATCGCATACCGAATTATTCTTCGATTTCAGTTCTATCTTTACCATATAATAAGAGCATCTCATTTTGCAATAAATCTAAGAAACATTTTAGAATTTTCAATAATTTTTCCTGCCAAACCAGATGGGTTAGAGAAAAAAGATACTTAGCTATTATGTAGCCAATTTTTTTCTCTATTTTACTAAATTATTTCAGATTTTTTTGAGCAAATTTTGAAAAAAGTTTTATTTTGAAAAAATTCCAGGGGTACCACCTCCTTGAGAAATTTTCAAAAATTCAGTTTTTAATTTTTTTATATTAAACGATGCATTCTAAAATAATGATTTCTTCACTCTATTATAGTACTCAATATTCCGCATTTTTCCGTATCATGCTTATTTTCCTACACCTCATAGTTTTTGAGAAAAAAATAAAAACAAACAAACCAAAAAAAAATTCTAGCGCCCAAACGGCACATTCCAGCAAATTAAAACTAAAACCAAATTATATAATTTTTTATTCTCTATCGAAAAGTATTTTAAGTATTTCTCCGAATTTTACTTCAGAATAAAGTATTCTGCATGTTATCGGTATCCCATGTTATTGTCCTATATCAACCTAACGAACGAACACACTATATATATATATATATATATATATATATCAGGAGCAAAACTTAATGCTAATGACAAAATAAAAATTTAATAGCATGTAATTGCCTTCAAAAGGACTAAAAGTTATGAAATATTTTCTAGTTGATGTAAACTGGGGAACAGTTAAATCATTGTTCATATAACCAGTAATTAACTATGCCAATTGTCTTCAAAATACGTTTCAGTTAACAACTTAATCAAGTTGTTAATTGATATGATGATATCTAATAGCATAGTTTGCGATACATATTATGCTACTAGTTACAACTTTGGCAATAATATAATTTTATTAATAATATTTATTTCATAAATAATCTAATTATTATATAGATAAACATGCAACTTATTCAAATACTAAAATAAATATTTCAATCTCTTCCTTACACAAATACACGTTTTTAAACCACAGAAATAACTACAGAATAAAAGTGTTTGATGAATTACGCTCCAGGAGAAAAATGAGAGACCAACCTTGTTCTACAGTATTCAAATAGGTGAAATACGTATGCCAGAGTGTAATCAGAGGTCAGTACCAATGCGGTCTTAGCTCTTACATTGATGTCTTGACTTTACTAGAAGAACAAAACAAGAACAGGCCAATACAAGATGTTTACTATAGCAAAGAAATGAGTATGCAGTCATAGGTGAATATGTGCAAAGTTTTTTTAAGCTGCTATCATTATTTATTGAAACAAAATATTTTTACAACAATAAATTTACAGTAAATATTCAGTTTTGAATTATAGTTGTATTTTATTGTCATAAATTTTTATTTAAATTTATAAAAAATTATTTTAAGTTTTATATTGTATGTTGATTCTATGCATAAAGACATATTTAATATACATCAATAGATATATCTATCTTCAACCAAAAGTTTATGTGTCTTAGAAATTTTGCATATTTCTGATAATTTATTAGATATTTCAGGTGGCTCGTTTTTAATTAAACAGATTATTTACGGTAACCAGGTCACTATTGTTACATTTTTAGTTAAATTAAACAAAATGTTTCAAATAATGTTAAAACCAAAGTTGGAAACTGGTTAACCGTTATTTTAATGAGATTTCAAAAAGCAAAATTTAAATATAAAACCAAAAAAGTATTTATGATAAACTGGTAACCTTTAATGAAAATTTAAAAAACCATATACACTTGATTTCATGTTTTTTTTTTATATTTAAATCCTACTCTGAAATGGTTTGAAACAGGGTGCATACTAAAAAAAATTTTTGTTAAATATTTATTAATCTTGGATAAACAATGAAACCGAAATAAATTTTTAAATATGTTCGTATTTTTTTGTCAGAAAAATGACAACACTGTAAGACATTAAAAATATATAATTTATATGGACACTAATAGAATCTTTTGTAAAAATTTAATTAATTTTGAATAAAGTAAAGCTAGAAATAATTTTTAAATTTTTAGTTATTTTTTTTCGAAAAGTTGGCAACAATGTATATTAGTATACTTATATAATTTATGTGGATACTTTTGTGAAAATTGGATTAAAATCGGATAAATAATGTAGCCATAATAAAGTTTTAATTTTTTTCCCGGAAAGTTGACATCAGTAGAAGAAAATGAAACCACATGACCATCTTGAGCACTAAATAATAAACCTATCTTGAAGATTTCATCAAAATCGGTTGAACTGACTGACGACTGAGCGAGCTGATAACGCACACACATACACTTTCATAAAGTAAGTTTAGATTCGTTATTTAGAGGCTATATAAAAAATGTGTATATATTTTGTTATAATTTTAGACAATGTTATAGACACTGAATCGAACACTATACCACTTTTCCTTTTAGTCAAAGTGGTAATAAAGATGAATATGGTTATTTAAAATAAATACATTTGAGATTAGTATACTTATTAATTTTAATGCAAAAATGATAATAAGTTTATCTTCAATCGCATGCATCTTTTAATTTGTTTACTTTTAATAACAATATTTGTGACATAATTGTTCTCTAAAAATATTAATCTTCATTCTTTCTCTTAGTGTTTTAAAGCAGTTTTAATCAATTCCAAACCAGTTTTAACTGTTTTTAGCAATTAACCGAAATTTTAGAAACCGGTTACATTTTAACTAAAATTAATTTCGGTTATCATTCTGGATTAAAACATAAATGACATAATAGAATATTTTTTTAACCAGTGATTACAACTTTTTTTGTTTTAAATGGAATGATATTTTTTTATTATATTTATAGATAAATTATTTTTTTCTGAATTCAGTGATATTAATTTTTTATAGCGCTTTGGAATGAAATTTTTTTTTATATTTTTTAAAATATTATAAAAGTATTGGCCATAATAAATTGTTTTTTAATTAATATACTTTTTATAGTTCTTTAAAGTAAGCTTTGATTAAACATAGACAACTGAATTGTTATGCATATTTCAAACTATTTTCTATTGAAAATCTTGTATAATATAGGAGTATATAATAAAATTTGATGCAGAATATTAAAAAAAATAATGGCTCGTATTCCCGCCTCTTTTGTTAATGAAAAAGTGCTTTTATTTTCATTTTAAAATAAATTTTTAGTGCTACCTTTTATCGAATATGAGTAGAATTACTATTTTTAATATATTATCTTATATCTAATAGTGTAGAATTAATATAAACTAATTATAATTGCTTAATAAGTAATTTTAAGTAAACGTCAAAAGTACTTTTGATAAAAATCATTTTTAAAAGTTAGGTGAGAATACATGCTATTGTTATTTAAAACGGAACTTTTAAATTCATTTTTAAATTTAATTTAATTTTTAATGTACATTAACTGTAAATAAAAGACCACACAGAAATGATTGCTTTACTATCATTCTATTGAAAAGAGTAAATTTTTTATTGCATCAATAGAAATATGAGACTTAAGTAAAAATCTTTATAAAGAATAATATTTTTATTGGAATAATAAAATTTTCAACATACTGATGTTGTTTAAGATTTATTTGATAAAACTTCAATTATAAATATCAAAAACTGCAAATTTTTTAAAAAACATTATTTAAATAGTTGTTTAAATGTTTGAAAGAACCATCTGTGTAAGGTCAGTTTGAAAGTAGTGACATTTAAATATTGCATTGTCACAAGGTTACAAGAAAACAAATGCTCCGTTTTAGTATTTGTATAATACAAGTTACAAATTATTATTAATCGTTTATTTCCTATTTTGTAGCACAATAGCAAATCCGAATTAATGATATCGCTTCAAAATTTTGCTCACTGTCAACTAAACAAAAGTTATGAACACCGAAATTGAATACAGTACCCAAAAATGTTCTATTTTTTAAAAATTTGGTCTTTCACAAAGTTCTGTGTGATGTGATTATTTTTTCCAGCAATTAATGATATTTCTTTGTAAATAAATATTGTTACACTGACAAATTATATTATACCATTATTTCCTTATATATGTACCAAGTGGTTTCTACACTGCTTATATAATTTTTTTTAAATGACATTTTGAAAGTAAGTGAATAGAAAATTACTTTCTCAAAATTTTACATACCAAATTATACATATAAGATTTGTTCCAACCAACTTTTAAATCAATTTGGGATCAGATGACAGTTGTATGAGGCGTGCGTAATGTGGAATTAGCTTGTAGTCTATTATACTGCGCATGCTTAGTGCAGTTGCAAACTTGTCAGAACGTTGGTAGGAACATATCGATTGTTAATGGAATTTATGTAAGATATTTTATTAGTGTTTTATAGTAGTATTCTGTATTATTCTACGAGCTCTGTAGTACTCTAGAATTTTCTCTCATTTTTTAATAAACAGAAAATTTTATATGTTAGAAAAAGACAAAAGATTTCTATAATATTGTAGAGCTTACAGAACAATAAAGGCTTTTCTTTTATTTTTTAATAAATAGAAAATTTTTAATGTTAGAAAAAGATAAAATATTTCTATAGCATTTATACATATATCTTACAGAACAACACAGAATACTAGCATTATTATTATACCGGGTGACCCATTTTAATTAATCCACTGGAATATTTCGACAAATATGTGCCATACAAAAAAATGTTACGAATAAAAGTTTAATGGTTTTGAGGGGGACATCTGATCCTGACAAATTTTCTTTATTCCCACCCCCCAGGGGGTTTGGGAGAGGGTTAACTTTGCTATCTTAAATAAAAACCTATGTTTTATTACAGATTCAAATTCTACATAAAAAATTATAAAGATTTTATTCGAACAATTTTTTTGAATTCGTGATAGATGGCGCTGCAGTCACATAAATAAAATGTGATCCATTTTCATTAATCCACTGGAATATCTCGACAAATATGTGTCGAAAAATTGTTTCGAATAAAAGTTTAACGGTTTCGAGGGGGCCATCTAACCCTGTCAAATTTTCTATACCCCCACCCTCCAGAGGGTGGGGGTGGGAGTCAAATTTGATATTTTAAATGGGAACCTTTATTTTTTATTACAGATTCGGATTTTACATAAAAAAGTTTGAAGATTTTATTCATACAATTTTTTTGAATTCGTGATAGATCGCGCTGTAGTCGCAAAAATAAAATTAATCAAGCTGAAAAAAACGGGATCCACGGGGTACCGTGAGTCTCTGTATGGCAAAGCAAAAAAAAAACTTTTGAAACAATGTGGCGAAAATCAAACCAAAAATTTTTGTTTTGCTAACATCCATCGTGCTCCGTGATCTTGAATGTAATGGAACAGTGTACAGGTACAGTGCAAAATTCACAAAATTGACGTTTTGGATCAAACCGGACATCTTTAATATATAACATAACAAATAAATATTGCGAAAACATTATAATATATATTTTTAATTCAAAAACAATTTGTTTTTTATCACTTTGAATTGACGGTAGCCAAATGCATTTCTTTAACTTATTATTTCTATTATAATATATTACATATTTATAACTAATCATGTACTGATTATTATTTACATAATTGTTAATAATGTTACTGCAATATTTTTCTGCATTAAAAAAAGTAATGAAACACTAAAATAGAAAATTATTTATGACCGCTAGGTAGATCTATTTATGCAAGAACACCAAATGAAAATTGCCAATTTATTGCGTGAGTTCCCATTTGAGGATAATATTTGCGCATTTTTGCATCTTTGATAAATGCTAATTTTTGACGAAATTGCAATGGAGCGCGTCAAATCGCAATTTTATGTAGATTGGACGCAAAAAATTTGTACCTGATTCATAATTGTACACAGCTGTGTTTTGCTTAAATGCTGCTTGAACTTATATTTTGTTGAATACCTTATTTGAATCGACTAAACTACATTGGTTAGTACCACAAATTTGATTTTTCGGTGTATTTATTCCTCATCTTAAGACAATTGCAACTTGAAACTAGTATTAATGTGATTGCACTCATTTTGTTTTTGCTTTTTATTACTTTGAATTTTTGATATTCGGTTTTTTAGTTTTGCGTTCTTTGTCAATGATTTGTATGCGTATTTTTACCATTATATATATATATATATATATATATATATATATATATATATATATATATGTATATATACAACCACGCCATGTACTCATAGGGTGTGGCACAAAATCTTGCCGTTATAAAAATTCAATCAAAATTTAAATGTCTGTAAAACCTACTATTTCCACACTCGTGCGATAATCGCGAGCGTCTGTCTCAAGCATAGAGTTTTGTATATAGCTAAAATTATGTAGCTATTCTGTGTCAACACAGGGTTACCTGTGTGGGAATTTTTTTTAAAAGTTTTATCCCTTTAATAGTTAAGAATTGTTCGTTTAATAATATATAGAAAAGATATACTTATTGTCAATTTTGCAATATTTCCATGGCAGCAATTTGTCAATATATTTCGTTGTCAAAAACAAATTTCATGACTACATGACTTTTCTCAAAATGGAGACCTATCTGAATTGTTTTTTCGCACCCAAAAACGTAGATTCACTACATTTCATCAAAATTGTTGGAGTCGTTTCCAAGATAAAATTTACAAACAAATATATAATAATTGTTAATTTATAATAGTACAAAAATACGGAAAAAATAATAATTTAGGTTCAATAAAACAAATTAACATCATGCGGTTGCAAAAAAGTTAAAAGTTTTCTAAAAATATGCTTTATATTCTGAATTAGTCCGATATCTTTAAAAATGTAGTTCAATAGAACTGGTATATAATTTTTGAAAATCTTTCTCGTGTTTTAATTAAGTAAATTGTATATCGCTGATAAATTTATCGAATGAATATAAATAAAGTAGGTATGGTATCGTTAGTGTCGCATGATGACGTGATACTAATAGAAAGATTCAATGATATATAATGGTTTCGTCATGATACCGTTGCACTGCGAGCTATCTTTATTTGCGATCGTTTAAGTTTACGTTTGTCGTTGTGCAACAACGTCTACGATAAGAAGACAGAATTTTCGTTTTTCTTCATTCTTGTCAAGCAAACTGTTTGACACATACAGCATTCAGTGTTCGCCGAACAAAACAAAAAAACAAACAAACTAAAATGTCTATTTAAATCACGACTGCTTTCTTTGCAATTCTTCTCAATTTCCATAGATAAAATATTTCTAGATCTATCTTGAATATTATGACAATAATAAAAAAAATTAATGGTACATTATTTTTTTCTATTCTTGTCGAATAATATATTTGTACCGTATTCTATTAAGTCACAAATTACACTTTTTAAAATTTTACAGTCGTGAAATAAATAATCCCTAATTTAGTACTGTGGTTAGGATACCCTGCTGCTAATATAATATCATGCAATTACACGCAAAAAATATATATTTTTAATTGTATATCCGTAGAAAAAGTATAGTATTCTATTTGCTTGTTATAACTATATAATTTACTGAGATGTTTTAAAAACCCCATGTTTTTGAGTTACAACCATCATAACATGTTTATTGAATAATATGTTAGTTTCTACTGCTGTTAAAAATTATTATTATATATGCGTTTTTTTATAAGTATCACTACAGTGAAAATACGTTTCTAAAATAACGAAATACGATAATATTTAAATTAATATAAAAAAACATTTATTTGATTTGATCATCTAGAATTATAGTCATTTAAGATTATATAAATTTAGAATCACAAACTTGAAAATTTTAAATATTAAATTTTTAATTAAACATAATTTTAACCATTATATTAAAAACAAATATTCTATTATAAAATAAAATATATAAAAAAAACTTTTTAAAAACCACGTTTATTTATATGCACTAAAAAGAGGAAAATAAATTATTTCCTGGTTATCCAAAAATTTTAGAAAGAAATAAAATCGTGGAGCGCCAGGAAACTATATATTTCGCAATGATGATTAAGAGCTCCACGCTTTTATTTCTTTCAAAAAAATTTGGATAACCAGGAAAAAATTTATTTTCCTCTTTTTAGTGCATTTAAATATAAGCATAGTTTTTAAAAAGTTTTTTTTATGTACTTTATTTTCTGCTTTTTAGTCTTTTTTTTAATATTGTGTTGTCTCCTGGAATAAAACTACATGCAAAATTTCAGTGAGATTAGATGATAGGAAGTGGTCTAAAAATTGGTTACAAGATTTGACCGTGACAACAGAGTAAGCTAATATAAGCGTGGTAATTTTTTTTTGTTATAAAATTGTGTTGTTTCCTGGAATAAAACTACATGCAAAATTTCAGTGAGATCAGATGATAGAAAATGGGCTAAAAATTGGTTACAAGATTTGACCGTGAACTAATATAAGCGTGGTAATAATAGAAATATACAAAAAAAAAAAAAACTGAGATGTGGAGTCTGCATAAAAATCGTTCGACTCCAACTTCAACTGCGACTCAGATCTCGCGTCCGACTTCGACGCCAACTTTGAGCTCAGTTGTATTTTTATATATTATTACATTAAATTAACTATTGAATATATATTACTATTACATAGTAAATTAAATTTAAACTTTAACAAAAATAATTACTTTATGGCTAGATTTCATAAACTCAGATAAAATTTACTCTAAAAGTAACTGTATTTACTCTATAGATTTCCATATTAAAACGATAGAATAGATTTAATGTAATGGTATTAAACAATTATATTATTATTCTTGATAATAATAATTTGGTAATAAGTTATTGAAAAAACATTTGTTTTCAAGATTATTTAGTAGAAAAATAAAATTTACTTGTAAAGTAAATTTATTTATTATTTATATAAAATTTATAGTTTTTAAATTTAAAATAACAAAAAATAAAAAGTAAAAATAGATTTATATTTATTTTATATAATAATTTTGAATTTTTTGCTTTAACAAATAAAATCTGACTCGGAGTTGAAACAAAATAGAAATTGACTTCGATTTTGATAAAATTCTTCGGCTTCTCGACTTTGCGATTCCGACTCCGACTTTACACCTATACAAAAAAGCAGTGCATCAACTTTTAATTTTTTGTAAATGTAAACGAAAATATTTGACTTTATTAGTACATCTTTTGTTTAAAGTAAGCCGTTATATTTGGCCGGTTTCCGTGATATAATAATATTAATGCTGGTTCTAGCTGTAAGTTTATCTATCGTCTCTGGATGTTGTTATGAGCGAGTGCAAATATCGTTGGCGACATTTAGTTTCCGGGTTTTGAATGTGACAACTGTCTCCTCGATGGATAGCGAGTTTCTCCGCTGTCGGTGCTCGCTGACCCGAGAACGGAAAGCAAGACGATCGACCTCCGGCCGCTTACCTCCCAGAGTCCCGATGCCATCCACTCCCATCGGAGCATCGTTAAACATACTTACCTACCTGTGCTGTGGCTGTGTAGTGTACGTATGTAGCGTTGTGTGTGTGTGTGTGTGTGTGTGTGTGTGCTGTGTACCCTATATGCATGCGTGTTATTGTACTAGTGTATAACCTATGTACTAGAAGTCGTGTCTCTGAGATTGTATCTATTTGCTGGCCATCTAAGTCTATGCGCAACCTAAATTATTGCCGTATTTTATGAAATTCTCTACCATTCACTTATTGCAACTTTAAATATTTAAAATATGTACACGCGATTATACTTACTTTAGTTTAATTCATTTACTAATCATATTTTCATAAATTTAATGTGTTCCTCTTGAATATTAAAAAAATTATCTATCAAAAAGTCTGCATCACGTAGGAATAAATTTTACTATTTGTTTTTTGGAAATTATTACGGAACTTTTTGGTGCTTGTCTAAAAATAATAAAATGTAACGAGCGTAAATTATAAAATAATCAAGTATATATGTCAAAATGTTATTATTTGCTCTATGTATAATGCGTATAAAATTTCAGTTTATGTATATATTATATATATATATATATATATATATATATATATATATGGGAACTTGTTTTAAATTAATTTAAGAACAATCTATTTTGGGTAATTGTTTTGATATAAACAAATGATGGTACCTACTTCTCTTATACAAAAATATGATGTTTTTCTAATTATTTTAAGCTTTAATTGCAATTTAATTTTAAATATTATTATATCACTTAATCACTTAATCACTTAAAATACCCGAAATGTCACTAGAAATTTTTTGCTTCAAGTTTAATTTGCAAAATCTGTGATTTCCACATTTGGTTTATTTACTTAAAAATATCACAAGAAGAATTTAACTAAAAAAAACGTGACAATACGAAACTCGACAATAATGTACTGATAGTACTGACTGTTGACAGTTAAAGATAAGATAAAAATAATATTAGATGTAAAAGCGGTCAACCAATTAGAAATATATAGTTTGGTGCAGAAATTTTATATTATTTCTAATATATATATATATATAATTATTACTTCTCCTAGTTAAAGAAAACAGACTAATGATGAATTTTCTACTGTTACGGTTAATGTGTAAAATTACAATGTATAAAATATGTGTATACTAAACAATTTATTTTATTTAATAAGTTAGGTGCTTAAATTTTATTGTAGATAATTTGCATGTTAAATGTTTCAGTAATACATCGTGTGATATTACTATGTAGTGTTCTTTGAAATATAAATATTTAAAAAACAACTTTGTCAGATGCAACTTCTTTAATTATATTTTTATAAATATAACTAATTTTCTTGCAAAACTTTTTTTCTCCAATGGCACTTCAGTCCAAATCAGGTCTTGACCACAAGTATCGCAATACTTGTTTTGTAATCGTTCATTTAGACATTTTTTCGAAATTGCAAGTCGTGCGCTCGCGAGTTCTGATCAGTAATCTAAACTACTAATGTTTTTTTTAGACAAACAGTTGATCAACTTATGTTCGATTCTGTTTAATTAATGCCTGGCATTTTTATTTTATTTTACGACGAATAGGAACGCTGGCAAGCGGATTCGAACCATAGACCACAGTATCATGTTTGGTAGTACCTGGCGCACAAACACGCTTGACTATCGCAACACTCATATTACTTATACAAAATTACGTTTTTAAAACAAAGCAATATGTCAATTCAGATACAAAAAAGAAAGCTATATTAATGTAATGTGCATTATTATTATTACCTTTCCTATTAAATATAGAGAGTTTGTAATATAAGATTGCGTACACTTACTATGTCTGCAATGTGAATAAGAAAATAAAAAAAATGATTGTATTATAATTGATTTTATTTAATCAATATTAAATTTAAAATTAAGCTACAGTTGTTTAAAAGATGAAAATAAAATAAATTATGAATATTTAATTGATACCTATTAGTAAATGTACAAAATATAAAATTAAATTAAAATTAGTTATTTTTAATAGATATCATTACATAACAAAAATATAGTTATAGTTTAATAATATAACAATTTAATAATTTTTAAAACTATCAAGATATTTATTACAAAAAAAAACTGCTGTGGCCACCATAGAACCGACCGCCATTGCATTAAATAAATTTATGGAATAGAAAAATTTGTATAACAACAACAACTGCTGTAGTCATGGTAACTAAAAACAAAACTGTCTATATAAAAAATTATATAAAAATGATGTAGCTGTATTGAAAAATATTCCAAATTAAAGTTGTTATCTATAACTTGTTTAACAACTTAATATTTTTTCCAAATATATCTCTGTTGCAAAATATTCGTAAAACACATATAAGTGACATCACCAGTAAATTACCACTTCCGGTTGGCAGATCTTTACCCAAAGTTTATCAGATTGAGATATTCACCTCGGAAGCTTAAATATGAAATTTTAAAACAATCCGTTCAGCTGAATTTGCTTTATACGTGTCTACAGACTGAGAGATAGACAGACAAACCGACAGCCGGACATCCCGCTAAAATCTGTTGATTCGATAAGTCTAATTCGTACTAATCTGTGAAGATCTCGATATATCAAATTTGGTATGATTGCGCTACTTCCCTTATCATATGTGTCGGCAAAAATACCTAATAAAATTTCCGTTAAAATTATTAAAAAAACAAAAACAAACAACACTTTTCTGAACCAATGTATTGTTTATGAGTTGCGATATAAAAAGATATGTCCATTATACTTAATATCTATGATCACATATTAAACCGGGTAATGAATATATGCATTACATTGAAGAAAACTTGTATATATTACATATATTACGCTACAATTACATTAATTAACATGCATGAGTTTACTGATAATAATAATTAAGAAATATGTTACAGTATATAGAATTGTGACAATGGCATACTCTATTTTGCATAATACAATTTAATCATTATAATTCAGAATTAATTCAATGATCAAGCTTCGGGTCTTGTAATTATCAGGCACTTTCGGTTTTAATTATTATTCATCAAAATGAATAACAAGTGCTTTCGGCCATATATTAAAAAATATTTATTATGTTTTATGAAATAAAAAAACTCAAATTATTGCATATTAATAAAGTTGTTAATTCTAGGTTATAATTACGTGTATTGTAAATTTTATTTATTTATAAAATTTATAAGTTATATTTTATCAAAATGTGCATTGTTATTGCAAATAAAATTAAATAAAGTTAAAATATACATAGTGACCGCTAGAAAGTCCGCATCATGTTTTGAAAATTATTTTGATTTGTTTACAAGGAAAGTTTGCAATTAAAATTATTATTAGGCATTTCGTTCGTTAGGAAGTGGCGAATATTTTGTTGGCGCACACTAAATTGTACTAAATGTAACCGCAGGATAAATAGATTTTACTGCGGGACATTCACTTTGAATAAAAAATCCCGGAACGGTCAGATATCTCAAGGAATACACATCGGATCAAAAAACAAAAAATACGTGTTTAATATTTAAAAAAACAAGATTAGAAGTATATGGGTAAACCCATATATAGACTACTTTGACATTATCACATAAATGATAAGAAATAGGAATAAAAATTTTTTTCATCGAAAGTTGGCAACATTATATTTTGCTAATATATAATATTATAGGCGCCAAGGGTATCTTCTGTAAAAATTTCATTAAAATTGGATAAATAATGCGCGCATAACAAATTTTTAGAAAATTATTAATTTTTTTTGGAAAGTTGGCAACACCGTATCTTAATAAAATTATAATTTATGTGGGCACTAGGAGAAACTTTTCTGAAAATTTGATCAAAATCGGATGAATAATGTAGCCACAATGAATTTTTTTAAATTTTAGTAATTTTTTTCTCGGTAAGATGGCAACACTGTATTTTGTTAAAATTGCATAACTTATGCGGGCACCAGGATAATCTTTAATGAAAATTTGATCAAAATCCGTTAAATAAAGTGGTCATAACAAATTTTTAAAAATTTTAGTAATTTTTTACTCAGAAAATTGGCAACACTGTACTTTGTCAAAATTATCTAATTTATATGGATACCAGAAGAATCTTTTGTGAAAATTTGAACAAAATCGGTTAAACAACATGGCCGTAATAAATTTTTAAAAATTTTAGTAATTTTTTTCTCAGAAAGTTGGCAACACTGTATTTTATTAAAATTACGAAATTTATGTGGGCACTAGGGGAATTTTTCCTGAAAATTTGATCAAAATCGGATAAATAATGTAGCCACAATGAATTTTTAAAAACTTTAGTAATTTTTTTCTCGGAAAGTTGGCATCACTGGAAAAAACCAAAACCACATGACCATCTTGGGCACTAGACAAATTTATCCTGAAAATTTTATTAAAATCGGTTGAACCGTCTAGGAGGAGTTGCGATCACAAAATTTTGTCTGAGGACCGAGCGAGCTGACGACGCACATCCATACACCCACGTAAACTAAGTTCAGATTCGTCATCTAGAGGCTATATGAAGAATTTCTATACAATTTTTTTTTTTTTTGAAAATGTACCAAACGCTATACTACTTTTTCCTTGCAGTCAAAGTAGTAAAAACTATACAATGACACCAAACTCAACCCCCCTTGCCCCTTCGGGTATGTTGTGGTAACTTTAAAATATTAAATGGTAACCTCCATTTTTTGTTGTAGATTCGGATTCTACGCTGCCAAATATATATAGCTTTTGCCTGTAACTATTTTTTTCTGATTTGTAATAGATGGTGCTATAAGCGCGAAAAATTAAGATATCTTCTTTTATTGTATAAATATATAGCAGTAATTTGTATTATACGCCTATGATAAAAGTACAGTTTAGCAAACTATTAAGTGACATATACCACCTGTTCTGAAACTGATAAAACTACTCAGCTGTAAGTTCCAATATTGAGAAGTTTAATTTAAAAATAAATTAGACAAAATATTAGAAAAACTTATTCTGATAAAATGAATATTGTAAAACTTATTGTTATATAGTTTACCATGGAAACGTTTCCAAACTTATTATTCTGGCAACATTGTAAAATTGTCAAACTATTATCATATATTGCAAAATTGTTCCATATTTTCGAAAATATTATATCACTATTAAACAATCAATTCTTAACTATTTAAATACATATGTGTGTGTAAAGTTTCAAGAAGATCGGATATGTGGAAGTGAGCGAAAATTGATTTACAAGATTTGACGACAAACATATTTATTAAGTTAAATAGTTTAATTTAAATGAAATTGTTAAATGTTAGGTGATTTGTCTATTTAATTAGACGATATTTCCAACATTTAGTTATTTCATTTATATACACACACACACACACACACACACACACGCACACACACACACACTCTGCTGGGTACATGGCGTGACTCTGTATGTACGTATGTATATATAATAAATAATGAGAACTTAGATAAATCAACAAACAAAAATATCTGGTATTGAACCTCGTACCAGTGAACTGCTATCAGCTGGGTTTAAGTGGTTTGGAACCCACTAGAAGCTGTAGGTACCTTGCTTGGCTGCGAGCTAACAATTCGCACCATTGACAATGCAAGTACAAATTTTCAAGAAATTATATGTACAGCTTCTCGAACATATAATCCTACCTAGGAATTACGGGAACTGATTAATTAGAAAAATATCTAATTAGAATTACATTAAAATTATTAGATAAATACACCAAATCTAATTATCTACTCATTAATTAGAATAATACTAATATAATTAGAAGGTTGAAAAATCATAGGTATATTATTTAGATGAAAAATAAAAAATAAATATTGTTTGTGTATGTATATTCCATTTAAGTTCTATGTTTTAAAACATTGAGAATTATATGAGATATTATTTTAGTTGCATTAAACATAAATTTGTCAATTACTCACAAATATTGAAAAGTTATTTTTTTATAATTTGATTTATAGTTTATTTTTTTTAGTTAAATTTAAAAATAAATTTGTGATATTGAATAAAATACTTAATTTAATATTCGTATTTGTTCTCAATAAAACATGTACAAATTTAAATGTATTTACTTTTATAATAAAATATTCAATATATTTTTTATCTGCTCATTAATCGCATATAACTAATATTTCATGTAAAATAATTAATACGAGTACTTAAATAGAATTAGGTACATTTAATCAAACATTTTTTTTCTTAATAATATGTTCAATAAACTCAGGAAGTTGTAAATATAGGAAAACAATTTCTAATTTGTCATCAGAATCTAACGCGAAATGTTGAATGTTGCGAAGAAAATTTATAATATGAATGTAAAGCGTAGTTAATAAATGGGCGAGGCGTGGGTATAGAGTCGTATTTTTGCGTACAATGTCATTTATTTATGATTGTCTTTTTATAAATACCTCGCACCTTGTTCGGATAGAGCTTTCGCCAAACGTCAAAGATAATCGTGCCATTTATATCGCGTATCGGATAAGCAACAGCAACGGCAAAAGCAAATGCAAAGGCAATGCCAACGACGATGTGTATGTTCCCAAGAAATATTTCTTCATTTTACGTGTATGCTATGTTCACTGTTACGTTACGTGATATTTTCGCTTTAAATACTCGTACAACGCCTTCTTTATTTATTTATTTGCCGCGATCAAGATTTGAATCTGTTTCAACAATAAATCCAATTGTTGTGTATTTAATTCAATTAATAAATCAATTATAAAGAAGTAAAATAAGTTACTTCAAAGTTTATTCAGTGCATGTCTGTCCCACAAACTTTCATTTGTAAAAACTAACACGGTTATAATCTATTTTAAAAAAAAGAGAATTTTATTTGAAATTAAAATTTATGTCTTTCTTTGTTTTAGTTGTCTTATGTTATTCTTTTACCTAAAATAATATATATCAAATATTGTATTCTAATATTATACATTTATTTAAAGAATTGTTTATTTTTTGACATATCGAATTGTTGCCACTAAATTAGTAATTTTTAATAATTTATTTTGAGTTTATTAAAGACAAATTTCAATATTATAGTTTAATTTTATAACTTATAGTTCAAAATTTTATATTAATATAAGCTGCAGATATTTAGCAATCTTTTTATAATTTTAATTCAATTTTGCAATTGTACCTATACTCGTACAATCGAGTAAAATAAGATGTTTTTAGATAATTTTTATTTAAATTTTAACTAATAAAATATTTTAGTTTTTTCTAATAAATATCGGTATCATACCCTTGTAAATACATGACATAGCTATATATACACATATATATATATATATATATATATATATATATATATATATATATATATGTATATAAATATATATTTAACATTTCATATTATGTTATTTATACGTTATATTTAAATTAAATACATAATATAGATTTATTTAAAAATTTGTTTTAAAAGTTTAAATTTCAGACATAAATATTTATTTATTTACGGCCACCTCTAAAGTTTACACTTTACACACTATAGACACTGTTATATATTATATTGATATTTTCCATTTGTTGTTTGCGATGCCTAAAGTAACCAGCGATGCCAATGTCAATGTTGCTGTTGAAATCAGATTAGATTTATTATTATTTTATTATTAATTGTGTGTTAATATTTTTCTGTTTGAAGAAAAGGCGTAATAGAGAAAATTATATTAAAATAAGATAATTATTTGACAATTGTTAACACTGTTTCCGATTATTTACGTCATTGATTTTCGTTATTAGTACAACATGGCCGTCTTTTGCTCCTAAAGTGTAAATAGTGAACGAGAGCTGTATTTTTGCTGTTTGTTAGTTAATAGTTATTGTAAACAAATAAATTGGAATAATAAAATGGATTCTACAGTAATTTAACTATTAATAAAAGTGACTCGTAGTCGTAAGTAGCATTTTTATGTTACTGTAAATTACAATAGTTGTTCAGAAAACTTAACATATTCATATATATTCATGAAAACGTTTTTGTTTGTTTGTGTAATTTGGGGCCGTAGATAAAATTCTGTATGCAACTTGTGTGTAAACTGGGTATTATGACTTGAGTTCGGAAAGGCTCCAAACCGGACGAGTCGAGTTGTCCCACATGATAGTCAGGTAAAGATTTTTCGTGAATTGTCTCCCTGGCAAGTCCGAGTTGTCCCCAGCGCTGAAAACCGCACATGGCTGAGTTGTCCCCCAAACTTTAAAATTTTGCCTGAGGTGAAAAAGGTAAAATCTCTTCGTGCGTGTGTATCTGTTCTCAAAAACTATAGTTTGGATACTTTCCACTATAAATTATATACTTTGCACTTTGTACAATCTAAATTTGAATTTTAATAATTTGAACTATAAATTTGATACATTCTACTATAAACGCCACGAAACCCTATAATCTGGGCTTAGGGTAGGTTAGGTTAGGTTTAGATTGTTTAGTTATGTTATTATTCAATATAGGCGCTTATCTCATCGGCGCAAATGATAGGTATCCACCTCAGGCAAAATTTGAAAGTTTGGAAGACAACTCGGCCATACGCGGTGCGGTTTTCAGTGCTGGGGATAATTCGGACATGACTTTTTTCGTCTCAGGTACATACAATTTCAAATTTTGGGGACAACTCTTTACACACTTAATACATAAACAACTATTATTTGCAATATTACTTTACATACATTTATCAAAAATATTTTAAAATTCATATAATTTCAATATTTTATTTACTAATATACATAAATTTAAATTTTATTTATTGCTGTGCGTTTTTATTAAAAAACATTATAGATATTTATAAAATTATTTATAAAAATAAAATAAATTAATAAAAATAACATTACTTAATTGAAAGAAAATAATGATTAAAATAAAAAGGCTTTAAAATTAAGTTCTGTATAAATTTTAATTAAAAATCGACATTTCGGCGTACTACATTATAAATTTTGTATAATTTTTTTTGATGATGATGTACGTAGAACACGTCGAAACGTCGATTTTCTAATCAAAATTTATACAGAACTTAATTCAATTTTTTTTTTATTATAATGAGTTCTAAAAGATTTTTTACTGTGTTAAACTAATAATTAATAAAACACATTTTTTATTTAATCTAGTTAAGATTGCCAAAAGCAACAATTTTTTAAAATAATCTTTTATTAATTAGTCGTATGTAAGTCATGTGTTTTTTATTTGAAATATTCATAAATTTCACAATAGCAAAATTTTGAATAGTTTCATCAATTTGAAAACTAGAAGACCTTACTATTAACAAAATTTAAATGTCATTTTAAGCCTGAAACATTTTGAGAACTAGAAACATTTGATAGTGCCTCTGTATCCTCAAGGTAGTAAATTAAAAATATTAGAAATGAAATGTAATATATAACTCAATTATATAAAAAATAGGCTTCTGGCATTATAGTCTAATTTCGACAACATAATCCCAAGCTAATAAAATAAAAAACAAAAATACGTATTACTGTACAATACAGCTAATTTTTATCTTGCCTAACAGATATCTTGTGGCTAGCTTATAATAAATATCTTTATTGAAAGTTGGTACACGATACTTTTCTACAGTCAATGTTTTATTATATTAATAATTTATTTGAATTTACGTGATGCTCTAACATTTACACATTTACAGTAATGATTTCATAAAATGTAAATATTGTGTTAACTGAAAATAATACAACCAATTACTATAAATTAAAGATGGGCACATATGTATTAGACACCATTTTTTACGAGTAAAAAACTATTTTTTATATTAAACAAATTAACAACTTCCTTTTCCTTTCAGGCAAATGGTGAAAATGATGTTGAAATAATATAAAATAAGAAGCTTAAATACAGGTGAATAAAAAGTCCCAAAACAGGCAAATATTTCGAGAAATACATATTGGATGGAAAAAGAAAAAATACTTATTCAAAATTTTTAAAAAAGTTATTCAATGATACCAAATTCGACAGCTACCACAATCTTTACCGAAAGAAAATTTGGTAGTTAATTTAAGCAATGACCTTTTATCGGATTCTGTTCTTTTTATTTTGTTTTCTTTAATTAATAAATTATAAAATAATTGTAACCTAGTTACTTGTATTTGGTTACCCAGGTACTTGTCTCTATGCCTTGTTTGTTTATTACTTAATGTCATTTGTAAAAAAAATTCTTGATGATGATATAAGTCGAAATATGTTTAAAATTCATACAGAACAAAAACCAAAAGCATTTTATTTTATTGAGTAAATTTAAAGATAGGTTTATAACTAAAGAAATTATTAGTATTTTACTTAACCATTACATTAATATAAAACAATTTCAATAAAAAAAATATGCAGAAAAAATATTTTGAAGATGTTTCATCATTTTGAAAAATATTAAGGTCTAGTTTTTTAAGAATAAATATAAACATAATCTAAAATTAACTTAAAAAAACAGTGAAATATTTATCTAAATTTTAATGACCAAAACTGTGAGACTAGAAAAAACTATACAGATAATAAATTTTTAATCGATTGTAGCTGCATAATAAAAATGCTTTATGATTTTAAATATATAAACTTTTGTTTTTAAAATTTTATATCTTTTTTTTTCTTATAGTAATAAACTAATCAATAGCTTTAAATTATTATTAAAGTACATTATCAAAAACTTTAAAAATATGTTTTTTTTTGTTTCATTAATTTGAATTGTATATTATGTTAAAATAAGCAGCTTGTTTATTTTTGAAGATAATTAGAATAAACCGCACAAAGTACCTTATTTATTGAATCATATACGTATTTGATTGCTTCGATTTAATATAATTATGTAGAATTGTTATGTAGATCTCGTTCCTTTATAACGACGACAAAATAGTAGGTACCTATATCTCACCTAATAATTTTCTGCCTCTTAAAACAGGATATGCATAAATTTGCATAGTTTATCGTATAGCATGTAAGCACAAAGTTAAAGCAGATACCGATACCCAACTCACAACAGACAATTGTCTGTACCATGTTATACAGTATTTGTGCTTGTGTTTGAATTCGAGCTCATTTTTCGGGCTGATATTTTTTTTCACCGCGCAAGTTAGAAAGTATAGCGATGCGACAACGAACTTGTAGGCATAAATTTAACGATAGTTTTAGTTTTACCGTTACTGAGTTCAAGTGTAACTAACATCTGCTAGATACACTCTTTCCAACCATAATGATGGACAATATGCTAGGTTTCTCTTCTGAGGAATCTGCCTGCACCCGCACTTCGATGCTATAACTTACAATCAATCTGTGATGATATGTTTGCTTTAAAAACAAAAGATTTTTATGTACACATTAATATGTTATTAATTTAATTTTTTTTTAGGGCAAACATACAAATTAAAATCATTTAGTAGTGAAATTTAATTATAAAAATTTCAAAAAATTATTGTTGTTTATATAACAAAAATCCTATTAGATTTAATGTCAAAACATAACACTATTCTATATATAAATTTCAATTACAATTGTCAAAAGTACATTTTTTAAACATTTTATTCTAGTGTAATTCTCACACTATTTTGATGTGATTCAAATGGAATACCGGAAACTTTTTATTGTGCAAAATCACTAAGGTGAGCATTTTGTTGTTAAATAGATTTTTAAATATATATTTTAAATTATTTATAATTTTTATTTAGATATACTTAGATTTACAAATTTCAGATGTAAAAAAATAAAAAAAAATTCAATCAGTGTCTTTAATTTAAAAAAAAATGTTAATACGGATCATAATTATTTAATCAATTTCTAAATAAATAAATAGAATAAATAAATAAATAAATAGCTTTCCCGTTGCGCGTTGCTGCGAAATTGCACAAAAATTCAGTATTTGAAAGATAACTTTCCCGTCGCGCGTTGCTGCGCAACTGCAGCTTTCCCGTTGTGCGTTGCTGCGCAACTACGCTGTCATTTGACATTTGCAGGTTAGCATTAAACATAATTTTTCAAATTTTTGAGAACCAAGATGAAATCGTAGAAAGATGAAACTTGCCTATTCTCAAATAGGGAATGAACCAATTAAAATGACACCACTCCCATCAAAATCGGTTCAGGGATTTAAAAGGAGATGCTGAAGAAACATGAATAAATAAATAAATAAATAAATAAATATATATATATATATATATATATATATATATATATAAAAGATTATAAATATAGTATATTATTTTATATAGATAAATTTGTACGGAAAATATAGTAATGATTTCATATGAGTGCATTGAAAAAATTATTTTAAATTATTATTGAAAAGTAATAAGTAAATATAATATAAGTATACAATGCAAAAATAATTGTTTCTTTTTTCTCAGTATATTTAAATAAAATAATCTAAAAAAATATTAAAAAAAGTTAAATTATTATTCTATTATTTTTTCAGAAAAAATAGTACTGATAATTTTGTTAATATTTCGTACACTATGTTTAATAATTTAATATTACTAAATAAGCTTTTAAACTATTTATTTTCAAAATATTTTATTGTGTAAAATTTTATTAACCACGACTGAATTTGAAAGAATTTTTTTATTATATTTTTTTCTATTGTTTTATTTTAATCAGTCTTACTGCATATAATATTATAGTTATATACATATTATTTTAAACTATTAGTTAATATTCTGCAACTTTTACTTCAACAAATTGTTGATATTTTCTCCAAAAAATACATATGGCAATCACTACTTCTACAATAATTTTACAAATAATATTTAATTCAACAGTCAGGTTTATCTTATTTAATACATTATTATTTGAATAATAATTGTTTTTTTTTCCACAATTAATTTTTTTAATCCAGGTATTGAAGAAGTATCTTTTTTGTACAAATATAATTTTATAAAAATTCGTAAACGACAAGGTATATTATTACTTGCAATATTTGAATGAATACTAGACTGAAATACAGATAAGTAAATAATATGTATAAAAATAATTAATTGAAACGACAAAACGACTGACTCTTGTGAGTAAAAGTTTGATTTGACGACGTCGACGACCACGTATAGAACGTCCTGTTGCGATAATGTGTAGCTAAAATTGTCCGCAATTATCGTGTTGTGTTTTGACAGGTGTCAGTGCGAGTGCATGTCACTCGTTGAAGTTCTATTGACACAAAATCGTAATCGTAATTTACTTATTACTTATTTAAAACGAAACTAGGTTAACTTGGCTCGTTACGAGTGATTAGTGATTCAAAGATAAATAGTGCCCGTTACATACAAGAGGACGACGCAAACGTAACGAATGGAATTGCTGGCGTTAGCTAATTTTTCAAGCTATTTTGCAATGAAAGTACAAAAGAGTCTATAAGTGTAAACTTATGTTATTCAAACATATATGACAACACATAAAATAAATCATTCGGCTAAACATTCATAATAAAATCGAAAAAACATAATAAAATTTACAAGTTACAGATAAATGCCAACATTTTACTCGTAAAAATCTAAACTTAGAAGACGGTAATTCAATTATGTTTTTACATTTAGTTGATTTTATACTGGCCTTGACATATCAGTTCGTCTTGATAATTTCTTCGTCGTCAGATTTATATCATACTTTTTGTTCTGATTATTATACAACACCATAAATTCTATTTTATTTTTATTTCTGCACAAATACATTTCCTGCTACGCAAAAAACAACTTTTTCTTTAACATTTAAATAATCACAATTTACAGAAAAATGTTGTATCTAATATATTAGAAACTCTACTATATCATTTAAGATGTTAATAAACAAAACATAGATATTTTTAAAATTGTATTTATTTCACGTATTTGCAATTATAAATACAGGCAGAAAACAGAAAAAAATTGTTAATATTAAACGCATTAATTTCAAAATGTCTGGTACATACTTAAAAATATATTTATATTCAGTAAAATATTGTAATAAATAATAATACAAAATAATTTTTTAGTATAAATTTGTTGGCAAAAAAATCTAATTGAGAAGTAGACAAGTAGTTAAACAAACGTTTCGATCTTTCAATAGACCATCTTCAAGCGTAATATATATATATATATATATATATATATATATATATATATATATGACGTATTATCAAATCGTTTTAATAACATAATAATTAAAAATATTAGCGGTGATAAACTTTATATAACATCAATGAGTTAATTATTTTTAAATATTTTTATTGTTACATAGAATCTTGACACGGAGATATTCATTTTAATTCAATCATTTATAAAATTATGATTAAATATTGTTTCATTAAATTAAATATAATGAATGAAATGCATCATGACAGGATACTACTTTTCACGTGGAAAATAATTTTCTGTTACTTTGCTGATATATTTCTATTAAAAAAAAGTAACTTAATGATACTGCAGAAAGTTTATTACGATTAATATTTGTAATTATTTTGTTATTACGGCAATAAGTCATAATTTATGTTATTTTTATATTACGATAAAGATGGTCTAAAGATGTTATCTACTTGACTACTTCTCAATTGCCAACAAATTTAAACTATAAAATTAATTTCTACGGAACAACAATATTAAAATATATTATTTTTTTTAAATAAAAGTTTAAATAAAATAACAATAAAAAAAAGTCTACAATATTCTGTAATTTATTGGGCTTTCACAAAACAATACGATCGTATTTAGTTTTACTAATCTATAAAGTTAGGGAAAATGCACAACTTTAAGCATAAAAAAATTTCTAGTTAAATAAATAACAATAAGAATTACTTTACTAATATAAGTTTAATAGGCAAGTTCAGACATTAAAAAAAAAAAAAACTTTAGTCTGGTATGCATCATCTAGAAGGTAATAAAGCAAAATGCATTTAGCAAAAATTCTCTAAACAATAGCTTATGTCAGTAGAAATATTGCTGTTATTTTATTATTAACAATGCGTATTTTATTCACTAATTTAAAAGTTTAAATTCTTATGTGTATTCACATCAGTTCCGCAAGTAAAATTTTTCATATACCGGGTGTCTACTTTTTTTTTGTTACATAGGGAATACAATGCTAAAATTTTCATTTGGTGATAAATTTTCCCCTAATTATTATAGAACAAAAGTACAAATACAAAAGTTGTTTAGAATTCAAAAATGCATCAAATGATGCCAAATTTATCAATATAGGATGTTCCGATCAAGAATTAGAAGCAAATTAAAATTTCCATTTTTGCGCTCTTTACATCAAAGTGCCATGGAAATTAAACAAATAATTTCATTTCTTCTGGAGTTTGAGTTTGACAGATCGTATTTATTTTATTGTTACGTTCTGTATTATTATCATTATTATTGAAAATAATGAATAAACTTAAGGTAAATGAAAAAGTTCAGTGCGTAAAATGGTATTTTACTGGAAATTCGATACGACGAGTAAGAGATTTATTCAGCGCTTTCTTTGAAAACCGTCCCATACCTTCCGCTATGACTATTCGTAGGATAATTAAACAATTCGAAGAAACTGGAAGTGTGTTAAAACGTTGTAAAAATTGTAGAAAAATCAACGCAGAAGATCAGGAGGAGAATTTAAATCAAAATGCAATTAAAGAAAATACATTGAATATACTTTTGTGTGTAACGGAAAACCCAAATGTTAGTGTGCGTCAACTTGGTGCTGAATTAAATTTGCATCCTTCAACAATACATAAAGTACTAAAAAATGAAAAATATCATTCTTATAAATATTCCACGCACCAAGAGATATTTGAAGCGGATAAAATGGCTAGAAGCGAATTTAGTAACATTATTATGGAAAAATCCAATTTAGACAGAAACTTCTTGAAATCTATTTGTTTTACTGACGAGTCTACGTTTACTTTACACGGCGAACCTAATACACAAAACTTTAGAATATGGAGCCAAACAAATCCTCATTTAATGGTAGCAACACGTACCCAATATCCAGAAAAAGTTAATGTATGGGCTGGAATTTTTGGCAGGTGTATAATTGGGCCATTTTTTATTGAAAATAATTTAAACAACGAAAAATATTTGGATATGTTGCAAAATCATATTGGTCCGCAGTTAGAAGAGTGTGCAACTCAAGATAATGTTGTCTGGTATCAACAAGACGGATGTCCGGCACATTACAGCTGCAACATTAAATTATATTTGGATCAATGTTTTCCAAATTCATGGATTGGTAGAGGTGGTCCAATTAATTGGCCAGCTAGATCGCCCGATTTAGCACCGTGCGATTTCTTTTTATGGCCATATTTGAAGGAGAAAATTTATAAACGACATATCAAAAATCTTGTTGATTTGAAAAATGCCATTGTTGAAGAGTGCAATAATATAACACAAACACAATTAAGCTCTGTACGTCACGAATTTTATAACAGATTAGGTTATTGTTTGGCAGTTAATGGCGATTTATTTGAACATTTAATTTAAATTGTTAGTTTCGTTTTTGTTCTCCTATATCTTGTATTCATGAATTTTTCTGTTTTATAGGTATATTGAATATTGTAATAAATAAAGAAAGTTTTACGGAGTTCAGCTATTTACTATTTATTAAACTCTTATCCGACGTTTCACTGCACAACTTACAGCATCCTCAGGGATAAGTTTAAATTATTATAATAAATATATTAGGCATAATGCCAGTCATCTAATTCAAATGTATTGTTTTTATAACTTGAAGTTAATAAATAAATTAAACAATTACTTAAAATTATAATGGAGACATTCACAATTTAAAACCACAGCTAGTACGTAGTGTACAGCCGAGTAAAATACCCTTTCACTGTAATAAATAATAAATACTTAATACTTTTTATACTTAATAGCTTTTCATTTACATTAAGTTTATTCATTATTTTCAATAATAATAATAATAATAATAATAATAATAATAATAATAATACAGAACGTAACAATAAAATAAATACGATCTGTCAAACTCAAACTCCAGAAGAAATGAAATTATTTGTTTAATTTCCGTGGCACTTTGATGTAAAGAGCGCAAAAATGGAAATTTTAATTTGCTTCTAATTCTTGATCAGAACATCCTATATTGATAAATTTGGCATCATTTGATGCATTTTTGAATTCTAAACAACTTTTGTATTTGTACTTTTGTTCTATAATAATTAGGGGAAAATTTATCACCAAATGAAAATTTTAGCATTTTATTCCCTATGTAACAAAAAAAAAGTAGACACCCGGTATATATATATATATATATATATATATATATATATATATATATATATATATAACGGAGTAATTAAAGAAAATATAATTAGAAGATCGAAAGATTACATTGTGCGCTACAATGAGAAATGGAAAAACTGTCAGTATATTTTTCACGCTTACACTAAAAGACACTAATTTTGTTTAATATAAACTACATATTATAGTATTATTACATGTGCTATGTTTATAATATATGCTTCTGTTTTTATTGTAACTTTTATCACGCACTAATAGCTGCATATAAAAATTGTTTCTGACATGTGAAACGTAACTATACTAGTTTTATATAGAGTAAGTAAATATAACTGTTTTACACATTTTACTAAATTTATTAAATTATTTATTTTATACTTCATTCACTATTGACATTAGAAGTTAACAACACGCCGCTCTGGTGCCGTGTAGCGCAACTAGTAGAAATGTACAACATAAGCGTATAGTATTTTATTTTCATACATACATTTGTACACTTTGACATTTAAGAGTAATGTACTGTTTTATATGTTTTACAAAAATATATTGAAATTATAAATTAAAATATTATTAAATTCTTTAATAAAAATAGTAGATATTTTTAACATAATTTACACGTGCAGCATGTACTATTCTACATATAGGTAGTACGTACTATAATTAAAACAATATATGTAAAGGTTTTTTGAATATTGAATATTATTTAAAAAAATACTTCCACATTATTTTATATTTTAATCAAGTATATTTTTAAATTTTAAATTTTATTGATTTAATAAGATTTATTATATTTATTAATTTCGATACCTTACATTTTTTTGTAAAAGTTTGTATTAAAAAAATTAAATAAATTTTAAAACTAAAGGAAAAATTTATTCCAATAATGTTATTTTAATTAAATTAAATAAAATATTGCATTTATTGTAATTTACAACAGAAAAGTAATTATTTAAACAAATTAAACAATTTTTAGCACTGCTAACAAAAATTGTTTTATTGTAGATATGATAATATCAACTATATAAATGCTGAAATTCTGAGCGTAACTTTAAAAATCTATATAATTCGACTGTCCAAAGTTTGTCATGTTTGATAAATAATAATCTTGTAATATTAGTTCAAATTAGATTAGATTGATGTCTATCAATTATTACAAATACATAAATTCGAAACAATTCAGTCTAAGTTAAAAAAATCGTATCAGGTAAATGGTTATTAGGTTAGTTTTACAATATTATCTAGTCATAGTCTTAAATATAAAAAATAATAAAATGCATTATACCGTTTACGCACTTGTCTTACAATTAATCTTACAATTAATACTAGTCTGATGTTAAATATTGTCCTACAATTAATCTTACAATTAGTACTAGTCTGATGTTAAATATTGTCCTACAATTAATCTTACAATTAGTACTAGTCTGATGTTAAATCTTCAACATTTAAGAGTTTGACTAAAATCAAAAACGTTACAAGCAGACGCAAAGAGCATCGTCGACATAACCTCATATATTATTGCAAAAATAAGTAATGTATGTGACATATTTTTTCATAATACATAAGTAAGGTGTTATAAAAGTTTTTATTTTACTAGAAATATGTGTAATGAGACTGCTTTTGTGGATTTAATGTAATCTTATCGCCAATTATTTATTTTAGTATACTTACACAATCACGCCATGTACTCAAAAAGTGACACAAACTCTTTCCACTATTCCGAAATTAGTTTTCTCCAAACATTCTTATCTACTATTCCTACTATTTGGAAATATTCGCTCACGCAAAACACCCGCAATCATACCTTCAAAATCATTCACATATATTCTTTTAACCAAACGTTCATTAGGCATTCGCTCAAGAAGACCGAACCATTAGTATATAACAAAAAAGAATAAAAATTTTAAATAGTATTCCTGTAATAAAATATTTAATGAAATATTTAATGATAATATTATTGCAAACAAAATAATTAATATTAATGAAGCACATAAATTTTTAGAAATAAACTAAATTAGTAATCAGTAGTAGGCAGAAGATAGAATTTTAGTTTTAATATAGAAATATATCAAACATCATATTATATGGTATATTAACAAATAATAATTATTTTCTAATATTGATAAATACAAGTTTATAGTTATTTACCGTTAAAATTTTAATATTTGTAAAATTTGTATGTATTCAGTTATGTGCTAGGCATGTTTTAAAAATGTTACTAATAACTTCACTCCAATAACTTTATCTAAAGAAAAAATATCGTATATAAATTTACACAAAACATATTTAAGTATTTAACGACTATGCTTTTTAAAGGCCACTTCAAACGATAATAATTTGTTAATAATTTATGAATAAATATTTGAAATAAATCATGAATAAATATTTGGAATTGATTTATTTTCACTAGATATTTAAGACAGATTTGTGAGAACATGCCTATTCATGTCATTTACCACTGCCACTGCCACCAACAGCCGCAAATAGCTGGCTGGTAATGTAAAGCAAATTTGTGCCAAATATTTAGTGAAAATAAATCAATCTCAAATATTTATTTCATGATTTATTTCAAATATTTATTCATAAATTATTAACAAATTATTACCGTCTAAAATGGCCTTAAAACATTATATACTTTATAATTTTTCGTATTATTAATTTGCTTAATTTTCAATTTACAAAATTTATAAGTGTGCTATAAATATATTATTATTTTCCATATAATTGGATAATAATTATATATAAAATTTAGTTTATTTAATTCGAATTAGATGATTAAATTTTAGATAATTTAACATAGTAAAAAACTTTTCAGAACACATTAGATTTAAGTTCTGTTTTAACAAAATGAAAATTTCTGATGATAATGCACATTTAGTGTGTTGAAACGTCGAATTTTTAATTATAATAAAACAAAACTTAAACTTAAAACTTTTTATTTTAAATGATTTGTTAACTTAATTAGATAATATTTTAAAAATTAATTATTTGAAATATAATTGTTAAAATAATAATACTCAAGAATATTGAGATTTTATATTTTTCCCAAAATTTCACAAGATACTCAGTCATTGAATCGGCTGTTAAGCTATGCATCAATGACTGGCCAGTTTAACCGTAGACACGTGTTTCGGTCTTTAGGACCTCATCAGTACGGTGCTTTGATCAGTTGCTGAAGTCATTAATGCATAGCTTAACAGCCGATTCAATGAGTGAGTATCTTGTGAAATTTTGGGAAAAATATAAAATCTCAATATTCTTGAGTATTATTATATTAAATTTCACAATGACAATACGAACATTTATTTGTTCAAGGTCTATTACTATAATTGTTAAACGTAACATATTGATATTATTATTATTATAAAAAATATAATATAATATTATAATATATATATAATATAATAATAATAATAATATAATATATATATATACTGGGTGTCCCATTTTAATCCGCCACCTGCAATAACTTTAAAATCGTGCATCGGACAAAAAAATGTTTCGGATAAAAAGTAAATGGTTTCGAGGGGGACATCTGATGCAGAGACCCTTGCCCCCTCCGGACCCCTGGGGGCGGGAAAGGGGGGCAACTTTGAAATCTTAAATAGAACACCCTATTTTTTATTGTAGATTCTGATAGGCCATTAAAAAGTATGTAAATTTTATTTTAAGACTTTTTGTTTATCTTTGATAGATGGCGCTGCAAACAGCATTTTTTTTCTCAGTTTATCAGTTTTCAATTTGAAAAAAAAGGTGTAACTAAGTACGATATTCAAGTTCTTTTTAGTTCTTTGGGAAGAGGGGGGGGGCAAGGGTCACTGAATCAGATATCCCCTCGAAGCCATTAACTTAAAGTTATACCCCTCTAAACCATTAACTTAAAGTTAATAGTTTCGAGGAAGATATTTGATGCAGTGACCCTTGCCCCCCCTCTTTCCAAAGAACTGGAAAAATCTTGAATATCGTACTTAGTTACACTTTTTTTTTCAAATTAAAGATTGATAAACTGAGAAAAAAAATGCTGTTTGCAGCGCCATCTATCAAAGATAAAAAAAAAAGTCTTGAAATAAAATTTACATACTTTTTAATGGCGTATCAGAATCTACAATAAAAAATAGGGTGTTCCATTTAAGATTTCAAAATTGCCCCCCTTTCCCGCCCCCCAGGGGGTCCGGAAGGGGCAAGGGTCTCTGCATCAGATGTCCCCCTCAAAACCATTTACTTTTTATTCGAAACATTTTTTTTGTCCGATGCACGATTTTAAAGTTGAGTGGCGCAGTGCTGAAGTGGACTAAGTCCAAAACTTGACATAGTTCACTTCAGTACATAATTATTTTTATAAATTATGCTACTACTCATGGCTGCAATGAACTAAGTCCATAATTTCATAGCGGACTAATAGATGGCTCTAGTTTACTGTTGCACTGAAAAAATAATACATTTATGCTCAGCTGCAGTGAACCAAGTCCATTCCATAGCGGAGCCAAGCGGAGCGGTAATTGTCTTGAATTCTATGGCCATTGTCATTCTTGTTTATCAATATACGGTTTGTTTAATACAATATTAAAGTATTTTAATGTGTTGTGATGGATTCAGACAGAGAATTAGATTTTTCGTCTGATAGTAGCGATAATTATTTACCTTCTCATAGTGAGGAATCAAGCAGTGAAAATGAATCTGGTGAGTTTATGCATCTTTGGGATGAGACCGAGGGTGGAAGAGGTTCTCAAGAGATAGCGGCAGTTCTTACTAAACATCTTAGTCAATATGCATCTAATTGCGAACACATAGTTTTATACTCTGATGCATGTACAGGACAAAATAGAAATTCTAAATTGGCCCTTTTTTTATTAAAATTAGTAAATGGGACAACAATTTCAGCAGATATAATTGATTTAAAGTTTATGGTATCTGGTCATTTATTTCTACCGAATGACAGTGACTTCGCCTTAATTGAAGCAGCTGTTCGCAAAAGAAGTCATATATTCCATCCTCAAGATTACTTCGAAATTATAAAAACGGCGAAACAAAAGAGTCCCAAATACAATGTTACGGAAATGAAGAGACATGAGTTTCTCGCATGCAAGGGTTTAGAAGAAGTAGTGACATTGAGGAAGACTGACACTGAGGGGAGCCCTGTGAGTTGGTTAAAAATCCAGTGGTTGCGGTTCCAACGAGGATTACCATTTGTCATAAAATTTAAGGAAAGTATTAATGAGTTAGCAGATTTCCGGAATATTTCCATCGAGAAAAAAAAAGAAGCAGTTGGAAGAAATATTTCTTCATTGAATAATATAAAATTGCAACCTCTTTACCCAACAAAAAAACCTGTCACTAACCAGAAGAAGGATGACATGCTATCTTTACTACCTTTTATACCACCCATTTATCACAACTATTATAAAAATCTGCCATTAACTTTAGCTACCAGATCTCAAGCAGAAAATATTATTGCTGATGAAGAAACTGAAATAACTGACGAAATCGTGTACGATTAACCCTTTAATGTTGAAATAAACTATTATTTTCTTGCGAAATACACGTCTTTTTATTATCTTAGGAGACCAAGTACACAATTTTCCTTTAAGTTAGGAGCTGTAGTGAACTAAGTCCAATTTTTGATTTTTTTATTTATTTAGTTTTTGTTAATGAAGTTGAATGTTGTCATTTAACCAACCATTAATTACCAAGTATATTAGTTAACGTAATTTTTAACAGCTATGGCATAAAATAATCTCATGTAATTTAATTCTGTGCAATTTAGTAAAACCTTTTATATCTCCGAACTAGAAATTATGGACTTGGTTCACTTCAGCACTACGCCACTCAGTTATTGCAGGTGGCGGATTAAAATGGGACACCCAGTATATATATATATATATATATATATATATATATATATATATATTATAATATATTAATTATTATTGCTATTATATTATATTATTATTATTGTTATATTGTTATTAATTAATTATTAAAAAAAAAAATTCTTTTTTTTTGTGTACGTTTCGTTGCACTTGACATCAAATATTTTTTAACAGAACAAAGTTAATTTAAAATTTTAAATAACCAACGATCATTTCACAATAGGTAAGCAGAACTCTAGTTCACATAAAATTGTATTAATTTAGTATTTCTTTAGCTGGTTTCTCTTCCTCCGCTTGTTTAATTAATGACTAACTTACCGGAAATGTTAAAGGACACTGCGTTGTGTTGCGTTGCATTTTCAGATTACTTATACATATACTTATGGCTAAACGCATGAGCGTTCACAAAAATGTTTTCAAGAGGGGACAAATTTTATTAGAATAAATGTTCAACTCAAAATTTAACGCTATTGAATTAATTACAACGAAAGATCAAAAAGTTTTTTCTTTATTATACAGTAATCGGAGCCAAATTTATAATTGTATGGTCTCTGGACAAAAGTTTTTTTTTGGAAGGGAGAGACTTTTTATAATATGTATATAATAAAAATTAAATTTTTAATAAATAACACATTTTAATTTTACCGTACATTATATATTATTTATTTATAATTTACACATAGGGGTGTAAATGTATATATTACTATATCTAATAATACACTTGCATGTATGTTCAAAATGAAATTATTTTTAAATATATAACTCCCACTTGCATTAGAAATAAGCTGATAATGATTCGTTTTTCTGCAATTTTTTTTTAGCAAAACATAAAAGTAAGTTAAGTAATGTTCACACTAAATATTTTGTCAATGAAATAACTTATACTAATATGCTCAGCATGATTCTACAGTAGCAATATTTTATTATAAATATACCGAAATTTATTTTATTTGTTCATAAAATGATGTCATATTACGAGTAGATAAACATATCAAAGAAACTAAAACAATATGCAAAAATTATAAATTATAAAAAATTATAAATCAAAAATCGAAAACGTTATGCCGTATTATTGACAAAAAAAGACCGTTTATCAAAGAAACTAAAACAATATGCAAAAATTATAAATTATAAAAAATTATAAATCAAAAATCGAAAACGTTATGCCGTATTATTGACAAAAAAGACCGTTTACCTGAATATAAAATAGTTTTTTACATTTTTCCTGGCCGCCTTAATTTTTAAAAAACTTAAAACATGTTTAAAATTGTTTTCAGACAAAGCAGGGCGGAATCCCAAAACATAAAAATGAAATTCTTAAATTTTTTGCCGATTACACCTAAACACCTATAGTGAACTCAATCCGGGGACACACTGTATATATATATATATTATATATATATATATATATATATATATATATATATATATATATATAAATAATATTGTTAATGTAAATTGGACGAAGAGTCTGATTAACATAAATAATTTCAAATTTGTCTTCAAAACTATATAAATGAAAAATGACACATGTTTACTCGATATACTTCATCTATTTGTTCTTGGCCATAGGACGCAAGATGCGCACTAACAAGAGCATAGTGGTGGAGATAAATGCACCATATTCCATTGCATTCTCTCTCTCTCTCTTTATGTTTTTTCTCTCTCTGCATGCCAAATTAAAATAGATTTTAACTGTGCTTATCGAAATTAAAATATTTTTCTTAAATTTACCTGACATATTTAGAAAAAAATATCACTTATTTTAACACGTCTTTATTAACTCGCTTTCTCGTCTGTATGTTTGTTTATTTGTTTGTCTGTTTGGCACAAATTTTGCAATAGATTTTAAACTAATTTCCCGATAAGCTAGAGATCTGAAACTTTAAACATATCTCAGAACTGGATGACAATACAATATTAACTAATTAATTAATAATATTAGAAATATTAAATTTAAGTTAATTAATTAACTTAATTAATTAGGTTAAAGTTAAACAAAACTAAAAGGCATAAAATAATTATTTAAATAAAAAAAATTAATATATCACGTTTTTATCACGGACTAAAAAGTATAAAGTAATTTCTCTTAGTCCCATACTCATTTATAACCCCATACAGAAAAACGTGAGGCTCATGCAATAGATAATAGTAAAGAGATTAGGGAGTAGCTGTAAATTTCCTCACGTTTTTCTCTATGGGGTTATAAGTCTGTACGGGGCTAGAAAAAATTATTTTATACGTTTTAGTCTGTGTTGAAAACATATTTTAATGTAGAGTAACATAAAATATAAAAATCGTAAATATTGTTAAATTTGAAAAAAAAAAAAAAATGGGTCAAAGTAGTCCCCTTTTGTTTTTTGATGCGGACGCCGATGCTACTACATACGATATATTTCAGGTTAGCGATCATGTTTGGTTATATACGATGGACACCGGCACCCAAGTTTCACATCATAATTTGCATATCATTAGTCATATGATGGGAAAGATTGTTAACCGTTTGTTTTATACACGGTACGTTTTATTTTTTTTATGTTTACGTTTACGTATAATCCAGTTACGGAAAACATTCAGATTACTTCCGGTTGGTATTCGCGATTTTATGCTTGTGTGCTCGGTTTATGATTGTCTTCGTAATTTTATTGCGAGACTTAAATTGCTATTACAAAATATATATATGTGTTTCTGACCACCGTAGCAGTTTATATTCTATAAAATAAAACTATAAAAATTTAATTGGGTTACTACATGACTTTATAATATTCTGTAGTATAACTGCTGGATAGATTAAATAAGTATTTATTATTTTTTCTTGCTATAAGTGTATAAGTATTGCAGCTTAAAACAGAATTAATTTACAACGTTAATCTTCGTCATTGACTTTCTATTATAAAATTTTAACTGCCTAATTAATGATTGTAAAGTAATAAAATTTTGAATAATTTAGATAAAATAATCTAATAAATATAAATCATTAAATCTTCTTTTTATATACGTTCATATTTTTTACATTACTATATATATATAATATAAACGTTATTAATATTTTAATTTTAAATTTTTATACATACTATTTGTTCAATAATTAATTAAAAATATTGATTTTTATTTAACAAAATTATATTTTGACACCAGGTTTACGGAATATTCTGTTTTCAGGTTAAATTATTGTACTAAACAAATAACATAATTTTTAAAAAAATATATATAACATTTAATTTTTACCATTTTAATTTCTTAAGTTCATTTAAACATTTGATTTATTATAATATTAAAATTACAAAAAAATATTAAATTTAACATACCAAATTAAAATAAATATGTTAAAAGCTTTTATCGTTAATTCGTTAAATTGCTGATTAAAATACACATATTATTAATAAAAAGAAGTTTGTTCTTTTCTTTATGTTTATTTGACGTTGTAGAAAGTTTTAAATAAAAACATAATTTACTAATTATAAAAGAAACAATAAAAATAGTTAATAATAGATATTAATAATACATCCAATTTTAGATTGATATAAATACGATATTAAAAACTGCATAAACATATTTTTAATTAATAAAAGTATTTTACTAAAGTAAGAATAACTGTGCAATTAAATTGTCAACTGTTTTAATTGATCAATTAAAAATTTAATCATTTATTTGTTAGCTACTATATATGTTTAATAAAATTTTATGCAACTGACGGTAGGTTATAAAATTTTGTTGTATTTTTCGATTTTTATTTTATTATTAGTTTTTAATTGGTTAGTTCTATTTTAAAAGAATTAAATTTAATTTGGCTTATTAGTTTTGTAAATAATATTAATTCAAAACATAATTATTAGCAAATATAATAATTTAAAAAAAAACTACACGTAAACTGACTGATTTAAAAGTTTAATACATATATATATGTTTTAATGTTAATAATTCATTTGAGAGAATCTAAAATTTTAAAGCACGTATATGTAGGAACATATATTTTAACAAATGATATCTGCAAGCGAAATATTACAAAAGTAAATAATAGTATATTTAGCTTACAATTTGTATGTAGTGGGTGGTATAATTTGTCTTACTCGAAGTCTTTGAAATGCCTCGTTATTTATCAATCTATATTTCAATCGGTAATAAGTACTTCTTGTGCTCTTTAATGACCGCTAATTATACATGAGAGCTTCTTACGTATTTAAATTGATAGAGGGATCGAGCAAAAATGACTTTTATTTTAATTTTTTACCTCGCGCAAAACAACTTGTCGTTGTAGACAATTATTTCATTTTTAATATTGAAAATTTGATTTTTTATCTATAAAGCAATAACTAACAAAAAATTTTAGTACACTGTTTATATCTAATAAAATAACAATTATTATGCAGCTGTAAAATCAAAATATGTAGCTTTAATTTTAATTTTATATAATATAAATACGAATAATTTTTTGTGACTGTTAAAAACGGTAATTTATTTCATAATTTTTTTGTTAAATATTTGTTTATGGGAATAGTAAAAAGTGTTTATAAAAAGGTACCATAACGTATCAGTATTTTAATCTGGCGTAATACAAATATATACACCAAAATATTTGAATAATAATAGTAAAACAAAACTATAATTTTCAAAATTCTTATAAACCTTAACTTAAATAAAATATATATCTGGCAGCAGTAATATGTTTATATTAATGATAAAATTATTTATTGTTAACAATTAGTAACACAATAATGTCTTGTTTTTTTTTTATAAACTACAGTTTGACTTACTAAAACATTAGAATATTAAAAAAAAATAATAAATAAAGAAAAAAAACGGAATAGCAAATTATTTTTGATAATTTTCGAAATATATTAAGAATGTAAAAAATTCAATTACAAAATTAAAATTTTCAATGTTCTGTGAAGCAAAGATCAACTTAAGTTATTAAAATATAATACATGCAAAGTGGATTGAGTAAGTGGTATGACATAACATTTAGATTGGTTGTTTGACATGCTTTTCATGCACAATTATCTGATATGAAAACAGACGTTTATAAAGGGTAAGACAAGCAGTTGTCCCTTGTCCCTTGACTGGTGGAACATGCCAATTACGTGCGCATACAAGAGATTCAAATACATTTAATATTTAATTACAGTTTGTGTTTAATCGCGGTCTCCACTCCAGCTACTGTCCTTCTGCGTCGGTGTGTCGGTGCTCCGTTTGAAGTGTGTCGTTCTCCCTCAGGATGAATGCCCCTTTTGCCCTTCCCTTAGATGTGCATGACATCGAAACATTCAAAAGATAGGGGTGACAGGGGAAATGTCGTCCCCTATAAATCGAGTGGAAAAATGACATTTAACGAATGAGTAATACGTGATCGCACTTGGTTAACATCGGAATGAAAACAGAAAACGGTGAATGGATACTGTAGTCGAAGAATTCTTGTAGCTGTGTTTGAGCGGTGCCAGAACAAAGTAGAAGACGAAGTAAACGTGACGGCGCGGTGCGGCGGCGGCGGCGGCGGGGCGACGACGATCACCGGTAGTGGGCGGAAATTGAAAAATAGAAAATGTTTCCAATTGGAATTATTATGATCGGCTGCCGGAAACAAATATACGCCTGAGAATTGTGCGAACAATAACTGCCGCTAATCTTTCTAAACGTTCACAAACTACCTATTAACTTCTACAGGTAATTTTACTTTGTTTTTTAATCGTTAACATCTTTCTTCGACTTTTAATGTTTACGATTTAGTTTTATATAAACACCCATGTATTATTGCTCTGTTTTCTAATTGCACATTGCTAATATCTTTGTATTATAAATTTATAATCTTTAAATTATTTTATGCTTTTAATTTTCTGTTCATGAATTCAGTGTCAGTGTGCTATAAATAATATTTTGACACAGTAACATAATTAAGTTGATCTTTGTTAGAAATAAATTTATTCTGTCGGAAGCAGTTTTATATTTTACAATTATTTTGTGTAGAAATATCAAGATTACTAATTTACTATTTATTTTTCAAAATCTCATATTGTTTAAAATATTAATTTATATTGACTAAAATAGTATTTACAGTTACGTTCTGCTAAATAAGTTGTCCATTTATTATTTTTATAGAATACATTTTTTATTAGATATTTAAGCATTATACCATAAGGATTCTGTAAAGATTTAACTAAATAGAAACAGAAAATAATATTATTTGGTTAGTTTAGTTATTCAAGTTCAACCAATTTCTGTTTTGTATGTAACCAAATCGTAGCATATTTCATATTGTATGTAATGTAAAAATGTTTTATATATTAGATTTTGTAAATATTGTTTCAATAATTTAAGAGTACAGCAAAAAAAAAATGTATTTTTAAGCGGTTATATTTATCGCTTGTTGCTATGGGAGACGAGCGATAAAGTATTTTATTTCTTGTTCCTTATTATCTTATAACCATCAAATTTACGGTGACAACTGAAAGAATAAATGTCAACTTTTCAAAGTAGTTGTAACAAAATAATTATATACTATAAATAACTTTTAAAATTAGTGTATTTACTGTATTTTATAGATACATTTTTGTAATTAATTTTTTTAAAACTAATTTAAATTTAAATTTAAATTTTTTTAAACAATTAATTAGCAAAATTTATGTCTACAATATTATATATTTATAAATACATAAAATCGCTAAACTAAACAAAAATATTCATTTAGATATTAAAAGTTCGAAAGTGAATAATTCTGTAGTACAAAATGACGTAAATGTGCTTGTACAAAATTTTATGAGAATTTTCAAAATTACTCAATATTTGCAATTTATCAAAATAGCAAAATATACAATGTAAACTAACTAACAAAATATATCATAAAATTTGTATAAACACCTTCCTAAACTTAGCATATTTAGGTCAGAGTTCATTTTTATCAGTTTCTTTTTCGACAATAAGTCATAACGTAAAAGAACATGCATCTATTTGTATAGACATCTGTCATCATTTCTTCATCTTGTATTTGAAACAATCAGTCTTCGTCAGCAACTCCGCCCCTTAAATGAACTCATTATCATTCGAAGAAATACCACAACGTACAATTTTCTCAGCGATTGAATTAGAAAAATTACATTTGTCATTGTTTACCAGATTAGAATTACGTATCAACCTATCAAACAAGTTGATAGCATCATTTTCCTATATCCTGGTTTGACATTCACACGACATAACTCTATCACATGATGTTTAATACGAATTTGCGAGCTATACTCATGTATTTATTATATCCGTGATATGATCCAGACAATTGGCATATGCTAATTTTGAATTAGTTGGCGTGAATAATACAAAAAAACCACTGGAAAATCCTGACTTGATTTCTATTTCAATGTTCCAAGGTCACTCACAGTTAATAACTGTTCACACAATATACGTATAATTTAAATACTCTCAAACAGATATTAATTGTGTTATATGTTCGGATTTTATAGGACAAAAGGAAGAAGAAATTTATGATAGAGTAAGGTGGAGCATTATTGAAGATTGTGCGAGCTTGTGCAATATATACATACATATAAGAAGAACAAGAACGTTGCTTCGTTGATGTGTAATATGTTGATGGATGTAATATTCACATAATTCTAGTTAGGCATATGGTAAAGTATCAAGCATAATGCATAAAGCATCACAGAGAAGCAAGCAGGCTATGCATGATGTGCCGAGATGTAATTTCTACATCGCCCGCACGTTGTCCAGCACAAAATGCAGAGGTGAGATCTTGAGTTTGTGCAGACAACTCAGTGGCGTGCTCCAAATAAAACTATATTTTTCTTTAGAATTTTTTCCAATCAAATTAACAACATATTCATAATTATTAAAATCATTTAGTTGATATTATTTAATATCTAAAGCTGCTATTCCAAGATTGGTTTTAACCCAAATTAAATGAAGTAAAACACTCGAAGACCGAACTTATAGTACCAGCTTACAGTATTAAATATGGAAAAATTGCATTAGCACGTATTCACATCATTTTTTAAAAGTGCTTTTACATAAAAGCACTTTTAGAATGAAATTCAAATTATTTATTACTCTTTTCAAAAGCATTATTTTACATAATATTAACAAAAATGTTATATAATATATATATATATATATATATATATATATATATATATATATATATATATATATACGATAATATTTACCCAACAATAAAAAAAAATTTATAAGATGCTTTTGTCTAATTTTTTTCAAGAAGTGTAGTTGTTACTTGATTTTGCTAAAAATGTCACATACTCTTCAAACTGAAAATCTAAATTTGTACTTTATTAATATACAAAATTTAATTCAATATTTTACAAATAATAGAAAAAAATATGATTAAACTATATGAAATATGTATTTTTTAAAATTATTTAAATTCACTTGTTAATTTGTTAAAGTCAAATCTTTTCAACCAATTTTGACTCACGTCCACGTATTTGATTAACTGAATCGCTTAAATAATTAAAAATTGCTTGTTTACTAGTATCAAAAAGATATTTTGCAAAGTGAGTAAATACAAGACAGGTTAGGCTATAAATGCAGTTTATAGAGTGTACCTATTCTGGTTGAGGAATGAAATTGATGACGTCACCATTGTCCATTTATGTTGTTAATACCGTTTAAGCTGATAATATTCACTTCGGTTATCTGTCAAAAATGACATTACTATTGTATTTTTTCCCACAAGTTGGTTTTGAATTTCAATCTAAAACTTCAAATTTTTATTTTGCTGTATGTTTTTTATAAATGTGTCTTACAGAAATTCTAATTATAATAATGAATACTGGGTTGCATATTTATAAACATTGTGTTGCAGATTGCCTATATGTTATTTGTATACATGGAATTTCTTGTATTAACTTACCTTGATATTTTGAGAGTTTTTCATTGTTGTCATGAATATAAGTTTGGCAATGTTTTTATGACAATAATATGACACCAATTTTTCAAACATTTATTTGTTAAAATAATTTTCTAATTTTTTTTTCTTTAATATAATTTAAACTCTTTATTGTGCACTAAACATATTGCTATTTTATATTTATTTACGTACAATAAAACCGCGCTGCATAAGAAAATGTTTTTTCTTCAAGCTTATTAAAATTACGTTACTATATTACTTATATAGAATTATTATTATGTTACTACTACAATAATGTACATTATTATACAGCAGTTAGTTACTATATGCTTCTTAAAAGATCGCTTTCTGCTTCTTGAAACATAATATACTATTTTGCTGATACGGTTTTTATTAGGAGCCGAGCTGAGCGCAGGTTGTGAAATTTTTCGGACACGGCAAGTTACGTGATGGAACTATATTTTTCTAGCCGTGATTGTAAATATCTAAATCGTGAATGTGAGTGATCGTGAATAAAAAAATCATTCACGCGCCCAGCTCTAGTTTTTATTACTTGAATACACATTTTTTGGGTACATAGCGTGATTGTCTATGTTTGTATATAGAAAAATATAAAATTATATTATTATTTTTATAATTATTAGTCATATTAATGTGTAGATAACAAAAAAAAATGTAGCTAGCCTCCTATTATATAAAATTTTATTTTAATTTATAGATAAAATAAAAGATTATAAGAGTTACAATGCAGTTGTTACGAAAAATTTGATAATATAGCTTGAAAAAGGTTGAGGTAAAAATTGTGATCAAATTGGTTAACTATTAGCTGTGACGAAAATGACATTCATTTGCTCTGTTTCAATTTTTTGTTATTTTTGTCTATTTTTGATTATCCTTTCAGAATTTTAAATATATTTTATCTTTTTTATTATATTGTTCATGAATTTCCTTTACGCAAGTATAAAAACTATGGCAAAAGGGATAAAAGTTGAAAATTGAAAATAGTCAATGAAAATGTCGAAGTAAAAAATCGACGGCCATGTGTGACCACAGTAACCAAGCGACCAGCGACAGAGCAGTGTGGCGTGGCAGAATGTTGGAGTGCGATAGCAATGTTGGTAAAACGTGAGCGATAGTGCGAGTGCAAGTACGAGCGCGCGGGGAACTCCTTCTGTGATTGACATCGAGGTCGTGACTCACGTAGTGCCTGGTGCTCCGCTGCTCGGTGCGGGCTGACAGCCGCGGCCCGACAGTGCCGACGCGACGGTAGTTGTAGGCGAGACTTGCACTGCCACACTGCCTCGCTCACTCACTCACACGACGACCCAGCCATTTGCCATTACAGCTTCAATTACCCGTGAGTCCAAATTGCACGGACGACGGACACGACAAATAAAAACACTAGGAATATATATATATAGTACACACACAAATATACTGATGTATGCCCAATTATCTTTACACATACGAGTATAAACGCAAGCATTCATACATTTATATTTAATTTGTTGTAATGCTTTCTTCTCAAATTTCTATTTAATTCGTTACTCATTTAAAAAAAAATTAAAAACCATATTAAGTTAGAATATTTTTAAAAATTAAAAACTTAACCATAAATTAAAGCTTCTATATCGGGTAAAACTGTAACAATTTGCTATCTTTGTGCAACTTAAGATGACAAATTTTCTTCTGAGTAAATTTAGCATTTATTTAATATGGATTTTTTACTTGATTAGATAAAGTTGCACTTGGATATTGGTTATGGAATAATTACGATAAAAAAATGTAATAAAATATAACTTTATTTAAACAAATATTATAGAAAAATTACAAAATAATTACATATAAATTTAGCGATAAAAATATGAATCCAAAATGTAACTTATAACCGAATCATGCTCATATCTTTCTTATAGACGTTTGACTGTATTTTGTTCCTGATAGATGTCGATTTAAAAATATAAAAATAGCACTGTATTTGAAAAAAATTATTTTACATAGTCTTCCTAATTTTATATTACCTACACATGCCCTGGATCAGTAGCCTCAAACTGGCGACTCGGCCGCATCCGGCCCGCAGTATGATTTTACACGGCCCCGGCCCGTAACTATATTTCAGCTATAAATATAGATTAAAAATATTACAATTTTGTAATTGTAAAGTTAAACGACCTTCGACATATGATGTGCAGATAAATTGTCAAGTTATATAAGTCAATAAAAAACAAAATTTTAGTTTTTTACAGAGATAGAATTATACTATATGAGAGTAAGTGAAAAAGATTTATGTATAATGAATAAACAGCTACAATAAATTCACGATATAAACATATATGCATATGCATAATATGCGCCAAGCAGCAGACACAAGATGAAGTGACTGTTAATGTAATGATATTGTAGTTTCGCGTTGCGGGAACTGAATGTGGTGCTCGAAAATTATAACGTTACGTTACGGCCCTTAATTGCTTCTCATTAGGTGACCAGGTTTATAATTCGGTTATCGGAGCGAGCGTGTAGTTTGCGAACGCAGAACTTATCAGATTAATTCAGCTGGAATTGGCGCACAAATGTCCGTAACTGAATACGGTAATGCAGAGCATAGAGGAGTATGAAGTACAAAGTATTGAGTAGGTATCGAAGCCGAAGCTACGCAGTGTCATACTCACCACTAACAAGGTGCACGCTGCACGTGGAATCGTCGCCGTCAAGTTCTTACTATTATGATTATGGACGGAAGCTATCGATTAAAATATTAGTGATTTTCAAACTACTATATTATAGATATATTTTACTTATTCAAAATATAAACGCTCAAAGATGTTATTGATGTGGAAAAATTTAACTTTTTTGCTGTTGGATGGAACCAACCGCGTTGCCATTTAAACAACAAAAATGTTAATATATTTAAATCAAATTGTTAAGAAAGTTATTACTCAGAAAGTTATTATCAGAAAAGTGAGTAATATTTATGTAATTTTATTTTTAATTTTAATTTTCAATATAATATAAGTAATATACTAACAAATTAGACAAATCATTTTGATGAGTTTGGTAATTCTGTTACCAACAATTTTTTAGTTTTATACAATTATTTAAGAATACTTATTCTATCGTCTAAAATTTACATATATCGTAGAACGTCCTGTTTGAGATTGTTTTGTTGATATTACTATTCAATATTTTTTTTTTTTTACACACAAATGGACTCGGTAGCGAAGACCATCAATCCAGTAGATGCTTTGATAAAGTGTATTTGGACGATACAAAGACATTACAAACATCCATGCCCCAAGCGGGTTTCGAACCCGGGCCCGCACAGGTACGAGCGATGTCGGACACACGTCCTAAACCGCTCGGCTGTGCCGACCGGCTATTCAATATTTGAATTTGTAATTAGTTGCACCAAACATGGTTTATTAGTTTAAAAAATTAATTAATTTCTATAGTTACATCATCGTAATAAAATAATAATATTTAAAATAATGGTAATGAAAAATTCTCTACACACCGTTAAATTTGAAAGATTATGTTTTGTTATTGTAAAGAATCTTGTTACGTAAACATCCTTGTAGTTCAATATTTTGTAAAATTATAATAACAATTGCTTTTTATTTAAATCAAATAATTAATTAACTAATAATTAATGCAATGCATCATGACGATTGATGTTAGTTGGCACATGCCAAACGATGTTGTAAAAAAATTGACATTATTATTATTATTTTAAACATTACTTTATTACGGCGATGTAACAAATTCTATAATTATTGTATTCTCTTACTACGCTGAAGATGGTTGTAATATTAAATATGAGATGTTAATTACATTACTACTTCTCATTTGGAACCTCTTACCAACAAAATACTACAAAATTCGACAATCGGATCAACAATCCTACGTTATAAATAAATATTCGGCCTGATTCTCTAACGAAGTTGCTAAATTTTAACAACGTTGCTAACAATATTAGTCAATTTATAATTATAATATTAGCTGACACTAAATAAAAAATTAAAATGAGAACTGTTATATTTGTTTCTATTGGTTATAGTTGTTAGCAACGTTGCTAAAACTTAGCAACTTCGTTAGAGAATCAGGCCGAATATATGTGTGTATAAAATAATGCAAAGGTTGCGAACGTTTGACATTCACTGCAAATTCAAGTGGTTATTATCAGTAGAAAATTGGTAGAACACCAAAGCAGAGCATAGAGTTTGGAATAACTATAGGAAGAAGAGTAAAGTGGTGAAGACGCGAAGAGTACTTGTTATACTGCTGTTCTGCTCATCGGCATCGGCAGCAGTGAACTCTGCTGCTCGACCTCGCTGGCACGGGCACGGAACACTGGCACAGCACTACCTACATTCCGCGGGTCATGTCGGGTCGTTCGAGGTCACCAAATTACAAATAATGGGGGAGCAACTACAATCTAATACACTATAATCGTTACACAAACGCTCTGATTAAGACAATAGCCATGCTGAAATTGCGCGGTACCGTGCATAGATTTTGCTACCGAATCGATAATACTGCTTCTCCAGAAAAATTCACATTTTCACATTCTAAATTGATTTTATTACATATCGTTTCATTACTTACAAGTAACATGTATATATATATATATATATATATATATATATATATATATATATATATATATAATAAACTGGTTTTTTTATTTAAATTAATTAATTAAATAATAATTTATATAATTATTACAAACCGGTGAATTTCTAAAATTTTTATATTAAAATATCAGAAAACCTAGATTATTTTTTTTTAAAGATCATAAAAACAAAGGCCATGAATACATAATAGTATAAAATAGATAGGCACTTATTTTTCTATTTATTTAATTTTAAAATCAAATAAGTAGAAGGACTATATATAGATAACGGTTCAATAAGATTTAACTGAGAAAATAATTTTGTAAACTTTCAAGTATTTTAAGAAAAGCGCTATAACTAAATACGTCACAAAACTGTATCACGGTAGTATTTTATATATATATATATATATATATATATATATATATATATATATATATAACATTAAAATAACAGTAATTTACATGTTTATTAAGACTATTGACTTCTGATTAATAATTCTTTGTTTTTTTTTAAAATATACATTGCAAGTGGATGGATCTCAGTTCATAAAAGTTTGGGAAGTCTTACTACGACATCTCATACTCTCTATCTGTCGTAAAATATTTAGTTCGTCACAGATAAATCGATCTAAATAAAAATACTTAAAAATTAAATTAAAATATGTTTCAAGTATGTTTGAACAAAATAAATGCACCATAATAATTATTGCATATTTTTTAAATTTCAATTAGATCAAGGGTACGTTAAGAATGGCTGTCGGGTAATATCCAGACATTATTCTGCTACCTTATCTGGTACTTTAAATAAATATTTTATTTGTGGAAAATTTATAATTATAATATATAGTTTAAAATTTAAATTATATAAAAGTACCACGTACTTATTTAATATAAAATAGAGAGAATGTCAAAAAAATAAATAAATTTCAAAGTAATGACGTATGCCGTCACATGATAAGGACAATCGCTTACCTGTTCGAAATGGTTAATATGACGTTATTATCAAGTATAACTTACTTTTTCGTTCTCAATGTACAACAAGTTGCGACTACTATAATATATTAGAATCAAAGACGTTACTTTTTGATAGTGTCTGTCAATAAAAAAATAAAGAATAGATTAATTATATTGTTGCAGTACTATTTGAACAATTCACATCAAATTTATTAATTAAAATTACAGATTAAAACAAAAATTCATTTTGCAGGTGCATGACGAATAAGTTGAAAAATAAACAAACACGACTCGAGCCGGCAATAATAATCTAAGTATTGTTAATATAGCAATTTGCGGAAATTACATTTGATGACGGAATAAGAATAATAAATGTAACGTAGGTACATAAAAGTGACATGTTTCTTATATAGCTGTGTGAGTGAATGTAGCGTAAAATAATTAACGCAAGAGCCATTCTGATTGCTCGTTTGCGGAATTATTCACGTAAGGTAAGAAAAGAGTTATACGTATCGCTGTTTGCTGGGATAGCGCGGCGAGTCGCACGTTTAAAAAGGACAAGCAAGTAAACAATAATCATTAATAATAGTGCATGGAATTTGCTGCAACTGACTGCTTATACTGTAATGTGTTTTTATTGTATTGAAGTTTTGCTTATCATCGCAGCACAGCGCACGGCGCGGCGATACAAGATTTCATTTCAGACAATGTAAAATAGCTATTATTTTTGTGTCGCAAGAACTGTTTCTGCTTTCTGTCAGTATACAAGATTATTTCGTTAGAAAAATCTCATACTTTATTTCAATATTAGTTCTGGTAATTTATTTCTGGAACATGAAGATAAATAATAGAGATTTGAAATTATCAGATATTATTTGCAATTTTATTTTTATGCGACATGTTACACTATGTAAAATAATATACTATTTAATATTTTACTTTACTTATATGCAAAATAAAACTATAATTGCCCAGATTATTAAAATATTTCAAAGATTCTTGCTAATTTTCAATGTTTAACGTATGTTTTGACAATGATGTTATAAATACATACTTCTTTTAAATTTTTTTGGCATTGTAATCAATAAGCTCGTCATATAAACAAAAATTGTTTAAAATTAATCTGATTATAATTTTGTAATTGGACAAATACATATTGTCAAAATTTTATTATATAAACATATTAAATAAAATTAATAACAAATTAAAATGCTTACTGTTTAATTTTCAAGGGCTCATATGATAACAAGAAAGTATTAATTGCACCAATTTAGACAAATAGTCCTTTATTGGGTCAGTTGATTCGAAATTGTCAGCATTACATGCTTAATTTTAAACTTTGAATCTGTTTTCATTTGAAACGTTCGTATCACTTCCAAAAATTGTTCAGTTTGATTTTTACAAAAATTATCGATACTATCGACGCAATTTTTTGTTTTATATTTTTATCTGTTATATTAAAGAAATATTTCAAAATTAAATAATAATAATTAGTTATATTTCTTACAGGTATTATAGGTAGCAAAGGTTCTTTATTTTCTGTTTCTTTTTTGAAATGAAAAAGAAAATTAAATTAATTTATTATTTATAAAAATAAAATTACATCATTCGCTAATAATCTTTCAACTTTGATTTCGGCATTGCTTTAAATTGAATTTGAAAGGAATGCACTAATAACAGTTTTAATAAATTGATTATAACAAATAATTCAAATTGAATTATCAAATAATTCTCATATTAGTCTTGAAAATTACTGACTTTTTATTTATTTGCAAAACTAACAGCTTAAAAACAAATAACTAATGTAACGTACAATTTAACGAAACAAATCGTTGTTGCCATGTATAGCAAAAATAAATACGAATGTTATATAACTACTATTTATTTGTTTGATGTAAATGTAACAAATAATATTATTGCTAAAAAAAATTACTACTATAAATTTTGATTTTAAACTACTTAAATACTATTTTATATAAAATTATACGCAAATATATTTACAAAATACGTTAGATACAGATACTTTTGTGTTAGGTTTGTCAACAATATAATGACGTGCAACGAAACTTATTATAATCGGACTAAATATTATTTATTGTACTCTTGTGTTATAAGGTTTGTCACCGACATAATTACGTAAAACAGAATTTACGATAATTCGACTATTTTAATAAAATATTTGCTACTTATGTTAAATTATTTCAAATACGTACATTTAATGTTCCGCGAATATTATTTATTACAAAATTTGTCATAAATTTTAAGGATTTGATACTTTTGATATTTATCTCAAACTGGTATATAACAAGTTATATAATTTAATTATAGAATTTTACTATATAAATTTCACTTTGACAACATATACATATATTTAATCTCGGCATTAATAAATTCTACAATACTATACAAGAATTTTGCCGCTAGCAATACATTAAATTATTAGGTATTTATTAACTGTTTGTGCTATTCGTATGTATTAACAAGTGTATTGATTTTTAAATATAAGATAAGTAATTATAAATATCATCAATAGCATTAAGATTTTATAAATTTTACAAAAAAAAATTAATATATTTGTGGTTGTGTATTTTTATTGTAAAATTTTTATACTTGATTTTAGTAAAAGCACATTTATGTATTGATATGGTTTTAGTATTTATTAGAAATAATTACATTTTTTATAGTAATGACATCTATTTTTCTTATTTCAAAATTTATTATTTTCATTACAAAATAAAACAAACAAAAAAATGAGAAATTTTTTATCAAAATAAAATAATAGTTTTCAAGATTACCTGACACTGTATGTTATTTATCGAATTTTTGAATTAATATATAAGCTACATAATCCAGAATTAGAAAAAAAATTTTCTTTAATTTTAAAAATATTACATTTAATGTTATTTACAAAATTATTGTAAAATGGTAATTAAAATAGAAACAGTGAACAATTGAATTGAAAATTGAAATAAATAACGAAAAATGTTTATTCAATCCTTATTCAAATTTATATATGTATAATTAATGTGATATTTAGTATTTTTTGTTAATAATTCGTAAAACTTTTATCCGGGAAAATTTTAGTTTGAATAAGTATTGTTGTTATTAATGTAGCAACTGTAGCTACTTAACAAAAGAATATATATATATATATATATATATATATATATATATATATATATATATATACTAATAGTGTCCTATAATTATAAATTAACAAACTTCACTATTAACAAGACAAACAAAACTGTTACTAATATATGATTTAAATTTGAAACATATAACCTGGATGTTCCACTTAGAAATGACGGGAACTAATAAAATATAATAAAACAATATAACACAATTTAGCGCACTTCCTCGATATTAGTATTATAAAGCAATATACACACATAACGATAATAACAGAGAACAGAGGTATCACTACGTACGGTGTGGTTCATTTTGTTTTTATTGAAACAATCATCATTTTGCAGGAAAGCGAGAAGATTAGAATTTCTTAGTGGCCGATATCCGGGGGCGATAAGGCAATGTACAAGCCGTATGTACGTACTCAAGATCTACGATTGAACGAAGCTAACGTAAACCAAACCAAGCCAAGCCGAACTAACCTAAGCTGAAGTAAAGGTGATTTCTACGGCTGATTTACGGACGCTAGCTTTCAATGGTCGCGGTTAAATGCGAAACTACACTTGCACTTGCATTTCTAAGTTTCATTCATTATAACAAAGTATTGGTGATATGATAACAAGTTTACTATAGTCTGGTTAAAGAGGAGTAATTTTTGCGCCAAACTATATACTTCTGATTGGTTGACATACAACCATTTTTACATGCAACATTATTTTTATCTTGTTATCAACTGTCAACAAGCTATCTGTACTGCCAATACGTTATTGTCGTTTTTTTTTTATTAGTTAAACCAAATGTAGAGATCACAGACTTTGCAAATTATACTTGCTGTAAATTGTTTTTTAGTGACTTTTCTGGTATTTTCTGATAGTGTAAAACTTAATAATAATAATTAATACAAATTAATACAGAACTACAACCTAAAACCCTTTTATTTTAATATAATGATTTCTGAAAGATTTTTACTATGTTAAAAGATTGTTAGTTATATGGAAAAAAATTGGGAAACGTAAATTTATTTATAAATAATTAATATTTAGCCAAATTTTAATAACCAAATGATGTCTACAAATAATCATATTAGTTTTGTAATAAGGTAATACAGTTAATTTGGATAAGTGCAACCTATATTATCATTGTGAATGAAGCTGTAAAGTGCATTGTGTCTTTTACAGAAGAATACTGCAACTGAAAGATAAAGGTCTCCAAAATTTCAAAGTGTAAATTATTGGATCGGCATGAGCTTATAAGCAGTGTCCGAATGCCGACGGCTATCCGATGTGTCGGACGACGATTTATGTCTCTGGTGATTTTAATCATTTCATACCTAGAGCGATCGGATTGCGTTGGCCAGCGCAGCAGTGTGCTCTTCTTCGCCGCCGGTGATATTTACGGCTGTTCGGAGACTTACACTTCCTCTAGCCAAGATCCACAGGGATACACCTAGACTAGAATAGACTAACCACATTCCGCATTTTGCATTTGGCTACAACTAAAGCTCTATACCCTTTGGACTTCGATAAACTCCATGTTTAAATGTTGGATCTACATAAAAATTTCGACAAAAATAAGTAACAATTTGCCAAAAAAACACAGCTATAAATTTTGAAAACAATTTATTGTTTTTCATAAAAAGATATAAAGAGATACATTTATTATATTATATTATATAATTTATTGTACTTAAAAACTAAAATCACAGCAAAATATTTATTATATATATATATATATATATATATATATATATATATATATATATATATATAACAAGTAAAATATTATTAAAAATTTTTCAAATTTTCAGCCAATGAAAACATTTTTAGATGGTGTTTAATTCGAGACAGTCTTGTGTAATTCAAAATATCTAATAACTTTATGATATTGTTAGAACCTTTCAGAAATACAATTTAACTTAAATTTTTATAAAATAAGTACGACTTTCAAATGTTTCTAATTTAAAAATACATTGTCATCATAGACAAAATTAAAAAATTATATACAATAATATTATCATGTATTGCATTTATGTTGTGGTTTGTGGAAAAAATATTATTATTATTATGTTATTTACAATAACAGATATAATTTTATCTAATTTCACCAAAGTTATATCTTTTGTAGTTTTTATGATCTCCATATACTGTAACTTAAACTTTATACATAAATAATTAGAGAATAAAAATTTTAGTATTAAAAATATGAACATTAATTAAATATAATTTCTCAATTTTATTGTAAATATCAATTTATATTATACGATCACTAAATTGGTGTCACTAAATTTATATTTAAAACAATAAAAAAATTTACAAACAATTTTCAATAATCTTCTCATCACATATCAAACCGAAACAGCGGTAACCCAGTGGTATGTGGTGTAGTACTCGTACAAGCCTTCGCATAGACAATAGCTGTTGATTGTTGTACCAGGAAATAAAACGATATAAACAATGAAACGAACGAAACGAAACGAAAAAAAGATTAGTGGTCGGACTCGCCCAGATTCTGACCCATACAGGCCCATGTCCGCGCTAAACATCAGCTACACGCGGCATTACCTGGTTTAAATGAACGGTTATCAGTGGTTGTTGCTCGTACGCTCGATTCCTACTTACCACGGTTACACGTCCGGTTCGGTTTGGTTAAGTCGACGCGTGGGAATACGCTGCCAGACCAACCAACACGTTCTGATCAATTACATATCGCGCGTTATATGACACGTAAATGCAGCATCAATTGCCATCTACGTATGCTCGCATCGCATGCGTTTGCATTCGCGTTCTTTTTCACGAAATTGCCCATACTATCGCTTTGGGATGCCAAAGTGAAACTTTCTTCGCAGGTGTGGTTGGTGCGGTGCGCCAACTAACATAGCAATCGTGGCGAAAGCATCATGATTTTTATTTGCATCCTCTATAAATGTCTGACTGGTTTTATAACAAAAAATTGTTTCTAATTAAAATTGTTTATCCGAATGATTGGTTTTTATTCATATTTATTATAAAAGATTTTGGAAATCGAGATTTTGAATAATGTAAAATTTTCATTAATATGAACAACCATTAAAATATTTCCAATGTAATTTTAACGTTCACTTCAGATATTTATATTTAAACATTTTACTTATTAAGCAAAATATTTAAATCTAATCATAAAAATATTTGTTCTAATTTAAAATCAAATTTTGTGGATTTTTTTAAATTTTAATGTCAGGTTTTTAATATAAATTTTAGATATTTATTTTTGATTAAAAAAACTTATATCTCAATGTTATTTATGTATTTATGTATGTTTACGGAGGACTTAGCCAACAAAAATTAAATAAATTACTTCGATGAATTTATGTTTTAATTTCATTACACTTACATATATTTATAATTAATATGTATTCGATGTTTTATACATATACCCAGGTATGAATGAAAACTTTAAAAAATATAAGAAACACAACTTTAGTTAAACATTATAATGGTATTTATGGGATTGATTCAGTAGAGTAAGTTCTGGACGCAAAACTCCGCAATGGAGGGAAAGATGAATTATATATATATATATATATATATATATATATATATATATATATATATATATATATATATATATATAAAATCGTGTTGTTTTGTAAAGCTTAATGACTTTTAAATATATATTTTTAAATATAAATTTTCATTAGATATAAATTCACTAGATTAAAATGTCTTTATTATAATAATTTTATTTATTACTTAAAATTTATTATATTCAAAACCAAACATTTTTAAATGAAAGTTAAATTTAATATTCTGTTAAACAATTTAAATTATTATTTCTTGAAATGTGTTGAAATGTATATGATATAATATTTGCTATATGAATTTATAAATATACAAAAACCATAGTTATATTTGCAAGATAATAATTAAATTAAAATAATAAGATTAAAATTAAGATTTACTTATTGAATTTGATGAGGAGATCGATAGATGTTTAAAGCAATTATGAGAAACATGAAAGGAAATAATAACAGCAAATGCCGAAAGATGTGAATTTGTGATGTAAAATAATCCATTCTATAGTTTACAGTACATAGTCCATCTAGAGATAGGTTAGGTTAGGTGTTTAGTAACGATGGGAGTAGAGCGGAGTGTGCGGACTATTTCTTATTGGCATGGAGCGCAGTAAATCTCATTAGGGCTCGTCCCCCGTGTAAATTACTGTTCGTTCATTTCGTGGCGTGACTGTTGGAAGCATCTGACCCGTTCACATCGGGCCTAGATGGGCCGACTCCGGCTTCGGTTCCGGCCACAGCCACGACTCCGATGCCTCGAGCCCCGGCTAACGTGGATTTATGTGGCCGGGCGCGAGTGACCTGACAAAGACCGCAACGTCGAGTTCGGGTCGGAGTGCGAGTTTCGCCCGATTACACATCGCGTTTGTCTTAATATGTGCCGCGATTCCCGCTGGACTACACCGATCACATCACCATAACCAACTGCGTCAGTTCGTCTACCTATATTGGGTTGCATTCGCTTGAGCAAAGCAATAACACAAGTTTTGGCACTCAAATTTATTTTGCATATATATTCGGAGAAGGTGTTGAAACGTTTTGCTTATTTTGTAACTCGTTTAGACTCGTGGAAATTACAGAATATAGATTCATACTGATATTTGGTTTCTGAGAAATCATTTGATACAGATTATCTTTAATTACTATAAAAACATAATAAAACGTTTAATATAATATATATATATATATATATATATATATATATATATATATATATATATATATATATATATAAATTAACCTTAGATTATGTGTCGCTTACTTTGAAAGAAATTTAGCGTTTTTCTTACTTATCATTTTTGACTTGCACGCACTAAAATTCTATTACGAAAAATTGCAGGTCTATTTTAAATTTGAAAACTACAAACTGTATAAGGTGTAGTGATTACAGGGTTAAAATCATATAGTATTTTTTTTGTTAAAATATTAGTTCCTTTGATTTTATTTCCTTAACGATATTTTATGTAGCAATTTATAATAAAGTTTTTTCTAAAGGTATTATAAAGTCGGAATCGTGAAGTCGAGGAATCGAAATATTTTGCCGGATTTGGAGTCGATTTTTTTGTTTTATTTCCCATTTTTTTTATATATTAAAAAAACACCACAATGTTACTGTTAACAATTTGCATTATCTAATGATCAACCAACAAACAAAACATGAACAAAACAAAAGACAATATAATATTAAATTTTTGTATCTTATAGGCTTATATCTCTAGGCTGTTACATATATCTTTTTGATAAATAAATTCATCACATTGCATTTGCAACATTTAAATTAATTAGTATTTTTGTGAATGCTTTATGTTAGTTTAAGGGGAGGTTCTTCTATAATTTTTTTAAAAAATCGATTTTTTTATTGCATAAATCGAATGCTATAACTGCCTAGAATTTGTGGGTAAAATGATTAGGTGATCCGTGAATTAGTTCCGTCGCTACACGGCTTTGAACGGACCGATGTCCTGAGTTGATCATTTGATTTCTTCAAAACTGTTCTCGATTTTTTGTTCAATTTTTTCGAAAATCCTTGTGGTCAAAATTTCATAAAAATTGATTAAGATCAATTTTTGGCCGCCATGTTAGATTCGCCATTTTGAATTTTTCAAATCTGACCTCAAATTTGTGTTCAGCGACCCCAAAAACCTATAAATTCACTTATTCTTGGACAAATTGATCAAGTAACTCAAATTGTACAAGAAAAAACCGTTTTCAAAACTTTAAACGCGTTTTATACGAAACTACATTTTTCGAATCCACGAGCATTGTAACTTTTGAATAGTTTAACCAATCAACTTCGCGTTTTGTCCTCCTGAAAGGAAACAAAATCCTCGGGCAACTCAACCTATAAAATTGCAACATTTTGATCATTAACGATTTTTTACAGCAGGCCAAAGTGGAAAAATCATGAAAACAATACCTTATTTTCAAGTGGCCGCCATTTTATTTCTATAACGAATTTTTTCATGTTTTTTAGGTAGAGATGCCTCTATGAAATATAATCTTTAAGGTCGTTTTGGTTTCATGCTTCTAGGTGACGAATTGCGACCTGTATCGTGCCCGTGGATAAGTTTTGTTTTTACAACATCGTTTCCCGGAACCGCCATTTTGGACGACATTTTTAAATATCCGAAACTAAAAAAATTTTGTTTTGTAGACAAAACTTGAATAAACATTTTGCAAAAAAGCGCACATGTCTAAGTCATTTCAGTTCCTCAAAAAAAATTGTCAAATATCAGGTACTTTCGGTACAATTATAAAAGAACCTCCCCTTAAGTAATATTATAATCACAGAATGTGTTTTCTGTAGTTAAATTAATATGATAAAACATAAAAGTCATTATTGAACTAAAAGTTGGAGTTGGATAAAAAAAAATCGGAGTTGGAGTCCAAATTGACCGATTTTTTGTCAACTCCACACCCCTGATTTTTTTTATGATAAAAAATCAAAATTTAAATATTTCTTAATAATTCTTTAACAATTTTATCAAAAATATAATAAAACTCACAAAACTCATTGGCTGATACTATAAGTTCGTTTTAATTGTTTTAGTTTATTTGTTTAGTTCTGCTTTAATGACAATCGCATTATATTAACCGGTATTAATTAAAACCTAAATTAAAACCGAGCTTGTAGTTCCAGTCGTTATGACTATGATCAAGTACACAAATAAGTTAGTTTTCGTTAAATTGGGCAAGCAGCAGTGTATCACTGCATCAGTCGTGTGTCTAGTCTGGACAATGTATTGTGGACACGAAAGACGAAGGACGGACGGTGACCACTGATGAAGTGGTGTCCATTATTGTAGCGCTGCGCTGATGTGTTTGAAACAAGAGCATTGTTGAGGGAAGGTTTATGAGCCCTAAACAAAAACGCCATTACCGGCTGTGCCAATACAGGTCATTCGTTTGCCGTCCCCCTTACGAACGCAAACGGACAAACAGACACCTAACTCAAGACACAATACGATTCGATTTTAGATCGGATTCGAACTAAATTATTTCGGTTGGCTTTACTCAACATATTTACCTAACTTCTTTCTCGATTGGATTTTACATCTTGCAACATAAAAGAAAATATTTTTTGAAAAACTTTGTGTTAGAAACATGTATAAATACATGCATACACAAACACGCCATGTACCCAAAACGGTGTGGCACAAATTCTTCACTATCACGAAATTAATTCTCCAAACATTTTTATACGGACAAGCAACTCTAGCTTTATCCACATTTATGATACTTCTCATACATGCTCTTCTATTTCTACTACTTGAAAACTTTCGCACGCGCAAAATACTCTCAATCAAACCATTCCATCTATTCATCGAATGTCCACACATACGGATACTTTCAAAACCATATACATATATTATTTTAAGCAAACGTTTAAAAATTTAAAAATCCAACAATTTACAGCCCTAGATTCATTATTCAGATTTCACTTATTTTTGTTTGAAAATAATATGTTTAATATTAGAGAAAATTTTATGCTAGGCTCTGCAACATTATTTCATTTAAAAAATTTAATTGTAATAGAATGATCCAGCGGACACTGTTAATAGAGTCGCAATAATGCTATATGTAAATGTCTGTCAAACGAACGTTATCCTATCAGTAAAATATTTGTTTACTAGCTTGTACAAATACCTCATAAATTCAACTAAATATTTTGTGTTACCCCTCGCACATCTGACCCGTCTCTCAAATTTTAGTATATATATATATATTGCACATCTTCTTAAATGTAAGAATCACAAAGTACATTTTACTGAAAATTGAGTTAAACATAATAAAGTGACAATTCTTTGACTCATAAAGCATCTCATTGGTAAGAAAATTATTTTCCTTTAAAAGGAGAATTGGAAAAATTTACAGATTTTTTTTTAGAGTTTTATCTTAAATGAAAATTGCTTTAAACCGATGATGTATAGTGTTTTTTAAAACTTTTTCTTTTAATGTCAATATTTATATATATATATATATATATATATATATATATATATATATATATACAATATATAATATTTTATTCGATTACGCCTATGTTATTTGAATATATTTAACCAACTTAGTTACGCCACTGCTTGTAGGTAAAAAATTATAATTATTGTAAAGTTAGTTACAAGTTACAAAAATGATTAATTTTGGCGATAAAGAAACTAATTACATTCAAATAATAGAAAACAAACAAAACACAATTTAAAACAAATGTCAAAATATGATTTTAATTATAACTGCTTCTACAAGGGGCAATGAATATGGATTAATAATATATTATCATTCTAATAAACAATTTGTAATTGATTTTTTAGTTTAGAATGTAAGTTAAATATAATTATAAGTTTATTACAAATAGGAAATGACAAATTATTAATATTTTCTCAGTGATTTATTATTAACTTCCAGCTGTGAATGTCGTAAAACGTTTAACTAATACAACATATTATTTACAAAATCTGTTTGTAATTACTTACAAGTTGTATCTTCTTCATTTATAAACATGATGACAGAATTACAATCTTTTTTTCATTAATATAAACAAATTTACATAGAACAATTACATTCTACTTATCATAAATATAAATTATTTATTAGTTAGGTAATTTAGCAAACATAGTTTGCTTTAACTCAATTCGAAAACGAATACGTTATAATTATATGACAAGTATAATAAAACATAATTTAATTAATTGTATATATGTTGTTTCTGGTATAATATGTCAGATACAGAATTAATAATAAAATATTTTTCTAAATAGAAATACGCTGATAAGTTAATTGATATCTACTTAATAAAAATGAAAATGAATTTAACAATTATTCAACTATTAATTATTGTATGACCTTTGAAATATTCGAATTTTTAACTATGTAATTTAATGTAGAAAATTATTTAGATATTTGTGCCCACACAAAGAACAACATAGGAAATCTAACTTATTATTATGTTATTATAATACTTTCTTTTTGATGATTTAATTCTGCTCGTAGAAAAACAAAATTATATTTGTTTTCTGTAATTAGTATTTTGACTTATTTCTTGTTTTTTTTTTTATATAAGTTTTTACTATATACAGTATTCAATTTTTTATTATATATAATATGTGTTACAAGAGAAAACAATAGGAGTATTTGTTTTAACACGTACATATAAAAAAACAATTGTATTTGGTAAAAAAAAATTTATTTTAAAAGAATGATCATAAGTTCAAGAGTTTTTTATATTACTAATATTTTTACAAATTTTAAAAATTATTTTGTACTATTAAAATACAGAAATAAATATCAATATATGCAAATAGTTCAGCTAGTAATATATGGTTGGTTATGCTGCTGGGATACAAGCGTTTGAAATTAGTTGTGCGTTATAAATATTGTTATTTAAAAAATTAATTTCATCACCATTTACTTTATTTTTGATTATTAATCTTCAAAAACTAATGCACTTCATTATTTTCATAAACATTCCACTAAACAATTCAAAAAGGAATTAATTCATGAATCAATTCAATTTGTGGAATTTTATAAGTAAATAAATTACGATGGATTGAAATCGTAAATTTTTGTAAGCATAATTCACATAATAAAAATCGTAATTTATTTAAAAGAGCTTAATTCATATGAAAAGGCTTAAGGGGTTATACCTACCTGCAAACTTTCAAAAAATCGATTTTTTTTTATTGCATAAATCGAAAGTATACATATTCAAGAATATTTTCTCAAAAGCGCAAGTTAATCCGATTAAAATTGACAAAGTTATGCGCGGTACAAGAGTACCGGGTCGAGATCCATTGGAAACGCTCTCCGTCATTCCTGTGCGCGTGGACATGCGCAAGAGCGTGTTTAAGTTGAATGCCATAACCTCAAACGAACGTGCACAATACGAGGCTGCATGTCAGTGTAAAAAGTGATGATTTGATGATTCTATGTAAGTTCCCAAAAATATTCACTTACAGAGGACTGAACACAACTTGAAACTTTAAACGCAATTATCTCGAAACCATGTCTTCAAAATCGGTGCCAAAAATTTCTCGGAAACTATTCGTTCGATTCAGATGGCTGTGTGCGCATTTTGTTAAGAACTATTTTTTCTAGTACTTAATCGTTTTCGGATTTTGTCTCTGATTAAATTTCGATTTTTTATAGCCGATCACAGACAAATTTTTATGGGTCAATATCGATACTTCAACTTTACAAGGCCGCCATTTTGTCAAAAATGATTTTTTTTGAAAATCCATCGATTAAGTACTAGTTTTACTCATGCTTAACAAAACCCGCTTGGTTTTATTGATTTCAAATAATTCTAGCGCGAATGGGACTTGGCACCGCAAAAGGGTTTCCCAAAAACATCATCCACGGGGAGCAGCCGTGCGGGGCACCAGGACGGATTTTTGTAATTTAAAAAATCGCATTTTGTAGAGGAAGACATGCTGAATAAAGTGGAGAAAGTCGTTTTGAAAAATGTTGTGTAGTTTTTGTTTAAAAAAATCCCAAACTTTCGTGTATTTTTCGGCCTTGCAGGTAGGTATAACCCCTTAATTCACATAAATTGGAAGTAATTTGCATAAAAAAGGCTTAATCCAAGTCAATCTATGGTTGTTTTGCTTTTTGTGAAAAAATATTTTTTACAAAATTTGACACTAATCTGGGCACTACTACTTGTTCCACAAAAAATTTACTGAACGGAAAGTAATACAAAAAGTACACGTTTTTTTGTTTTATTAGTTCACAATTTTTTAAATGCATTTTTAAGGAATTATATATATATAATATATATATATATATATATATATATATATATATTTATATATATATATATATATATATATATATATATATATATATTTATATATATATATATATATATATATATATATATATATATATTTATATATATATATATATATATATATTTATATATATATATATATATATATACATACATACATACACAATCACGCCATGTACACAAAAGGGTGTGGCACAAACTCTTTTCATCATCCCGAAATCAGTCGCCTCCAAACATTCCTATCCAAACAAGCAACTTTCGCTTCATCCACATTCATAATTCCTCCTCTCATACATGCTCTTTTATTCCTATTACTTGGAAACTTTCGCTCACGCAAAACACTCTCAATCATACCACTCCAACTACTCATCGGACTTCCACGCACACGTATACCATCAAAATCATTCAAATAAATCTTTTTAACCAAACGTTCATTAGACATTCGCTCAACAAGTCCGAACCAACTTAACTGACTAACACCAACTTTTGCTACAACATTTTTTTCAATTTCACACTCATCATACACTAATCTATTTCGTACCCGATCTTTTCTATTTACACCACATACCCCACGTAAAAATCTCATTTCCACAGCAGTCATTTTCCATAAACGGAAAATGACTGCTGTGCATAAACGCTTTTGCAACCAAACCCAACATTCACTACCATACATCAACGTAGACACCAAAATTGCATTGTATATACTATATACTCAAACGGACTTTTTTGGAAACATTTACATTCTTAGCAAAAGTTCCCAAAGCACCCAAAACCTTACAACCAGCATTTACTCTTCTTTCAATTTCACGATCGAAACGGCCATCTCATATATATATATATATATATATATATATATATATATATATATATATATATATATCAGAGTATATCAAATATAAGCATGAAATAATTATTAAACTGAAAATGAAAAAACACAAATCACCTCGACCTGGGATCGAACCAGGGACTCTTCATTACAACCATTAATTCCCACTTTTATATATATATATATATTTGACGATTACCACAAAGCGCAGTCATGCATATTTATCAATAAATTTACAAAATTAATTACTATTAGGTTTGACTGATGATGCAGAATTAATAATAGTGTTTGAAAATTTCAGATCTATCTCTCTCTATACATTTTGGGATTATACAAATTATACAAAAAATGAATATACTGAGCTTTAAAAAAATGTTTTGAAAACTTAACTTCCAATCACATCTTCGTCTGTGTTTGAACATGCCCAAATTACGCCTGACTATGTACTCATGGTGAATAGTATAAAAATATGTGTTAAAAGTCGATAAATATGTATTTATTATTATTATTTTATTGTTTGTTCTTGTAATTTTCGGCCGTTGATAAAAAAATTTACTTGTGTGTAAACTGGATTACTTATATGATATTTTAGTACCATTTTATACTCGGTACGATATATTTGAACTCATATTATATAACCTATATTTATATACTTGTTATATAAATAACTATTATGTAGGAGACAATTTTTTGTTCATTTCTTAATTAATTTTAATTACAATTTTTATTAATGTTTGAATAGTTTTTCTGAAGTAACATATACAGTGTCCGTTTAAAAGTCGGTATCGTATTATAAAAATTTTTATTATTTGTTTTTGAAAATTATTATTACAAAACTTTTGGTGCTTTCGGTATAATTCAAATTAAACAACTAGAAACAAAAACAATTTTAGAATAAGATTTTAAGTCCCTGTACAAAGTTTTGTTTTCATATTCCACTTAAATAAACATTTCTTAAATACATGTAGGTAAACTAAATGTTTCAAATTTATACAACAAAAATATCAAAAAAATTTGGATAAATATGCATTACTTCAATTTAAATAAGTGATTTCTTCTAATCTGAAATAATGATAAATAATATAACATAATATGATAAATTTGAGAAAAAATAACAATTTTGCGTCAAAGCGGTAAAACATATTTATAAAAAATTTATAAAATTTTTAATAACAAATAAAATTTATTTTAAGTAATAAATAAATAAAATCAATTTTAAATAATAATACACTTAGGCAAATAATATTAGTATAGTAGACTCAACATTATATCGTTTTGACGTTGAAATATAGTTAACGACATGTCATTAGTATAGGATTATCCAAGGGTTAAACAGATAAAATTGTGAAAAAAAAAACAGAACTTTATTATAATATTTGTTTATTGCGTGTAACAGATAAAACTATTTTATTATTAATATACATATTTATATTTGAAATATAATAAAACAATATATAAATCATATAAATTTTTTTTAATTTTCACATTCATCACTTTCACAGTCACTACTTGATTCGTTGGAATTTACACTTATTATAAGTTCGTTCGCAATATTATTTATATTTAAATATTTAAACAAATTTTCGACAATATATACTCTTGAGAATTAATTATTTATAAGAAATAAACGGTATTTTATTTTCTGCAATTTCGAGATTTTCCAAAACATTAAAAACTACTTAATGCGTCCCTTTGCTAAAAGTCAAGTCAAAACGATATAATTTTGCGTTCACTGTATCAACTAATGATTAAATTATTAAAAACAAGATTTTTTTGAATAAATTTGTAATTACGATTAAAAAATCTTTGACAAAAAATTGTTTTGTATTTTGAACTAATTTGTGTAAATGGACTAAATGTCATTCGGAAACTATTTTTCAACATTTTTACAAATATAGTAAGTTTAACTGATTTTTTCTTATTTAATTATTTTACCTATTCCGGAAGTAATATCAGTATTTATATAAGCACCTAAAAGTTCCGTAATAATAGTTTTCAAAAAGCAAATAATAATTTTTTTTTACTTATAATGCTGACTTTTTGGCGGATGATCGGATTTGTCATTTAACGAATTCATTTAAATTTGTGTTAAAAAGAATGTTACATTAATTACATGTATCCTATTGTAGTTTTTAACCCACGAATTTTTTTTAATTTATATATATATATATATATATATATATATATATATATATATATGTTTTGCTTTAGAATTCCGCGGACGTTATATGACGTATCTGGTTTCCGGGATTGGCTCCGCGTTGTCGGTTGTCGATTTTGATGCCGACGTTTCGGCACAGTCTCATGTGCCATCTTCAGGTCTTCTCAGTAGTGCTTTTGCTCTGCTTCGAGTTAGACGTCTAACTCGAAACAGAGCAGTGAAGACCTGAAGATGGCACATGAGACTGTGCCGAAACGTCGTCATCAAAATCGACAACCGACAACGCGGAGCCAATCCCGGAAACCAGATACGTCATATATATATATATATATATATATATATATGTATATATATATAATAAAAATGCTCGTGAATTTGAGCTCGTACAATTACAATTTCTTTTAGAATCGTAAATTAATTCCTTTTATCGTAAAATTTACTAGGCGAATTGTGAATTAATTTCTTTTCTAAGTGAATCTGCTCTGCAATTTGACAAGCAATTTTTTGTATCACTAAAATGGTTTCTATTTCCGCATTATACAATTTTTTTTATCGTAGTTAATAGAATAAAGTGTAGAGATATAATTGAAAATTGGTGATAGCCGGGGCAATATATCACTGCAGAATTTCATGTCGGAAAGATCATTTTAGCATTCTTCACACATGGCGAGAGAGGCGCGCGAGCCCTGAAGAGCACCTATTCAATCAGCATTGTAAATAAATCAGTGATTAACTATCTCGGCTTAATTACTAGAGAGAACCGATTAGTGATTAGTGTACCGACATGTACCTACTAAAGCCTTATACCGTACACGGCCCGAAATGATGAATGACTCTCTATGTCTACGCTGCGCTATGCTTACGATTAGCTGTGTTGCTGTTATGTTCGACTGTGCGGACGTATTAACACTCATATGCACGCACGCACGCACGCACGCGTGCTTAAACAAACTTCTTACATATGTATTTCTTGTATGATACGCGTGCATGTAAATATTGTGCTTCACATGTTCAATTCAGTTCTGCACGCGGATGTGTAAAAACTTTAACTTGATTTGTAGATAAAGTTTTAGTTCTATTAAATTAAAGAAAAAGATTTTTTTTATGAATTGTTGCAATGTTTATCAATTTATCTATTTAAATAATTATTTGTAGGTATAAATACTTTAATTAATCAATAATTAGGTAGATAATTTGTATATTTGGGTAGTTTATTATCTCTGAGGATGGCCGCTTTGATCGTGAAACTGAAGGAAGAGTTATATATATATGTCGGAGCGGCTGAATAACCATTCATAGTTTGTTTATTAAAACAAATATAAACGACTTCTCGTAACGATAACTTAATTGTTGGGTGTGAGATGAAATGACAAGCCTTATCGTTGCTTGGATGGAACCGGGGATAGAACGTGCGGGGAATGCAATATACAAAATATGAAAAGAAAAGAATAAGGAGATTAGAATGGTACTTGAAGGTGAACGCACGTGATTCCACTGGGATCATCACATTTCACCTCTTTAGGTTAATTTGTTAATTCTTACACTTTCTGAGATAACGAGAATGTTTTTACGCTATCTACGATATATATATATATATATATATATATATATATATCTGTTGGGAAATATATTAGAAAAATAATATCATATTCGATTGTGATAGAATAAAATATTTTTCTAGGACTGTTGTCTTATCTCTGATAGTAATAGTACAAACAGTAAGAGTTGAAAAAAAAAACAATGTCATAACATGTCATTATTTCACTTTGGCGTTATGTAAATATATGCACCAAATTATGCATTAAAAACAATAGGAAAAAGGTTTCGCGATTTTGACATTATAAATATCAATTTCTATATTTATGTTTTGATGTTTGCATAAGTTAATTCTAATTACAGTCGTGGAAGAAATATTATATGAAAGTCTTTTTCCACTTATGAGTTAAACTTTCCATTCGTGAAAAAAGTACGAGTTTATGTACTTGTTGCATAAATTATTACTATGTTACTTGTACTTATTATATGTTTTGCAAAGATATAGTTATATGTTACCATATATTTTAAAAATTTATTTGTCACAATATTGAAAAAATAAAATGAATGTATATATTTATCAAAATTATTGAAATATATTTTTCTAAATGTGTAATGATAATAATCAATTTAAAAATTTTAATCCAAATTTAATTTAATTTATAACAGAACATTATTATATATTCTTTGATTTGGTGAATTTTACGTAATACATACATTGTATGTAGGTAAGCAAGTAAGTGTAACATAATTAAAGAGAGAGACACATAGAGAGCAGATAGAAAATTTAGAAGAAAATCCAAACGATATTGAATCGGCTGTCCTATTTTTACACTGAGCTGGTGTGTGGTGGTGCAGTGTGCGGTGTGGTATGGTGTCGCAGGCAGGACTAGTTTGCGGCAGCGTCCCCATGTTTCTGGACCACACTAACACCATTGCTTACGCGGATTGAATTGTTTGTTTATCCTTCCAACTATAGATCGAGACACATACTGTTTGTTCCCTATTCCGTCGTTTCGTCATTTCGTCGTCCCGCGTCTACTAGCCTCTTTTTACCAACTTGTTTCATTTTACAAGCGTGCGTCTGCCAGTAAACTAAATGTTTATATTTTTGATAGCATATAAAATTCTACTATTTACAGGTTCCATATACGCAAATTCCAGTGGCGTGACATAACTTTTGATGATGGGGAACTGGAGTTAATATTTCACATGTATTCTCAAAATTATTTTTGACGTTTATTTCAAATTACTTATTGAGCAATTTTTATCAGTTTATTTGAATTTTATAATATTAGATATAAAAAAAATATATTAGAAATGGAAATACTACTTATATTTAATTGTCTCAGTAATTGTATTGACATTTTTCGTTAATCTCTTGCTGTCGTTATCAGTTTGTTTCAATTAAATGATTGTAATATTTAATTATATTTCGTTGTTGTTGTTTTTTTCTTATTATTATATATATATATATATTACTCTGTAATTGGACATATAGCTCGTTGAGGAATTATTCTAAATAAATTAATAAATTAATAAAAGGTAGAAGTAAAAATTTATTTTAAAGCAAAAAATAAACGCAATGTTACTTGCACATACGTCACATACTTATTTTATTAATTTATTAGTTTTTATAAACTAATGCAAAACTATTCTTTTTCGCACAATCGTCAATAACTGCTAAGCGAATACAGTGTATAATATGAATATGCCTCCACGGACGCGGTCACAGTTAATTTAAACAACCGCATCTATGTACCAGGAAATTTTAATTTAATAAACTATAAAGCGCAGGCGTAAATGTGTAATTTTTGCCTACTTCAAGTTATACTCGTATTATGTCGTAGATACGTTCTGAGTTCCGAATATTAACTGCATCTATTTCATTCGAATAAAGCGTTCAAGTATTTTTTAAATTTTAAGATGGAAATTATTAATAATAATATAGCTATAAAAATCGGTTAATTTCAAATTAATACAACTTAAATAGTTTGAAGAAAAACTGAGAAGGATGATTGATAGAATTAATGTTGTTGGTAAAGATATGAATCTTGTGTTGAATGTTGATAAGTGCAAAGTTTTAGTTTTTGAGAAAGGTGATTTGATGACTGAATGTAATGTACATATTGACGGTGCACGTTTAGAGCAGGTAGATGAATTTGTGTATTTGGGTAGTTTGCTGTCTAGAGATGGCCGTTTTGATCGTGAAATTGAAAGGAGAGTAAATGCTGGTTGTAAGGTTTTGGGTGCTTTGGGAACTTTTGCTAGGAATGTAAATGTTTCAAAAGAAGCCCGTTTAAGTATATACAATGCAGTTTTGGTGCCTACGGTGATGTATGGTAGTGAATGTTGGGTTTGGTTGCAAAAGCATAAACGGAAAATGACTGCTGTGGAAATGAGATTTTTACGTGGGGTATGTGGTGTAACTAGGAGAGATCGGGTACGAAATAGACTAGTGTATGATGAGTGTGAAATTGAAAAAAATGTTGTAGCAAAAGTTGGTGTTAGTCAGTTAAGATGGTTCGGACATGTTGAGCGAATGTCTAATGAACGTTTGGTTAAAAAGATTTATTTGAATGATTTTGATGGTTTACGTTTGCGTGGACGTCCAATGAGTAGTTGGAGTGATATGATTGAGAGTGTTTTGCGTGAGCGAAAGTTTCCAAGTAGTAAGAATAGAAGAGCATGTATGAGAGGAATTATGAATGTGGATGAAGCGAAAGTTGCTTGTTTGGATAGGAGTGTTTGGAGGCGACTGATTTCGGGATAATGAAAAGAGTTTGTGCCACACCCTTTTGGGTATATGGCGTGATTGTGTATGTATGTATGTATGTAAATAGTTTGTAATAAAATACACAAAAAATATTAAAATTCATAAAATTTAAATAAAATAAAAAATATATAATGGATGCACCGCAACCAATCGCATTCATGAAATGCACGCCACTGGCGAATTTTTAATTTGGTTAATTTTGTTTTAAATTTTTAAATAATCATCTAAACAACAGATGTGTCTACAATTATAATTAATTTATTATATATGCCTTATAAAGAAGGTACAAATAAAGTATTTGTATTTGTTGTTTTACAAATAAATTATTTAAAAAAAAAGTGGTTTTTTTTTTCTACTGCATGTCTTGACGTTATTGTTTTGCTTTGCAAATACTTTTTTCTTTTCGCTGCTCTTTTTAAATGCACTTATTTCTTTTCTTTCCATTTTCGAAAAAAGTATATTTTTATCTATTTATTGTATATTATTTTTCATAATGTTATATTATAAAAAAAAAATCGAGAAAAGTGAAAAACAAGTATTGGCGTAATAATGTGTTACGATTTTATTAGAAACATGAAATTCGAAAAGCATATTTTTTACATAATGTAGACACTCACATTTAAAAAAAATCCTTCTCCAAAGGTGTGAAAAAAGCGAAAACAATGCAACACATTGTTAACTCATATCCATGCAATTTTAATAAACTTTAAAAAGTAGTACTGATGAAGCTAAAAATGGTCATTAGATTTACGTTTGCGTAGTATTGCCAACTTTTAATCTTTTTGCTATTGTAGTTATAAGTATTAAATTTTATAGTGTATCATCTGAATATATGTAATTATTTCTATAACTTTATAAAATTAAATAAACATTATGTTTTTCAAATACAAATAAGTACTATGCAAGCAAATTCTTAATATAAATTAAATAAAAATGAGTATAAAAAAAAAACATATTTTGAACTATTATATACACTAAGAAAAAATTTAGATAAGAAGTTTTTACTTTTAACTGTAAACTTATGTTCCGCTAAGAGAAAGAAAAAATAATATTAAAAAAGATTTGTATAAAATTATTTACTGCTTGGATTAAATATAGTGTTTTTCTGGAATAACTATAATTGTAAAATTATTATTAATTTTCATTTCAAATGTAGTTTTATACTTAAACTAAATATTAATTAATTTCATACAGAGCTTCAAAAATAGTTATACTATTACTTACTATTTTTTTTCTCCTATTAAAATTTTTATTTTTATTAGAAAATATAAGTTTACATTTCAAAAGCACCTTCACTTTTGAGTCAAATGTAAAAACCTCGGATCTAAAGCAAAATTTTTCTCACTGTATACTGTAAAAAATGTAATTTCAATTTTGATAATTTTACATAAATTTTAATAGTAAATAAGCAGAATTTTGTAGTTTTTACTGTAATAATTTACGTAGTATTACATTTTTATGAAAAATTTACATTTATTGAATATATAAATTTACTTTTCTACAGTGTAGAAACAAATTTGAAGGTAATTAAAAAAGCAATATGAAAATAAATAGTTAAAAAAACTGAAAACATAATATGTTGTCAGTCACGTCAAAGTAAACCAGTAAAATATAAATGAGTCGTAATCAAATTAAAAATAAATGAAACTTAAAGTTTAATGGCGATGGTGGTCTAATTATTTCAAATGGACCTCTGCTTTCATTTCACAAATTTCATCCGTCTTTTTTTTTTCATATAAAACGTGACTAATTCAGCAGCAAGCAAGCAAGCAAGCCAGCATCAGCGTATGAACAGGCATCAGTACAAAATAACTTGATGGCGGGCGCAGTAATTTAAAAGAAAACGAATCACATACACATTAATCAGTGTAGAACCGTAATATCTGAGATGTGATGCCATGCTAGGCGCTGTGCGCTGTATTACGATGTCTGTCCTTATTTCTGATAAGAGCATTAAATATATGACATATTTTGGCATAACCGTGTTAAGTCAGTTTAATCAATTTTACATTTATCCTTTGTACTATAAAAATAAAAAAAAAAGTTTATTTCAAATGTTTGAACAGTAACTGAATTCGATTTGGTTATTTGTTTGTTAGTTATTTCTTTTGTTAACATTCCAACTGACCAATAAATGAGTTGCTTTAAAGACAATTGACACTCTAGTTGCCTAGTTAATTATTAAACTAACAACGTTTTATGTAATTGGCCGTATTTGTCACAGATTTTAATTATTATTATTATTTCTTTATTTACTTTTAAAAAAGTTACAATTTTTGTACACGACCGTTAAGGTACAAAAATATTATATTATTGGCTGATATTGCAAGGTTTATTTTTGCTGATTCCGGATCCCGGGCTTCCTGTTCTCGCGTTTGAATCCCGGCGAGGCCAATACATTTTTCCAAATTTATTACATTTTCGAATTATATATTAGTTCACTGCGATTAAGTGGAAATTAAAATATTTGTAAAACTCTTATATATTAAAGTTAAATCACTTAATTTCTAAATATATATATATATATATATATATATATATATATATATATATATATATATATTATGATACATGCAATACATCAATACTGAACTGGTCGAAGTAACATCATCTAAAACATATGTAACCGCATAACTAAACAAAAAACCAGGTGGCGATGCAATATGATGCGAGTAAAATTAGCAAAATGTCATTTCATCGAGCGTGGAGCGTCGAGCACGTGAAACAGTTAAACACGCGTCAAACGTAAACAGTTGAAACAGTGCAGTGTTGAAAAAACGTGTAAACATTTAGATGAACGAAACGACAAGTCTACATTTCAGTCGCCATCATTCATCCCGCGCCGCGCCATACCGTGGTGGCTATTGCTAACGAGTTATAATGTTGGTGGTGTGCAGCCTGCGGTGTTCGTCTAAAAATACGACGCACGGAGAGCACATGTCAACAACTAGCTATTAGCGACACCAACGCTGCTGTTGCTCGCCGCTCCAAACGACGCCCAGCGTCGCCGAATAAACAAATGACGCCAGCGTACCACACGCGTTCTGCCAAACGGTGCGACCAGCGACCGGCAACGGAGACGCCTTTCCGTTTCTTCGCTTATGTACTTTAATTACACAAACTTATGTTCCAATTTGAAGTGATTGCAAGATGTGCAGCTTTTAAGAAACAATATTGTTTTCAATATCATAATTAATTTTAAATAGCAATACATAATACACATACTTAAAATTTGCTTAACTAATTATAAAATTGAATTTATATTTTTTTTCTTCTGCACACCAAGTTTTAAGTAATAAATTTTTGGTAGTTATTCTTATAATTTTATTTCAAATATTGGTGGATTTTAAACTTTAAAATAAAAAATGTATATTTTTAGAAAACATGCAAACTCAAATTTTCTACAAATTTTTTTTTAATTTATTTACAAAATTAGTTTTTATATTAAGTTTTTAATTATTGTTACCCAAAAATAAGTTTTATTATGAACAAAATGAAAACCAGATATTGTTTATTACCAAAAATTTTAAATATTTTATTATCAATATTATATAATATATATATATATACCAATAATATACTATTTTTTATTTATTTTATTTATCTTATTTCCAAAATGTATCACAAAGTTACGGCTAATCAAGTTAAATTTTTTTAAATATACTATTATTTAATCAAAATATGTATTACTTACTAGCATTAAAACAACAATCTTAAAAAATTTATTTATATTACTATATATACCTTATAAATTTCTGGATATTTTTTTATTCTAAAATTTTTGTTTGGATATTAGAAAATACTGTTACAATCTATCATTTTGTAAAAATAATTAAAATAAATTATACGACGCTAGTCGTAAAAAGTTTGCGGTAAATTTTAATGATATATCAACTGGTAAAATAGATTTAAACTAAATCTAATTCTAATCACGAACAAACCTCATAGAGATTTCTCGCGGCATGGCACGTCTAATGGCCACTGTAATTAATTATCTATAAGTATATTGCTTTTCGTAACACGAATGCGAAATTTCGTCCTCGCCCAGTGTTGCGATGCGATGCGTTCCCTGGCCTAATTATACGCTGCTTGCTGCTTGCTGGATACGTTACATGTTACTCCAGCAGCCGGCACGGCACTCAAATCATTCGCTCTTCAGCATTAAATGAATGGAATGGATTTGGGCTTGAACTCGAATGGATAAATGTATGTACATCACTTTGACGTACCCGCTGATCTCTCCGACTGCTCTTTTAATTATCTGGCTTGCATGACGAAAATTGTGCGATGAGAAAACTCAACTCAACTCACCTGAACTGAACTGAACTGCTGCTTGATTTGAAAACGTATCGAAGGTTTGGTATGTTGGAACATATGCTATAAAAAGTTTCCGTTTCAAAATGTCAAATGTCAAAATTGTAATTTGCTTGTACGTTTTTAGAAATACGTAATTTTCTTTATTGCCACTAAAATAAAGATAGGAAATTATATGCTTTACACCAGCGATTCTTAACCTGTGGTCCGCAGACTCAGGGAGTAAAAATATACTCCCAAGAAAACGCAATGAAATGTTAAGATCTTTTGCAGTTCAAATAGAAATCAATAGAAAATATATATATATATATATATATATATATATATATATATATATATATATATATATATATATATATGTTCTTTTTTCTATCTCATTAGAAAAATACAATATGATGTCAATAATTTGAAAGCAAAAACAAAACTGTCAATTTCACTGGTTTAGTAGTTCTAGTGCCATAGTCACTGTCGTCAATTTTGTAAAAAAACATTACTTAATTTAAAAATTGTAACTGTACCAAGCGCATTTGATCTTACAATGACTGACATGATAAAGACAATAGGCAATTTTTCACAATAGTGTTTATCTCTAGTTAACTTAGTAGTTAATATTGCTAACTCTTTTTAATACATATTATTAAAAAGAGTAAACAATATTAACTATTTAGTTAAACAGACTTAACCAACATTGCAGAAATCGTCTAATATTATTTGTTATACTTTCAAAAAAATTACAGCATTTATAAGTATAAAATTAGACAAAAAAATCACTTTAGATAGGTATGTATATGCCGATAATTGTGGGGAAACATCACTTTTTTATATACTATCACTTTCTGTACATAATCTGAATAATAAAATATATTAATATAATTACAAATTTTTTGTAAATAACCAATTTTATAGTTTTATTTCGTACTATTTTTTATAGTTTCATATATATTGTATGTTCTTTTTTTTCAAAAATGTGCATTTTCCAAAATATTTAACTATTAATTATATGTACAAACTATGATATAGTCATTAGTTTTGTTTCAAAACATAGTTTTAACACTCAACAAAACTGGATGATGCTCGGCACAGTTCGTACTTATTGTCTGAATGAATTGCAATTGAAGTTAAACAAAAACTCTATTTTGAAATTATCAAGCAAACATGAAATGATATACGAAATGTATAATCCACTTTCTTTAAAAATATATTATTTAAGTAAGCTACAAGTTTTGTTGGAATTGTAAAATAAGTATGTAATTTTATATTTTAATTTCTTTGTGGCAATTTTTGTTATTTAATAAACTATCTAATTTAATTTAATTTAAAAATTAAATTGGTATTTACAAAATTAATTAAAAATTTGAACATAAGCAAATATCTAGCCTTTGCATAAAATAGATCCTGAATGATAATCTAGATTTGTCAACCATTTCGTTACAACACTCTTGTAGAAATCGCGTTTGACTATGAGTTTTTCGAAAACAAGCTATAAAAACGTTAAATATCCGTGTGGTAGTGTAGTGATCATGATCATACTGTTCCGCCTTAGCCTCTGCAGAAGTCCATGATCTAATGCGTAATAGCCTAGCGTAGTATAGTAAATGAATTGATAGTGAGCAATAATTTAAAGAAATATCTGCGTCGGATTCGTCACGTAACATGTAATACCACTCGCTGATTATAAGTTCGTGTCAATCAATAATTACACAGCGTACACTGTGAGAAAATCACTTACGCACCAACGACTTTAACTTCACTATACCGCCTTTATCGACATACCCATAGACATCGGTATCGGTAGGTTCATTGGTATCGCCTATCACCTTCCTTACTAGTTACTATCTACTATTACTAGACGTATTATAGCATCGCCCGAAGGCATTTATCTAATTCGTACTTTCGCCTAGAGCACACCTTCTAATCAAATTTAAAACGTGCTCTTAAAATATTGAAACATAAAAAACTCCAATCGATATGGATAATGTACAACGATTTTATACTGTTATTCGAGCTGGATTAGTGTATGAAGAGTGTGAAATTGGAAAGAAAAAAATGTTGTTGCAAAAGTTGGTGTTAGTCATTTAAGATAATTCGGTCATATTAAGTAAATGTGTAATGAACGTTTGGTTAAAAAAATATATAGGTGAATGATATTAAAGATATACGTCTGTGTGGACGTCCGATGAGTAGATGTGGTGGTATGATTCAGAGTGTTTTGCGTAAGCGAATCTTTCCAAGTGATATTTAGAAATAAAAGAGCTTGTATGAGAGGTATTATAAATGTGATTAAAGCAAAAGTTTTTGTCCTTGTCTACATAGGAATATTTACAAGAAACTAATTTCGGTATAATAGGAAAAGTTTGTGCCACACCTTTTTGGGTACATGGTACATAAAACACAAAATGATAATTTTAAGTTATAGAGCGAAACTCATCAAATAACATTCATTTAATATATCATTGTCTATCTACTAGAATGCTCCATTTGAGTGCAACAATATGCAACTTTATATTTCTTAATGTAACATCTTATAAATATATACTGATTTTGATAGTAAATTAGATTACATTCAAAGAAAGTGGAAAGTGTTAAATAAGGAAGTGTCTAAAATCAAAAATTAAGAAGTTATATAGATATACGTTCAAAAAAGTTTTCTTTTTTGTTGATTTTTCATACAGTACTTTTATTGAAAATAAAATAAAAATTTAAATTAAATATTACATAAGAAGCTAATTAATTATATGTAAAAAATTAATATTGTTAATTCTATAATTAAATAATCTAACAGATTTTCTTGTCCATATTTAAAGTATTAAACTGTAAATAGAAATATTATTAATTTACGATAAATTTAATTAATTCAAATAATAAAAAAAAAACACCTCTTTTTTTTAAAATACATGTATATATTTTTATTTGATCAAATCCATTACATTATTTCATTTTCATTGTTTCAATTCCCGTAATTCCTAGATGAAACATGAAAATATACATTCAAAGCTATACTTTATTCATATAGTTACATAAACGGTTATTACTTGCATTGTCAATGGTGCGTATCATTAGCTCGCAGCCAAGCAAAAAAACTACAGCTTATAGTGTCTTCCAAATTACTCAGACTCAATCAATATAAATTCAATGGTACAAGTTTTAAATATCAGAAACAATATTATATTCATATTTTGTATGGTTACGTACAATTTAATTTTCTCATTAATAATTAAAGTTAAGTTTGATTTTGGAAAATTAAATCACTTTCGGGTAAAAATATCCCGCTACCTAACATCAATAAAACACACAAACAAAACAAAAATAATTTAATCGGCCATTACTTCCGAATGTAAAATAGAAACGGAATCGAACATAGGTACGCTTTGTACGTTACTGGCACATAACCAAACAAATAGGCCTTTGGCGCGGCGCGGCGCGACACAGCGGAATAAAACGCGAATGTATACACATACAATGTCCAGAAATGTTACTCTGTTTACATGAACATAGTTGCCGTAAGTTTACGAGTGCCTTGATTTTTGATTCAGTTCGGAACTAATCCTTCAATCGTTTCACATAATGAACATTTCGAGATATTCTAAATGATTTTGTATCGGCTATTCGCTTCATATTTGTTGAAGTATTAAAATTTTAGTTAGAAAAATTGGTGAACTATCACCAATCGTACACAGCTGTTTTTTGTCTGTTTGCTTGGTTCCTGACGAGTATTTTTACACAGTGACATTAGAGTTTTATCGTCCATTGTTCAAACAAATCGTGCGATTTCATTAGCAAACTCGTAAAAATAAAATAGATGTATTTATACCATGTTTCACAAACACAAATATGACATTTGACTAGTCTGTTTATGTTACAATTTAAAACAGAATTTTATTTTTAACTTTACTGTGTAGAAAAAAATATCAGAGAAAACAAAATTTTTAAATTAGTCAAAAATAATATGAATGACATAATATAATCTGCTATTAATAAAAATAATATAACTGTTATATTAAGATTTATTATTAAAAATTTTATCATGCACTATAACAATTTGTTTTAACAAAGTTGTTAAATTACAAACATAACATTTTAGTTTTCACTAGTTTTATACACACAGATTTTAATGCTGTATTTTATTTTTTATTGCAAATATGTAGAATAAATAATATGTACGATCAATAATTATGTCTATTTTAGTTAAATTTATTTTAATTATTTGTTATTTATATTAATTTTCTTTTTTATTTTTAGCGACCATCATATCACAAATGATAAGAGAGGTATTGTAATCATACTAATTTGACATATTAAATTTTTTACAGATAAGCACGAATTAGGTTTATAATAATACGAATCAATTTTTAGCGTGATGTCCGTCTGTTGATCTGTGGACACGTGTACAACAAATTCGGATGAACGGATTGTTATAAAATTTCATATTTAATCTTTAGAGATGAATCAACTGTTGGTAAAGGTCTGCTTACCAGACGTGGTAATTTACTGATGTCACTTTTATGTGTTTTACAAATATTTTGCAACAAAGGTATATTTCGGAAATTTTTATTTAACAATAGTTGCTAAACAAGTTTTAAATGACAATTTTTATTTGAAACAGTTTTTCGATGCTATTAAATAATTTTTTCATAATCTAAAATTCTGTAAATAGGTGGCATATTCATGTTTTTATAGTTATACAAATTTTTCTATTCCATAAATTTATTTAAACGGCGATTAGTTCTGTGGTGGTCACAGCAAATTTTTTTGATATATAAGTAATTTAATTTAAAGATTAAACAAAGCATTTTGTTTTATTTTATAATTATCTACAATCATTCAACATTTCGAAAAAATTGCAATTAACTGAAAAAACTGGGAAATAAAATTAATAACATTTATCTGATACTTTGTTATCACTCTAAGGAAAAAATAAATTTATTATCAGTTTTATTATAACACATATTATAACAATGACACAGACAGGGCCGTATTTAGGATCTGTAGGCCCCCTAGGCCAGGGGTCGGCAGTCTTTTAAGTTAGAAGAACCAAATTGTTAAGGAAACAGGATTACAAAGGTATCAGAGAGCCATATATATATATATATATATATATATATATATATATATATATATATATATATATATATATATATATATATATATATAGAAAGAATTTATTTAAACGTGATAATTGATGTCTGAAGAGCCGCAAACGCCTGTGCAAAGAGCCGCATGCGGCTCGCGAGCCGCGGTCTGCCGACCGCTGCCCTAGGCGAACCTGTGGTGCGGGCCCTTAGGAGAGGGTTGTGATTTTATAATTTTAAATAAACATGTTAAAAAAATGCAAGATAAAAAGGAATGTAACAAACAAGTAAATTTTACTTATATTTATTTAATTGAAATAGAGTATTTAAAAAAATAAATAATAAACTTAGAAATGAAAATATAAAATAATCTTAGTGGCTAATTGGTTTGCGCCTACACTTAGTACTAATGAAGCTGAATGTACTAGTGAAGTGTATTGTCACTGGTTGCAAGTCGGGTTATTTGAATATTTTGTTTTATAAAAATTTAAGTAAAATACTTATTTACTTTAAATTTGAAACGTGTGGTGCGGGCCCCTTTGTGGTGCGGGCCCATGGGCTGCAGCCTATAGATAGCCTGTGCATAAATACGGCCTTGGACACAGAAATATTAAATATTATTTGATATTTTATGATTATTAAAAGTATAAATACTTAATACCAGTCTGCGGGATATTTATTTTTTTGTATATATATTTTTTACCTGTCCTTTTTTTGTATTGCTTGAAAAAAAAAGAGGTAATGTTATTTGAAAGTTGCTAGATTTAATGTTTCTCAAAATTATGAAAAAAGTGGGTTAACTATATTTTGAACAGCAATGTCTTATTATTAGAAAACCATAAAAATATCTGCACGTAGATTATTTAATTTTTGATTAATTTTTATTTGCTGCAGAGAGTCACAAATTACTTTTGGATGAAACATGATACTCGTATGTAATAAAAATTTCGTTTTGGTATTGTAAAAATTGAAAATAAATAACATATTATTATCTTCAACAAAAATTTTAAAATACAACATTTAACAAAAGTCGTATTATATACGTATAAAGACCAGTTTCATAGTAAATAATTTAACTAATGTCGATTTTAAGTTGCCAAAATAGCATTGTTTTTAATTTTATTTATTTTATTTTATTAAAATTGATGCTTATTTATTAGCTTAAAGTCGACTTAAGTTAAATTGTTTATTATGAAACTGACCGTAAGTAACATAAATTTAAAAATCTTAATTAAATAAAAAATTATCAAACTAAATATAATTATGATTTACTATTCTTTCTTCTATATTTTTGTAAAAAATAAGAGTTTCATATAATTTAAGTTAGTAAACGTATTTGACATTAATACTAAATTCTTATACATATATACAGTATAAAATTTAGTCCAGTTTTTCACAAAATTGGACATAAATCTAAGAAGAATTTGTGTGTTTAGACGCAACTGTATAGAATACCGTGTTACATTAATCATATTGAATGGTACTACAAACTCGATTTTTGACAATTTTTATTCAGCAGCGATTACTTACTTTTAATCTTGTAAATATTGCTGTCTTTTTTTATTATCTATATCTACAGATATTTAAAAAACAGAGTAATAGTAACTGCTACAATAACCGTAAGTAAGCTAAGTCCCGCTGAATAACATATACTTTTTTTAATTTTTCCAACATAGAAGCCAGCTTTGTGTAATAACAAATACTGATTGTGAATGTAACAAACTTGAAAAACTAACTAAATTTTTGATGTGTTGAAGTTGAAGAATATGTATCGAGAAAACTAATTTCGGGATAGTGGAAATAGTTTATGGTACACTCTTTTAAATTAAACAATAAAAAAAATTCAGGTAAACTTACTTCATTTGTAAATAATTAAAAAAAAAAATTTGTAAAAAAGTTTCAGAATAATATTTAAGGCTATACAACTTTTGAGTTAAAAATACAAAACTTTTTTTTAATGTTTATTAATTGTAATTTTTAATTTATACAAAAAATGTATGTTTTTAATAATTTAATTACAAAAATATCACTGGCTTTAAATGTATTATTACTTAAATTTTATTACATAATTTAATGTCATTGAAAATTTTATTAAATTCTCATAAATAGGTGTTACTACTTTGATCCAAAGTTGTTATATTTTCTCAAATTCATTATATTCAATACAAAATTTATGTCACATTAAAAGAAAACACTTATTTAAATAGAAATAATGTTTATTTATCCAAATTTTATTTATATTTTTCTTAATACATTTATTTACCAAAAAAAATGTTTCTTTAAGTTGGCTTTGAAAACAATAAATTTGTGTAAGGACCTAAAATGTTATTCTAAAACTTTTTTTAAATAACTTTTTTCAAAATTAACGTTTTATTTGACATATATATATATACAGGTGTGCAACGAAAAGTGGAACATAGGAGTTTAACATGGGATTTTTAAAATGTGCAGAAATTGGCTCTCCTGTACATTTTAGCGCAAAATTACAAGAATTAAAATTTGTTTAGAATTAATTTTCATTTTTATAAAGTCTAAATTTGATGCAATAGAATGTCTGTATCTCGTGCTAGAAAATAAAGTATGACATTTTTGTCAAAAATCAGATAGCCATGAAAATAAAAAACAAATAAAACAAATATGAATTAAAATCAAAAATATTTGAATATTGAATTCTAAATTATGACAGTGTAGGCACAATAATTAAAACAATTAAGATTAATAATTCTGAACTGAATTGAGTTTTCGGTTTATATTATAAATGGTAAATGCCCCAACAATTTATATCAAATACTTAATGATAAAATAAATCACATAAATTGGAATAAAAAATACTTTATTATAATAATACCATGAAAACAGAGAAGTTTAAATTTATATTAAATGTTCGAATATGTCTCCATTCTGTGCCAAACAATATCCTAATCTATCATAAAAAGAACGCCTAACATTTGCTAGTTGGTAGCACGATATTTTAGTGCATTCCAAAGCGATTCTAAATCTAGATATTTGTTATCACTGTAAATGATTGATTTTAGATGTCCCCACAGAAAAAAATCATTTGGCGCTAGATCTGGAGACCGGGCAGGCCAGTGAATGGGTCCGTTTCTACCAATCCATGTATCGGGAAATACTTCGTCTAGATATTGTTTCACAATCATTTTATTATGAGCTGCACAGCCGTCATGTTGCCACCATACTTCACTATCACTATTCAGTTCTTCAATTGTCGGTCCAATATGATTTATCAGTAGATCATAATAGTACTGACCATTTAAAGTTCCGTTAATGAAATATGGCCCAATAATATTATTTTTAAAAATTCCAATCCAAACATTTACTTTTTGGGGAAATTGGGTATGAGTAGTAACGTATAGATTTATATTATTTTTACTCCAATATCTAAAGTTTTGATTATTTGGCTCATTATTGAGTGTAAAGGTGCATTCGTCAGAAAAACAAATATTTTCGATGAAATGTGCATCTGCATTAGCCTTCTCCAGCATTAATTCACAAAATGTTGCTCTAAGAAACTTATCTTCTTCTTTCAATTCTTGGTGATTGCTATATTTAAAAGATTTATATTTTTGTTGTTTTAAATAATTTCTTGCAGTACTAAATGGAATTGCAGTCTCTTTTTCTATTTGCCGCAAACTTAAATTTTTATTATTTTCAACTGCTGCAATTACATTTATTTTGTTTTTTTGTCTTACATTATCTTGAACTGCAATTGGCCTTATACACTTGCAGGCTTTTAACATACTTTCTGTTTTATTAAACCTATCAATAACACGAAATATTGACGTTTTACTTGGAATTGAACGATCAGGATAAGAGCCACCAAAAACTGCACGAATTTCTTCATAACTATTTCCACTATAATGTAATTTGACAATCAAAATTTTTTCTTCAGTACTTAACACATCCATGTTACAATGCACAGACACAGTAAAGAAATTTATGGACTATAACAATGTAGATACAATGATTAGATGTAGATTAAAATCAATAACAATGAACTAAACTGTCAGAACGGTTTTTTGTTTCATTAGTTTTTTATTTTCATGGCTATCTGATTTTTGACGAAAATGTCATACTTTATTTTCTAAATATCTTGTGCTACAGACATCCTATTGCATTAAATTTAGGCTTTGTAAAAATAAAAATTAATTCTAAACAAATTTTCATTCTTATAATTTTTCGCTAAAATGTACAGGACAGCCAATTTCCGCACATTTTTAAAATCCCATGTTAAACTCCTATGTTCCACTTTTCGCTGCACACCCTGTATATATATATATATATATATATATATATATATATATATATATATATATATATGTGTCCCCGGATTGAGTTCACTGTAGGTGTAATCGGCAAAAAATTTAAGAATTTCATTTTTATTGTTTGGGATTCCGCCCTGCTTTGTCTGAAAACAATTTTAAGCATATTTTTAGTTTTCTAAAAACCAAAGCGGCCATGAAAAATGTAAAAAACTATTTTATGTTCAGGTAAAGTGCCTTTTTGGTCAATAATACGGCATAACATTCTTATGATAAATTGTTCAGAATTTGAAATTATGACTCTATACAAAATTTCAAAAAGATCGGCTAACTTTCATTAATCCGCTTTTTGTGTTATTTAACGGAAAATCGCAGTAGTCGCAAAAGAAACATTTGATTGTTATTATCTTAAATAAAAAAAAACATAAAAACATAAGTTTCTAAGATTGTATTTTATTAAGAAAAAAAATTAAATAACAATTACTCTATTTGGCTTCCTCCAATATCTGCACATTTTTCTACCCTAACTCTAAACTGGTCATATACTTTTGCTATGGTGATTGGGTTAATTTCATCTATCACATTCCTAATTTTTTGTTTTAATAATTCGATGTTATCATTAAAAACAAATTTATAAACTTCTTGTTTTAAATAACCCCACAAATAAAATCTAATGGCACAATTGACATATATGTTTTTAGTATATACATTCCTCCTAATGCGTCAAATGATTCTTATAGTAGCGTCTTTGAGATTTTTGATACTTTGCCTGATTTAACAAAAATAAACTCGAAAATATTAGTATTCGGTGACTTTAATATACCACAATATGTTATGAATGTCAATACTTATCCTGTCAATTGTGTTAAGAATTTTTGTGATTTTTATGATTTAAAACAATGTAATTTTACATATAATCATAACTTAAAATTATTAGATTTAGTACTTTGTGATGTTAATTTAGATTGTACTGTGACACATTGCACTGAACCTATATTTTCTGAAGATATACATCATCCTGCTTTATCTATAGATATTAACTTTTCTATTTCTTCTTCTTGCAAACGTAACTTCAATCCTGCAACTAGCTCGTATTGCTATGATTTTAAAAATGGAGATTATGCAAAGCTATATGATCTAATAAATTCATTTGATTGGCATCAGTTGGTTATATTTAATGACGTCGAACTTGCTTGTAATTTCTTCTATTCAACATTATATTCTTTTATAGATTGCTGTATTCCGGTTAAACTATATAAACGATTTAAACACCCAAAGTGGTTCACTAAACAAATTATAACTGATATTAAACGTAAAAATAAACTTCACAAGTTATACAAACGAACCAAAAATCATTATTACTTATATTCATTTAAAATAATTAGATCTAAAATAAAAGCTGACATCAAAAATGCTTATAAACTTTTCATTGAAGAATCTGAAAACTCTATATCCATCAATCCTTCTAAATTTTGGGAATTTATTAACCTTAATAGATGCCAGTCAACCATTCCCTCCTCAATGGAGTTCAATGATAGATCTTTAAATACGCCTCCTGATATTGTCAATGTTTTTGCTTCATATTTTTCCAGTGTCTACCGGCATCCCACTAATAACCCTCTTCCAAACCTAAATTTTAACATATCTGAAACTGCTCATCTATCTTACATTTCTTTAAACGATATATCTGCAACTATAACGTCTCTAAAATCAAGTATGTCTTCTGGTCCTGACTTTATTCCCAATTTTCTCTTAAAAGGCTGTTCTGATGCTTTTTCTGTAGCACTATTTTATTTATTTAATTTGATTTTACAAACAGAAACTTACCCTTCTTTATGGAAAAAATCTAATATAGTTCCATTATTCAAGAATGGTAATAAGCACATGATTACTAATTACAGAGCAATAGCTAAACTGTGTAACTTTAGTAAAGTTTTTGAGTCTATTTTATATAAGTTTATGTATACTCATGCTAAAAAATATTTATCTCCATTCCAACATGGTTTTATTGAACGTCGGTCTACTGCTACTAACCTCGGGAATTTTACTCAGTTTGCTTCTAATGTTCTTGACAAACGTGGACAAGTAGATGTTATTTATACAGATTTCGCTAAAGCATTTGATACGATTGATCATTCTATCATATTACATAAACTCAATCTTTTCGGGTTTTCTGATGCTATCATAAACTTACTTCAATCTTACTTAATTAATAGATCTCTTTCTGTTAAATATCTTGGTCATCATTCTTTTTCTTTTCCAGCACTATCTGGTGTGCCACAAGGTTCTAATTTGGGACCGTTATTATTTTTATTATTTATTAACGACATAACTTCTCAAATTTCTAACAAAAAAATACTTTTTGCGGATGATCTCAAACTCTATGCATCTATAAACTCAATTAATGATTGCATCTCTTTACAGCATGATTTGAATAACATCAATTCTTGGTGCGCTGAAAACTGTTTATTTCTCAATATCAATAAGTGTAAAGTCTTGTCCTTTTCTAGAAAATTTAACGTTATTATATATCAATATTCTTTGTCCAATACAAATTTAGAACGCGTAGATAGTATAAAGGATTTGGGAGTTGTTTTCGATCCTAAATTAAGATTCAATTTACATATTAACAAGATAACATCTTCTGCATATAAAATGTTGGGATTTATTACTAGAAGCACGCGCATGTGCAAATCCCCTGATACACTTAAAACACTTTTTTACTCACTTGTAAGATCTAAGTTAGAATACTGTGCATTAATATGGAATCCAACATACAATAACTCTATAAAAGACATTGAGTCAGTTCAACGTCGTTTTTTGAAATTACTATACTTGAAATCGTTTGGAATGTATCCTTCCTATACTTATTCTTACTCGTCCTTACTTTCTTTATTTCAATTTCATACTCTACAATCTCGCAGAATTATTTCATCTTTGACTTTTCTTTTTAAGTTAATTAATAACTTTATCGATGACTCCGCACTACTATCTCAACTACAATTTCTTCTTCCTTCTTCTACAAGAAGTACAAATACTTTTTATCTGCCTATTGCTTATTCTAATCTTTTAACAAAGTCTCCCATTTATCATATGTGTCACTCATTTAATAAATTAGATGTAACTATAGATATTTTTTCATGTTCTCTTTATATTTTTATTAATCATTTACGCACTGTACACACTTAATGTTTTCTTTTTATAATTTATGTATATAATTTTGTAATCTATGTTTGTATCGTTTGCACCATTTAATTGGGCTATTGCCTGTTTGGTGTAATTAAATAAATAAATAAATAAATAAATAAATAAAATCCGGCGATCTCGCTGGCCAATGTATTGGACCATGTCTTCCAATCCACCTTTCAAAAAAGTGATGATTTAAAAAAATTGTAATCAGATGAGTTGAATGAGATGGACATTCGTCTTGTTAAAAATAGAAACCTTCTAAATTCGCGTCTTCCATGGCAGGTAAAAAAAGTTTTCGAGCATATCCAAATACTTATGTTGGTTTAAATTAGTGTCAAAAAAATATGGGCCAATAATTTTATCATAAGTTATTGCACACTATACATTTACTTTCTTGTACCGTTGACTGTTAGTTTCTATATGAAAATTTGAATTCTCATGAGACCAATACCGACAATTTTGTGAAGACGCGATGCCATTAGTTGTAAAAGTTGATTCATCTGAAAAAATTATTTTTTTATAAAAATATCTGTCGTTCAAAATTTTTTCTCCAACCCAAAAACAAAACAGCAGTCGGTGGCCATCGATTTACTAATAGATAATTTAGCAGACCACTTTCTCAATGATAGCTGATTATTATTGTTCACGGATTCTCTTACCAAGAGTGAAGCAGCGTCTTCATGATCATGAACTAGCTTTTTCTTCATCACATTTAGCACACTTCCAGTTTCTGTAAACTTTTTTACAAATTTTTTTAGTCCATTGAAATTGTTGCCATTGGGAATCGCTCGTAAAATCTATTAATAACATGAGCATAAGATGATTCCCCCAGCCCGTAACACTGTATTAGGTAAACACGCTGTTCTAGAGTCAACATTTTTAACAAAGAAAACAATAACGAACATGTAATTTGAAAAATACTTAGATAAGCAATAAATTTCAAACAAACATTTAAAGATTTTGATGTTTATCTAAGACAATAACAATCAAATGTTTCTTTTGCGTCTATTGCGATTTTCTGTTAAATAACACAAAAAGCGGATTTAATGATAGTTAGCCGATCTTTTTGAAATTTTGCATAGAGTCATAATTTCAAATTCTGAACAACTTTTCTTAAGAACATTATGCCGTATTATTGACCAAAAAGGCACTTTACCGGAATATAAAATAATTTTTTACATTTTTCATGGCCGCCTTAATTTTGAAAAAAGTAAAAATATGTTTAAAATTGTTTTCAGACAAAGCTGAGCGGGATCCCAAAACATAAAAATAAAATTCTTAAATTTTTTTCCGATTCCTGTAGCGAACTCAATCCGGGGACACACTGTATATATATATATATATATATATATATATATATATATATATATATATATATATATATATATATATATAAACATGTAAGCTAGTATTACAAGCTTAGTTTTTAGTAACATCGATTTTATAACTGTCACAGTGTCATAAAAATTTTTTAGTTGCTAAAATTGATAATTACAAATTATTTTAGAAAGAGTAACTGGATAAGTAATGTATTATTTCACAAAAGTAAACCTAAATTTTCTATTTATTAATTATATAAAATAAAATATTAATTTGACACGTTTATTGATTACAATAAATTTAAATTCAAAAGTGGAAAGTAATACGAAATTCAGATCTGTGAGTGAACATTAATAGCATGATTTTTACAAGACAGCATATCCTCTAAATAAAAACAACATTACTGTTCAAGAGACTTATTACAACCGTAAGATGATTAAAATATGCTCTGATCTCTAAAGCGACTCATCTTTTATTTTTCATCGTGCCTGCGTTCAGCCGTTCAGGTAAATGGTTAACGATAGATAGATAGGTTTTCGTTCCCGTAAACATGCGGCTTATCTTGTTTGCGTCAGATTTACTCGCTGGCCGTATAATGTTATTAAATGATATTGGTATCGGCTGTCGCTTAGTGACAAGCATAATTACAAGCAGCCCTGTCACACGACAACACCACACTGTAACACTCCGAAAGCTTCTCATGTCAAAGTTTTTACTCAGTTTACATGTAGGTGTCAATTTGCTTACAAATTCCATTCTTTCGCTAAACATTTCTACCTATATATTAATTAGTTCCGATTCAAATATTGTGGCATGTATTTAAACAACTTTTTTTTGCACTTGTTTTAGATATTTAAATATTAAAAATTTTATATTATTTTTATAAGGTTTTATTATTGAGGAAGTTGTATGTCACATAAAAATAAATAATATTATTCTTATCGAATTAATAAATTTAAAAAACAAATGTTTGCATATTTCTTTTAATTATTCATTTATTATTAAATAATATTTTTTTTATGTTTACATTTGTTTACGTTCGTTACACGAATGTGGAATCCTTATATCTATTAGTGTTTTATATAATTTAATTAACAATAAACTAGACTGTTCAGATTTATTACATAAAATACTGTTCCGTGTACCTCGCATAATAACATTTCTTTACTTTTCATACCAATTTTTGTAAATCTAACATGTTACAATGATCACATTTTTATATAATATGTAAAAATTATAATAAATTTGCCAATAAAAATTATTTATTTTACCGTTCGCTTAAGTTTACATTGAATTCTATTATAATTTAGATTTTATTTTTTATTATAAATATATTTTATTATTTTTAATTTTTAATTATGCTTAGTTTGTTTTATATTTTTATTTTGTTAATATTCACTTACTATTTTGATTATGTATATTTTTATATTTATAATTACATTATTATTACAAGAAACAATTATATTAGTCCACATTTCATTTCTTTGTTGTTATTGATAGATATTGTAACGTGTTTAAAGTTTGCACTAGGTGAAATTGGTTAAAAATAAATACAAACACTTAAATTAACTAAAACTAAAAATATATTTAAATATACGAAATAAAATAGTTCACTAAATACTACAAAGATATAAAAAGTACAATACTAAATAGTTAAATATATATAATAATAATGGTTAAATGTTTAATAAAAGAATACGAATAAATATTACTTAATAATTTATGTCAAACAGGCCGAGCGAAACCTTATAACAATTTATATCAAATAAACACCGCACATTTATTTCACTGTTGGTAATCTGTATTCACTTGGCACTTTTACAATACAACATTCCGCTTGCTACTGGCCGCAGCTTAGCAGCATGTGGTTTTTATATGCGAGTTTGAAGCTTCTCGTCTTTTCTGGCAAACCAAAAGAATATTTCTCGAAGCTTCTATAGCGCTCCACAGAGCAGGCATATACAGTTTGTTTTCGAACACGCAAAATAAGTTGTTTATGCATTCTTTACAATCTGTCATATTTATTTTGCAACACTGCCCCCTCCTTAAAAGTGTTCTGTTGCAGAGCACTTGCGGAATTGTGTCGGAATCGGCATGCTGGGCCCCGTCTACACTGTCCTGTTTGGAAAAAGTAGCAGTCCACCGTTTTTTCCGTTTTTGCCGTTTGGATGGGATTATAACAGCAAACGAGGATGGCGATTAAGGTGTCTCGGAAAATCGTTTCCAGCATGTTGCAGACTATTCTCCAGTTGAGTTCATCCAGGCCACAGCCTATTTTTGGGATATCAAGTTTCTTCACATCGTCCTTCAATAGTAGCTCACGCAGTACTAACAGGGAGTCCCATAGTGTTCGATAGCTAGGTTTCTGCTGGGACAATTCTTTCGTCACCAGGTAATATATTTGCCGACGCCTTTTACGCAGGGACAATGTATCTCCAACAGTGGGTAATTGTGATTTCAATTCGTCAATTCCCCCATATTTCTTGCGAAAGACCGTGGCAATTCTTCTTGACATTTGCAAGTCCTTTGCGACGCAATGTGCGAAGGCCTATTCACTTGGGACGGTGAAAAGATCCTGCTGGACCTCGGTGGTGACTCCATGTCTTACTCGGCGGCCTGATGAGGACGTAGACATAAAGTATTCAAAGCTCGGTTTCTCATCCTTGAGCCTCCTAACACGACCTTCCTGTGCATCACGGTCTTCCTCGTTACGTCCGGAAAAAGGTGCCAGACGATTGTAATGGATGACCATAGGTTTTCCATTGGGCGTTTTTCGGATCCTGTAGATGACGTCATTAATCTTTTTGACGATTATATATGGTCCGTCCCATGATCTCTGTAATTTTGGAGAGAAGCCTTGGCATCGTCGTGGGTTATATAGCCAGACTAGGTCATTTGGTTGATAACCGCCTTCATTAGCTTTAACGTCATAGCTAACTTTCATTCGATCACTGGCTATTTGGATATTCCCACAAACTTGATGGTGTATGTCATCCATTTTCCTTCGGAGATCATCCACATATCCGTCCCCAACCAGGTCTTCGCCAGGTTTGCAGCCGAATTTCAGATCGCAAGGTAACCGTAACTTGCGGCCAAAAATAATACTGGCGGGTGTCTGCCCCGTAGTTTCATTTGAGTTGAGTTTTCTTACCACTGGTATCTAGATCTCTTTCTTCCAATTCTTTTTTTAGTTCTTCCACTTTTAAATCTTTTAATAATAACTTTCTTGATGCCATCTTGAATACACAATAGTTTAGGAATCGAGATTAAATATAGTAATTTATTTTAAATTATTATTAAATGTAGTTATTTATTTTAAATCGTATTTATATTAAATATTATTATCCGATTTATTTTAAACATTATTAAATATAATTATTTTATATTAGATATTATTTGCACACAATTTCACCCCTTACACCTGACACCAATTGTAACGTGTTTAAAGTTCGCACTAGGTGAAATTGGTTAAAACTAAACACAACACTTAAATTAACTAAAACTAGAAATATATTTAAATATATGAAATAAAATAGTTCACTAAATACTACAAAGATATAATAAGTACAATAATAAATAGTTAAATATATATAATAATAATGGTTAAATGTTTAATAAAAGAATACGAATAAATATTACTTAATAATTTATGTCAAACAGGCCGAGCGAAACCTTATAATTTATATAACAATTTATATAAACAAACACCGCGCACTCTTTATATTACCGACGAAAATCCGTATTTACTTGGCACTTTTCAATACAACATCTTGGTTACGACTGCCCGCTGCTAACCACGCGTGGCCCTTTATATGCCTGCTTTAAGCTACCAGTTCTTTCTGGAAAACCAAAAGAATATTTCTCGAAGCTTCTATAGCGTATGCAGTTCGCCTCTGAATATGTAAACAAACATATTTACGCATTCTTTACAATTTCTCATATTTTATTTTGCAACAATATATTAGTACACTGCGATTAAGTTAATATTTAGATATTTGTGAAATTCTTGTATAGTTTCATCGCAGAAAACATTGCTTTAATACGTTTCAAGAATTACTAGATTCAAGCGACTAGATTTACGCATGAGTTAGTCATGACTGGTTTATAATAATTGAAAAAATGTGTTTGCTTTTAACTCAGTGGTAGCGCGCCTTTCGTAATAAGGAGGTCCCTGGTTTTAATCCCGGCACGGCCAATATATTTTTCTAAATTTATTAAATCAACTAATTATATATTAGTTTACTGCGACCAAGTGGATAATTAATTGTTTGTGAAACAAAATTATCGGTAAAAATGTGCATATAAACATGGTATATGATATAGTTTATTAAATGTCGGTAGTTTAATAAAAGCGGATTATCATAGTGCCACCTAATGAGGTAAAAATGAAAGTTTTGAAGTGTCGGTCGGCGCGATATCAATAAGCCAATATCGGGCTGCGTGTGCGTTGTCGTTGCCGCTTCTGCTGTAGACAAACATATCGTGTCATCATAAACACATTTCATGTGAATTGCGTTCGGAAAACTGCATAGTCATCCCGAACCAATTTTCTTCCGTTGTTTAGGATTTGGCAGACATCGTTAGCGACTGTTTGGGTGCGCGCTCTACTCAACTCTGCTTTGCTCGGCTGCCAATGCCCGATTCACGACTGCTAAATGACGTTTTCGGCCGCTTTTATTAATCGATGAATTATTATAATTGCGTCTGTAACAGTTGCCCCAAACGAGACAAGTGACGAACGCTTTGTTTTTCACCCAATCACAGTCTTTTCATTTTGTTTCATTTTTCGTGAGACTGCTTTCTGGATTTGTTTGCGAGATTGATTTCCGATTTATTTTTCGTCTATGGATTGTGTTATTAATATTTTAGATATTATGTTTATGACAATAACTTATAGATTATAGATTTTTTTTTTAACAATAGTACTACTCGTAGCTATAATTCGATGTTCATATATAAAATTTTATATTGTATATTGTATAGTAGATTCCAAATTACATAAATATTTCTGTACCTACTATATAAAACAATATATTACTGATTTAAGAGCTTCACTGATTATTTAAATATGAAAACAAATAACAATTGTCCTCTATATACTAGTTTTTCAATTGCAAATTTTTTTTTCATTGATATTATTTCAATTATCAACGGACTTAGATATCACAAAGATTTATGTATTTAAATATATGAATTCAATTAACATAAGAACATATGTTAACCACACTTCTTCATGTAGCAATTTCTTTTTAATCTTCAAAGATCATACCCTGAAGAAGGTGGCATTTTCACCAAAAGCTTGATAAAGAATCTATAATAAAAAAATTTATTCATACATTCACTTCGACTACAATTCCCATAATTTTTACTTACAAATCTATACTACTAATATATGTTTTAAACAAAATGTAGCCAGTAGTTTGGTCGTTTCTCGAAGTACCGTAGAGATAACTGAGACCAACATTTTTGCATTTTTTTTTTTAATTTAATTGTAATAAATGTAAATATTTGACCGATTTCTGCTATTTCTTAGTTATACATATAATTGATAATTATATTTGTATGAAGATCGTAATAAAGACGTTTAAATCAGTAAACGTTGGTTACGACTGGTACATATAAAATTTTATTCATGATCGAAGAATTTTAATATTATTATTATTAAAATTTATTTTATTTCGAAACGGCTTCTATCTAACTTTGTTTCCAATAACTATTTGGTTGAAAATTTTTATTTATTATACGCCAGTTGTAAATGGTCATAATTTGTGAATAATTTTGATTACAATTTATGTCAAATATTTTTTTGTCCTATGTAACTACGTAAAGTGATCGTAGCTATAATAAATATTTGTTCAAAAATTATTACAGTTTAAGACAGGCTTAATGTGTTTTATTTTTTTATATATGTGTAATACATATTTCTAAAAGTATGATAAGTATTTGTTTAATAAAACTTTTGTTTTTCTCTTACTTTAACAAAACATGTCTTGAGTTAAAATAAAACACTCGATTTACTTTTCACAATGAGAAAGAAAAATCGTTTATTGGCCAGTTTCGGCAGTTATGCCATCATCAGAAGGAATAAAGCAAAAGTTTTACAAATTTTGGTCTTACATATATATGTTAAATTAATAATGACAACTAAATAAGTAGGGGTTAGTTTGGAATTTTTTTTTTAAATCCTTACTTGATTAATTATTATTATTAATTTGTATTTACATATACATATATAAAAATTTGCCAACAGCTTTCAATTGAATTAAAAACATGGTTTTAAAAAAATGCGTCCCGAATTGAAACTATAGAAATCTGGTCACATTCTGTACTTAGAACATGCTACTAAACGAATTTCATAATATTTTATTGTTAGTAAAAAAAAAACATTTGTAATATTACCAATTTTACAGATATATTTGAAATAACAAAGTAGCAGAATCAACCATTTTTATGAAACATGTAAATAATTTTATGATACAATAAATTATAAATCAGTTTTCTTTCTAATTTAATAGTTAACATGTAGTTACATGTATTATAAATGCGTAAATTTTGATTGCTTTATTCATGTAATCATTATAAATTTATTTTAATGTATGCAAAATCAAAACTTATTCATTGAAATTACCTATTAATAAGTTCGTAATTTTGTTGTATTAGTTTTCTTTAAAACTCATAAAACATCTTCATAAATCTAACAAACAAATTGTAAAGACATAACAGCTACTTGTAAACATCAATACTTATCTGTAAGTACAAATAATACAAGAATAACATAGTATACAATTACCGCTAGTTAATTATGGGAAAATATACGAGAATTCATTTCAGTAATATTACTCGTATTATTAAGTTATATCTTTTTTTTTTAATATAGGAAGGAAACCAACTTTTTATTCCAACCATAACAATTTCTTGAACTTTTTTATATTGTTTTAGATTTTTAGAGAAAACCCATATCGAGTCGATGAAATTGCGTAAAATTTGACGATTTTAATTAATTAGTTTTATAATTGTGGTTTTTTTTTAAAGTAATGGATAGGAAAATATTATTTTCATTTACTGTCAAAGTGAAAAGCCAACATTTTCCTATTTATTTGAAAATTGTTTTATAGAACTATGAAACAAAAAATTGTTTCTCTACTACTTATATGTACGGTATATAGTTTGATAGAACAACACATGACTCGGCTATTTTTAAATATTTTTGTGTCATATTTGTAAAATATATAGCACAAAATACAAATTATACAGAAAAATAAATATAAAAATTTGAGTGATATAAAAGCTAAATAAAACAAAACTAAGAAATTCTAAACAATAGCAAACAATGAATTTAGCAAAATAAATACAAACTAGAGCTCTCTGGCAATCTGAACGTGAATAAAGCTTGACTTTACTTTACTAAAACAAAAGCGGACTTAACTTAAACAAAGAAACTTAAATGAAGACAAACGTAAACTAATTTGACGCAGAGCGAAAAATACAAACTTTACTAAAATTCTTGCATGAAACAAATTAAATTGTGACTTCTACGAAAGTCACAGCAAAATTCAAAAACACAAAAACACCGTTCTTTGGCGCCGCCAGTAAATAAGTAGCATACTTAAAACCATAAAACATTTTGCATATATTGTCAGTTAATAGCGTAATTAAATAATCAACTGATCAATTAAGCAAGCGTTTTAAATCAGATGACAATCTAATTGAATAGTTTACTACATGATCAACTAACAACGTTTTATGTAAGTTAAAATATAGTGTAAGTTGTTTAATAATTAATCATTATGATTATTTATTAAATTAATTTTATTGTAAGAAAAAATATAATTTTGTAAATTTAATTTTTCCTTTTTTTTGCTAACATACGAACTATAATAATATATCGTGCAATAAGATTTCTTTCATGAAACTAACTTTATTAATAAAATATAATTTTTCTTATTATTTTACAGTGATTTTATAAACAAACATATTTTTCCCAGATATAGATTGATGTTATTTTCGTAATAAGCACTTCAGTTTTCGATAAAATACAGAATCAATTGGAAATTCGTCAAGTCCCATATTGTTAAATTCTCATAGAAAAACAGTCATTCAAGCGTTGACGTGTGATCCACAAAAGGAAGGGGGCAAGAGGTATGGTATGAGTGTATATATCGGAATTAAGTTTGGGGGGACAGAAACGAAGGCTTATTGCTCTGTTAACTGTGCTGCTGCTGCTGCCAGTGCGCGGTGCCTCTGCCGGTCCCAGCTGCGACAATACACCCGGGCCGAGCCCGCTGACTGACACTTGAGCGATGGCACTCATTACTCCATGGGAATCAACACTTGTGTTTCTAGTTGACACCTCGCTCCCGCCCTGCCTGCCCTTGATACACACGTATGTAGTGCGGTGTGGTATGGTGTGGTGTGCAGGAACACAAACATAAGTTATATGTTCGTCGTGTAATAGGTGCTGTCACCCGAGCGGACTGTCCCAATTAATTTCGGCTGGAACAACAGAAAACCGTGTCCTTCCTTCCTTCCTTCATTTTATTTTGCTTTTTTGTTTAGTTATTGATTTGACAAGGTTTATCTGTGTATTGTATTTGTAACCTTAAAGACTAGTATTTTGTCTTAATATAATGGTTTGTAGTCAGTAGAAAAAGTAATATAAAATTTAAATATATTACAAATTGGTTTACAGTAAAATTTTAATGTATTTTTTAATTAAATAAATATTAAAAAAAAGATAAATATAAAAGTACAATAATTATTTCAATGTAGTTTTAAACTATCAGATTAGGTACCTGAAGATACCATAAAGCGAAACTATAATAAAATTTAACCAAGTTCTTTCATAACAAAATGAAAATTTAAATTAACAACTCTAATTACAATAACAACTCAGATTTTAACTAACAATAATAAGTTACATAATTTAAGTTCGTAATATATATATATATATAAACTATAACGAATTTATCATGCTGTAGAATATATTAAATATTATTCCAGAAAAAACATATAGGTTAAATATTAATAAAAATACATAAATTTTAAAATATTCTTATTTTACAAACTACCAAAATATAATAAATACATTGCATAATTTTTTTTAAAACAAAAAAACTGCATTAAACTTATATTTTTCTAAATCTTATTGATTTTGCTTAGACTGTAACAGAAAGATTCCTCATAACATTAAATTTACTTAATTATAAGTTACAAAGTACTTACGATAAAACTACATAGTACAAATAAACAATATAGAAAAAAAATCAAGCATTAAGAACAGGTCGTAACGTAATAGTAATTTTTCAATGCGTCTGGTATGCGAAAGCAAGAGTTAATAAGTTATTTGCAACAAAACATGACACAGCATCATGTTCAACAACTACAATATAGAAATTGCTAAAGATCAATTGTAAATAAATATAATTATTAGTTAATGTTTTGTTCGAATGATAAAGAAAATTATTATGTAGCAAATACAATTTTACATTAAAAGTCCTGTAATAAAAGCATAGATAAAGTATTTACACATTAATTTTGATAAAAATTAAATAATTAATTTTTCTATATTTTTGTTTTGAAAATTTCTATTTAGTAATATACGTTCTTTATTAAGAAAGGTATAATATTTTTATTTATTTAATAAATGCTTTATATTTAAATATATTATTATTAAAAATTCTTTTTACAATTATTAATTACCACTGTTCAAAATTTTAGAGCAAAGGTACATGTAATCAATTTAATTCTATTATAAGTTTAAATTTCCACTTTCGGTTAGCAGATCTTTACTAAAAGAAAACCAAATTGAGATATTCACCTCCGAAGCCGAATTTGCTCTACACAGATCGACAAAGAGACGGACAGACCGACAAACGGACAGCGTGATGAACGTAAAAACAGTGGTTTTGTCAAATTTGGTATGATTACAATACCATCAATATGTGATATGACGGTCGGTAAAAACTCATTACACCAAATAATAGTAATATTGTCAGCATCATAAAAAATATAGAATCAACTAACCACTCGTAGAATGACAAGATGAAGAATCGAAGAAAAGATCACGTTCAAAATAGTGGGAGCGTAATGAAAGTTCTTCAGGTTCGGTAATCGTGAAATTAACATGGCTCGGACGTGTCACACTCCGCGGACGTGGTCGATAACTAATCCCATCGTCTTTCTGTAGGTATACACAGTTGTCATTCGTGCACCGTATCGGCTACCATAAGAAACGTGACCGCCGGATAATGATGTCAAAATATACGCTTGAAAGATGTGGATTGTTATTTGCCGTTCGGTGAAATTATTGCTTGCTGGCTCGATCTGTGAATTTACCACTCTATACATCAAGTTTTATATTGTTGACTAGTGTTACACTATAAAGAAATAATAATGGCCTTTGGTTTCTTGTGTCGTTACAAGGATAATTTTCTTTTCTATATAGTATTGAGTATTATTTCTTTATTTTTGTTTTGAATGACAATGGATAAGAATATTTTTTTAAATTTTTTTAATATGACTATACATCCAAAAGTTTAGTAAATAAATGTATATTTTTTAAAAATAAATAGACACGTATTTCGCTCCTTAGGAGCTCGTCAGTATGGTATTTTAATCAGTGTCGGAAGACAACTGCATCAGTTGTCTTCCGACACTGATCAAAGCACCATACTGACGAGCTTCTAAAGAGCGAAACAAGTGTCTATGGTCGAACTGGCCAGTCATTGATAGCCTAACAAGCCGATTCAATGACTAAGTAACTTGCGAAATTTTGGAAAAAATATAAAATCTCAATATTTTGAATATTATTATATTAAATTTTACAATGATAATCTATTGAACATCTATTGTTCAAGGTTATTAATATATATATATATATATATATATATATATATATATATATATATATATATACATTTCTGGTTTAACTTCTTCGGTTAAAAAAATATATGTGAATGATTTTGAAGGTATACGTTTGCGTGGATGTCCGTTGGAGTAGTATAATTGAGTATGTTTTGCGTGCCGAAAGTTTGCAAGTGGTAACGAATAGAGAATTAATTTCGGAATATTGGAAAGAGTTTGTGCCACATCCTTTTGGGTACATGGTGTGATTGTATATGTACATATTGAAATATAGAAATTGAAACAGTGACCTTAGTTGTGTTTTACTACATTAGCGAAAGTTCTGGACGTGAAACCCAGAAATGAAAGGAGGGTCCGCCAACCCGTGGAGTCTGTATACAAGATGACACAAATACTAAAATATTTAATATATTATAATAGATAAAGAGTATATTAATGTTTATTCCACCATTAAATGATACCACTACAAAGTGAAATGTTTTAAAATATTTTAAAGACGAATATAAATTAAATTAAATTTAAATTTACAATGCTATACTCTCTATATTCCGAGATACTGCGGTATTTAGTTTAAGCTAAAAATATAGTTATTTGACACATTTGTACTCTGCTTTTTACAGAATTTAAATATATTGTTTTAATTTTAAATTTTATTAAAAATACTCTAGTGGTGATTAAAAAAATATGCTCTTTTTACTAATTATGCATATTTTGAAGAGGCCCCATTTTAAAATTTTACAAGGGAAATTCAAGATTTGCAGTTACGCTACTCTCTTTTAGTTTTTGATTTAATATTTTTGATATTAATTTTGATATTGGACATTTGTGCGTAAAAATTATAATCTTCTTTATATTTTTACATTAGTTTTTTACTTAATATGTTTCTACAATTATATTTTCTTGGTCTGTTAATTTGAATACGAAAGAGAAAAAAGTGTAAATAAAGAACAATAATTCTTTAGTTTTATCAGAGAAGAAATACCAACATGTGAATGAGAAAGCAACTAAAACAAACGAAAGTCAGGGGAGGATGTTATGTCCGTACCGATTGATTTCTCGTCGCTCACGTATCGAAACGGACAGAAACAGTAACAAAAGCACCAGTGGCAATTGTCGAACAGTGAAACACCAAACACCGCAGCGTAGGTTCCTGGCTATTGGCGATGCTCGTCAAGTATTGACACAATATTGACGGCAAATCTAATTCGGCCCCAGCATTGGGAAACACGACACCTCAATAGGGCCTTGTGCTGCTTCTGAGTGCCGCTAATTAATAGAATTAAGAATGGCACTTTGAACACTGACGCCAACGGTTTTTGCTTGCTATCGGTGCTTTCGCCTCGATCTGATCGGATCGTGAGCGCCAACTTTGGAGTTCCGTTTCTCTTTACTGTGCTTTACCAACTCAAATTGCTCTTTTGCTTAGTTTTCTATCGCTAAAGTTAAGCTAGTATTTGTTTTCTGATGTGTCCTCAACAACAATTTATTGTTTATCAAAATTTCGTTCGTTAAACTAATGTATATATTTATATTATTTTTATGTGCGGAATAAAAATATGAAAATGGTTATTTTTTTATTTTCAAATTCCACATCAAATTCATACATACACAACCACACCATGTACCCAAAACGTTATGGCACAAACTCTTTCCACTATCCCAAAATTAGTCGGCTGCCGAAGATGTCAGATTAAATGCACTTGACGTTGTAGTTATGTTTGATGTTTTCACCAGTGGTGTATATAGTAACTAACTGCTTTATAATAATGTCATTATTGTACTAGTAATATAATGACCTCTTTCTACATAGGCAATATGGTAACGTAATATTAATATTATGATATGCTTTAAAAAAAAACATTTTTTTTAACAATCACAAAAAAATATTACATTACCTAACTTAAATGATTGAGCAATACAAAAAATATATTTTCGATAAATTTTAAATTATACAAAGTTAATATATTTTAAATAAATAATTTTATAAGAACATTGTTTAAAATTTTAATTTAATTTTATCTAAATAATTTAACTTCTAATAGATAAAAAAAATAACTATTTAAAATTTAAATTTTTCAATTTAAATGAAAATTATTGACCATTCTGATAATTATTGTATTTTAAATATGTATAAAGTATAGAAAAATTTTTTGAGGATATTTTTATTTTAATTATTTTGAATACTGTATATTAGAGATGGGCATTTTTGAAAAAAAAAAAAAAATTGTTTGACCCGATACGAATCTGATCTGTATCAGATTCATATCCCTGTCAATTTATCCAAATCCGTATCCGATTTCGGATCGGATTCGGATTTCAGATAATTTTGCCCATCTCTACTGTATATACCTAGATATTTTAAACAATAAATATTTTTTAAATAATTATTTATTATTATAGTATTTAATTGTCTTACATAGTATCTAAATGTACAGATTGAAAACCAACAAAATATTCTAGTAACGATTTGAAGCAGAAAAGTGAAAACGCGGTGAAATGAAGCACACAGCCCCAATAAGAAAAAGAAAAAACTTTCGTAACAAGTCGAAACCGAGCGAGCGCTAATGTTTTGTCAAATAACAATAATAGTCCGTAAGCCGTAAGTCGAATCTATGTGTAGAGTTCTCGGAGTGTATGCTGCATGTTCATCACGTCTCCTGCGATACAAGAGCAGATCGAGGTCTCGAGTCGCAGGGCCGTGTTTCCGTCTAGTGCACCCTCGTGACAGGGTGTCCGGCATCTTAGCACGTCGGCAAACGTTCACTTGACCCCTGGGCAGCGGTTGACGGTCTCCGACAATCGGTGTGACTGTTACACTTTGTCGTCCTCTTATGAGTTGATGAAAGGAATTCAGCCAGGAATAATAGCGCGAGTAGATATTTTCTTCTGAATGAGAAAAATTGCGAACAACACAATTTGCTACGATTTATTTATTTATTTATTTATTTCAAATATATCCAACAGGCAAAAAGCCTAAATAAAGGATACAGTAACAAAAGGTAACATGAATTTGTAAATACAATACTAAGTGACAAAAGTAACACGTTTACACAATAAATACAAAAATTTTAAAAACAAGAACATAATTAATTGTAATACGTCGGCTGCATGCATAATTTTCTTTATTTCATCAATTGTACAATGAAATATGTCGATGTCGTATTCCACATTTTGCTAATAGTCTATCATCTTGTAAATCGGTGATGTGAGTAGGTAGTTGGTTCTGGCTGCAGGTTTATAAAACAGACTTCCAATTCTAGAGCCACCTCGTGGAATTCTCAGCTGAAAATTACCAAGCAATAAACTGCAGTCAATTTTATTATAGACTAATTGAAAAAGAAAAACGACATATTGATACGTTCTTCTTTTTTCGAGCGAACGATTTACTATACATATAAATTTTACAATGCCTTCTGTTTCTTTTGGTTTTTTAAATTATTTTTTTGTTAATGTTGAATATAAAATTAAAAAACATCACTAGAGTATATGTTGTATAAAGACATTTAGTCTGTATACAACAAAAATTTATCCAAAATAAGAAAAATTTATATTTATTACAATTGAAAATTGTAAACAAAAAAATGCAAAAATGTAGTCACAATTTGCTTGCACGAGACGGCTATATACATACGAATATGTCTGGGTATGTAATTTTACATATTTTATCGCCGAGAAATGATATAGGTATATTAAAAGTTACACATGAGAAATAACGGTTACTAAATTATTTTCATTGTTTAATTTACTTGTTGTTATAATCTTTATATAGTATTTATTTTATCAATAGATTTTAATTCAAATTGTAAAATTCAAATAAAAATAATATATTGTTTCATAATAAGAAGGGACACAACTCTGACACTTTCAAAAAAACGATGTTTTCTTGCATTTTCTGAAAGCTTATAGTGTGTAGAATAATGTACAGATCGGGCAGTAAGAACTAAGCTTTAGCAAAACTATTTATATTTATTTCAATTACAAATTGTAAATAAAAATGTAAAAATGTAGTTATAATTTGTTTCCACAGAGTGGATATACTATATAGTATAGAGTATAGTAGTATAGAGTAGTAATATAGTAGTAGTAGTATAGAGTATAGGTATAGTATATAGTATATGTAATTTGGAATATAATTGTAAAAATATATAATCTGATCGCTGCCCGTGCCAATAACTACTCGTCGAGATATTTGTGACCCGAGAAACGATCAGGTTATACATTTGTTTAACATTCGTATATATACGACATCTGAATTTAAAAGTTACACATGAGAAATAACTTTTACTGAATTATTTTCATTTTTTAATTTACTTGTTGTTATAATCTTATATAGTATTTATTTTACTAATAAATTTTAATTCAAATTGTAGAAATCAAATCAAAATAATACATTGTTTTATACCTGACACTTAAAAAAACTATTTTTTTTTGCATTTTCTGAAGCTTAAGTTTTTACTGCTCGATCTGTACATTATTTCACTTTAATGTAAAAAAAACTCTTTTTTTTTTAATTAGGGTAACTTACTAAACAACACCGTGCAGTTTTAAGTGACCCCGCTCGAGAGCATAGTCAGTTTACAAGTTTGCCGTACTATTACATGCTCATTACAATACTGGTGCTTGTATATGTTTCACTGGTAACACGTACACAGGTTACCGTGCAAAATTTATCGTTCACGGTGTACCAGGTTATAGTGCTCGATTTCTTCCAATCGAATGAAACCATAGCTAAAATTATAACACCCCCCCCCCCCCCTATTATGAAACAACGTATTATTTTAATTTGATTAAAAATGTTGGTAATGACAACGATAAAGATGCAATTTGTCTCCTACATCAACAAAAATGTTTATCACATAAATTTAATTTAATTGCAACAGTACATATAAAAAAATTGGAAATGCTCATAAAGATTTAGGTAAGAAGTTTGAGAATGTTAATAGAAAATTAGTAGAGTTTAGCAAGTAAAAGTTCTCCAGTTTCTGATATCAGCAGAATGAAAAAAGAATCATAGATCAGTGGTAATAGAAAATAAAGCTTGTCTGAATATGGAAGTTTAGAGGAAACTGATTTCGAGTTAGTGGAAAGAGTTGTGCCACACCCTTTTGGTTATATGGGGTGATTGTGTATGTATGTATATATGCAAAATAATTACTGTTGTAAAAAAATAAATTTAACTAAATTAAAGTCATCAGAATGGGCATTTTTACAAGAATATTGTAAATGATTAAGACCACTTTCTAATACTTTAAATATATTGCTAGGTGTTGTAGCGCCAATTATAATTTCTTTGTGTCAACAATTAATTACTGTAGTCATTTATGAATTTCATCTCTTGAAAGAAAATTTTATTATTTATTTAATTTAAATGAGTCAGAATGTAAAAATTTTATATTTGCAAATTTTTATTTATAAAATTAAAAAAATATTTATCCAGGTCTTCATCTCTAAATCTTTAAAAAATAACTAAATAACTTTTTTCTTTACTTTATAAATAACAAAACAAGGACTGAAGATTTAATTACACCATTCGATTTGTCTCAAAACATTGGAGAACCAAACGCACGGGTTTAGATGTTTACATCGAGGTTTTTATTGAAAATTGAATACTCTGAACAAACACAAGTATGAATTAAATAGCAAATAGGACTAAATAAAATAAAGTCTTGATTTCCACAATTACATTAATTTTTAATTTAGTTTGTAGCTTTTCATTAATATATTATTGTAAACTTTGTACAACATTATAATACTGAAATAAATATATAAAATAATTGACTAATTACAATTGTGCTATTGGTTTTTTAGTCTGTACCAGAACGATTGACTATTAAATAGTAGAAACCGAGGTCGTCAATTTCATAAAATAAATACTAGTCGAAATCAAGACTTTATTTTATTCAATCATTTTTAATTCATCATAATGTGACCTGGTCTACGAAAAGGGGGCTTATGTGCGAAATTTAGTTTTCGATAAAACCGCTATTACAGATAAACAAGTCGTTTCGTCAGGTTTTCGTTAGTTGATGTCGTTGTCGGTGTTGAGCCCAGCCCGGTGTTGCATTATGTTCAACGTTCAAGTATGTTCAGGTTTTGTTGCTGCTCAGAATATTAGAGTAGTTAATCGCGTAACTAGGTTCGAATTTCCTTATTCTAGATTTTCACAAAAATTCTGTGTTTTTGTATTTGTACTCTTCTTTCTCTTCATTTTTATTAAACTTCTGAACAAGTTATAGCTTTTTGGTTTTCACCATGTGAAAGAGCGTCTCATACTTAATCGGAATTGGCAAAAAAGTCGAAAACGATATTTTGCAACCTAAGCCCCCTTTTCGTAGACCAGGTCACATATATATTTCCACATTGGGTTTCAAATCTTCGGAAGTATGTTTCTCATCACGAATTATTAGATAATAATTATCCAAAAAAACTGTATATATATATTTCATTAATAAAAGTTTTTTTTTGCTGTCAAAGCAATTTTATTTTGTTTGTTATTATATAATTTTGAAATGGATATAATCTTTATTAATAAGTATTATCATTTACTTTTTATTAGTTATTTTATTTTTTCAAACATATTTTTGAATATTTTTATGATTTTTTTCTGAAAATTATCTTTTATCTGAAGTTTGATACATTGTAAACTTTCATAACTAACTCTTTTTATATTATATCTTCCTATATCCACATCTAGTATGTAAATCGTAACTTAATCTTATTTGAAGATAAGATGTCACAATATGTTCACTTTTATCATTTAAATCATTTTATAAGTAATAGGAAATATTTAACTCTTACATGGAGAGAGTAAAAAGTAAGTTTCGAATATTAAGTAATAGTTCAAGAAAAAATGAGTTCTTCTATCAAGTAAGAGTATGACATTTCGCATTTATCCAATCTACCCAGGTCATTTGGGCCACAGATCAGGGAGAAAAAGTTTGATTTGTAGCAGTAATAAATCGTAAAGCAGAAAACTGATCATCTGTTTCCATATATTAGATTAGCGAGTTGGGCATCGGCGAGATAGTGTGTCTTAGAGAATGTAGACGGCGGCGGCGCGACGCAGTGCGGTGGCCACAAATACTGCGACTTGGCCAACCAATGTCGCCTCACGTGATTCATCACGTGCTCTCCCTGACAACCCACGGGACTTGTCCCATAGCCCTCGGATGAAGCACGCACATAAATATTATACAGTGTGTGTATGTCGCAAGCAGAACGCCAAAATTGTGATTTTCGACCGTTATTATTTTTATAAATGGATTGTTTAATATTTCATTTTAACTTAAGAGTTACTACGTCTATCCACTGCATCATCCCGCAAGATAGATAATAAATAATATTACGTTTAAGCAGACAATAAATAAAGTGACAATACTTTCAAAGAAATTCTAAAATTTATTATTTGAATTTATTTGAAAATAAATTACTATTTTCTATGATTGTACTAAAAAGGGTCTCTTATGAATATGTTATGAGTTAATAAATGTAGTAATTGTAGATGCCCATTGAAAAACTGAATTACAATGTTTATATTGTAGTTTGGTTTATTCGTGAGAAATTAAAAGTTAGTTGTTATGACAACGCGTAGTTTATAGCCAATTACAACAAGTCGTCACGTCACCTTGGCCATACGTACCTTGTGACCGATGAAAACATTTTATTTGAAATATCTAATGAATCAGAATACCGTGCAATTTTTATATTATATTTACTTAAAAAAATTTCATGTCAGACCAAGAAGTATATACAATTCTTTATTGTATCAAATGACGCATAATATAAAAATTGGTTTTAAATTCATTATTATAAAAAAATAATATTTTTTGAGTATTTTTTTTTTAAATTTTGTAGCTATGATTTATGCATTAGTGGCAGATTAGAGATAAAATGAATACATGTAAAAAGTGATAAAACAAAAAAAAGTGAGCTGATGTGAGTGAATGTGTATCTCGTAGCACATGTCAAGTATTTACGTGCCCCCGGGAAATTCGTAACATTACTTGAATTTGCACCCCACATACTCGTACAGGTGAGTATACTCCATAAGTAATACATTTTCTTAGTTTCTTATGGTGCCAGTGCATATCAAAATGCGAGACGTTCAACGAAGTATTCTTTTTATATACTTACTCGTACAAGATAAAAGTGAATCTATATAGTTTCATTAACTACTTCATCAATTCATATAAAAGTGGACGTTGCTTTTATTTATATTATTTCTAATTACATTTTCGTAATGACTATTTAAAATTATCACATCTTTTTAATAAATTATTTTCATAAACAACAAACAAAAATCAACTTAATTAATAATAAAAAAATAATTATGAATAACAATAAAATTTAAATTTTTTATTTTAGTTTGTTTTTATGCACAAATGTAAATTAATTATGTACATAATTAATTTAAAAAAATATTAACTACAATTTTTTTTTTACTATAGTAACATTTTTAGAAAAAACAATATTGTTAAAATAAACTGAAATTAACAAAATAAATACGTTAACATATTTTATAATTTGTTTTAAATTTATTAATTTATTAGCTTATAAAATAGCATATACAAATGACACATCATTCACTTGAAAACTACAATGTATAAAATGTAGGAGTAATTTTAATTTATGTAGTACTACATATGTAGTTTTTCATAGTAAAATAGTAGTATTTTATAATTTATATTGTGATTATTTATATAATATTACATTTTTATATGTAAAAATTACGTTAATGGAATATGTAAATTTACATTAACTTTTTACATTGTAGTGTTCATTTAGCACAAATAATTCTATGTAGATATTTAAATTATTGATACATCTTTTAAGCTATTATTAGCGTAAAAAATGCATAGTGGAATATAACAAATGTATAAATAAAAAAAAATAAATAATAGAATCATATGTGCATGTGAGATATGTTAAGAAAGCAAATAATATATAATTTCAGAAAAAAACAAATTCTTAGTTATTAAAATTGCTAGATTTTGTGAAAAGTGTGTCAAATTTAATTCATCAAATACTCTATACAAACAGGTTCAAAAATGCATTTAGTATATTTTTTAAACTATAGCGTGTAGCAAAATAAAATATTAAATTCTGCTGTTCTAACTTAAGGGGAGGTTCTTTTATAATTGTACCAAAAGTACCTGATATTTGACAATTTTTTTTGAGGAACTGTAATGTTTATTCAGGTTTTGTCTACAAAACAAAATTTTTTTAGTTTCGGATATTTAAAAATGTCGTCCAAAATGGCGGTTCCGGGAAACGATGTTGTAAAAACAAAACTTATCCACGGGCACGATACAGGTCGCAATTCGTCACCTAGAAGCATAAAACCAAAACGACCTTAAAGATTATATTTCATAGAGGCATCTCTACCTAAAAAACATCAAAAAATTCGTTATAGAAATAAAATGGCGGCCACTTGAAAATAAGGTATTGTTTTTTCGCATGATTTTTCCACTTTGGCCTGCTGTAAAAAATCGTTAATGATCAAAATGTTGCAATTTTATAGGTTGTAATGCCCGAGGATTTTGTTTCCTTTCAGGAGGACAAAACGCGAAGTTGATTGGTTGATCGGTTCAAAAGTTACAATGCCCGTGGATTCGAAAAATGTAGTTTCGTATAAAACGCTTTTAAAGTTTTGAAAACGGTTTTTTCTTGTACAATTTGAGTTACTTGATCAATTTGTCCAAGAATAAGTGAATTTATAGGTTTTTGGGGTCGCTGAACACGAATTTGAGGTCAGATTTGAAAAATTCAAAATGGCGGATCCAATATGGCGGCCAAAAATTGATCTTAATCAATTTTTATGAAATTTTGACCACAAGGATTTTCGAAAAGATTGAACAAAAAATCGAGAACAGTTTTGAAGAATTCAAATGATCAACTTACAATCAACCCGCGATTCCGTTGATGAGTGCGCGGCGAATTTGCTGCCTGAGCGCCCGTCACCGCTCAGGACATCGGTCCGTTCAAAGCCGTGTAGCGACGGAACTAATTCACGGATCACCTAATCATTTTACCCACATATTCTAGACAGTTATAGAATTCGATTTATGCAATAAAAAAAATCGATTTTTTAAAAAAATTATAGAAGAACCTCCCCTTAAGCAAAATCTTGAAAACAGAATAAAAAACTCTAAATAATAACAGAAATAGTTTTTAAATCTCCAAAACAAATGCTAAGTTTCTAGTTAATGTAATAAATGATTCTAAACTTTTGCCCATTTCCATATATATTTTGCATAGGGACTACGGAAAACCATACCAATAAATATGCATACAAATTTAAAGTAATTTAATATGATATACATAATCTTAAAAAAGTCTTATTGACGAAAGTGCTAAACAAATTCTATAAGTTCTAAATGATTCTTAATAGAAAACAAAGGTATCGCAAAAAATACGAAACAAGAGAAATCAACAAAGCAATATCGCGCAAATTCTTTATCACGGACAATAGCGAATCCGTTTCCTTTTTGAGCGGAAATGACAACGTTTGTGCATGGAGCGCACGTGCGACCGAGGACAAACCGGAACCTAACCGGATGTCGACGAGCTTCTTCGCAAAACTGCGCCCCAAAATATAGCTGCTACGCTTTAGGATGAGTGCTGGCGTATCGTAAACATTGCGGCACTCATCAATTACTAGCAAAATGATAACTGGCGAACATACTACGGTTCTCTGTCACGACGCGACGGAGACGTATGACCCGTACCGCCCGGCTCTGTCCAGCAGAATTCGTTCCGAGAAAGATTGTGAGAAAATATTTTGTTTCAGCTTTATAAAGAAGTAGAATTCGAATATAGTACCGTGACAGTTTGGTCATTCTGCTGTTGATATTGTTACAGCATATACCTATATTTGTACATTAAAAATACATACAAGTTTAGAAACAAAGACCATTAATTTTTAATACGAAATATACTAGATTTTTCTGTTATGCAAAATTTTTAGAAAATAAATTGATTTACGTTAATTTATTAAAAATAGTTAATAATAAAAGTTTAAAAAGAGTAATTATTACTTTTTTTTTAATTCACACGAAAATTGAGAGATTGATGTTATGATTTAATAGTCTTGCACGTATGTAATATGAGTAAAATGTAAATATAAATACAGTGCACAATGTTTATTTTAAAATTAAAAAAAAAAGAAAAAACTAGAAATTAACATAGTAAAAAAATCTTTCAGAACTCATTATATTAAAATAAAACGGCTTTAGGTTATAGTTCTGTATTAATATTTATTAATAATCGACGTTTCGACAATCTCAACGTACGTCTTCATCAGGAAAAGATAACAAGAATCAGTGTGAAGATATTGCCTTAATAAAATTTGGATTCTTTTAATTAAAAATTTATAAATTTTATGATCTATAGTTACTTATTTTATTACCTAGTAACTTGTTTCTATGTTTATTTACTGTATATGTCATTTGTATCTTTTTTCCTGATGAAGACGTACGTTGAATTCGTCGAATCGTCGATTATTAATAAATATTAATACATTTTAATTGGTAATTAAATCATAGTGATTGTAACAATGCAAATGAGCATTAAAAATGTATGTGTATGCATTTGCCGTTTAATAGTGATTTAATTTACATCAATAGTGATAAGTAGGTATATATCACTTTTTGATGCACTTTTTGTATTTTTAACTTATTCGAAAAAAGTATATATATATATATATATATATATATATATATATATATATATTTTGTAGAAATTATATATTATAATAAAATTTAATATTTTTAAATAACGCTATATTTTTATAGCTAACTGGTATAAATATTGACGTGCAAATATTAGTTTTAGATTTATTATTTCCTTAATAAGACAGTAGCGTAATTAAGTAAACTTTTTTTTCAATTTCCTAGTTATGTTTATCTAAAAATAATGTGATATCTTTTCTACACTAATTCTGCATGTAGGTAATATTAAAAAATTAAGTACTTAAATTAAATTATTTTTAAATTTTTATAAAATCAATAAACCATTGTCACTAACCTCACATTTTAAATAAAAAATATCGGTAAAACCGTTTAAGTATAGATATATTCCTGAATCGGCAAAATGTGAACCATAAAGCTTTGGCGATCATCCTGCCCGCGTACGTAGAACCTAGTGCCATATCCATTTTAACTTTAGAATCCTCTTAAAAATCAATGAGTTATAGATCACCGATAACGGCTCGGTTTGGGTCCGGCGCGTCGAACCAATACGTGCGGTGCGTCCGAAACGGTCCACAATGCGACGGGATTTCCCGCGACACGCATCCATCTGTTGGCGACAAGCGGACACTCCCGGCCCGTTAGCGCGCTAAACGACCCCTAGCATGCGCATCACGCCGCAACAGCGTTAACGGCCCTTTTTTACACCCTGCCACAGCGGCGACGACTTTGAACGATGCGAACAACTTGCATTCCTATCACGACAATTATTTGACACTGTTATGCTTTTCATATGTTGCAGTTCAAATCGTTAAAGGTTTATTTTAGTACGCTATTTTATCTGAATTTTTTAAACTGCGACTATGTTTTGATTTGCATGTATTATAATACTGAAATACTATTTCATATGTTTTATAAATATATATATTCGATTTTAAAGTAATTTTCTTGGAAAAGTCTATTTTACAACACAATTTTCTTTTATTTTAATTTCCTATAAAATCAAATCGAATGTAGGTAATTTCCGACATACGATGATATTTCGTATCCACGACTCCATCATAAGTAGGTTATAATATAAATTAAATAACCTATTTCTTGGTTTTTATTATTATTACTTTTCATTACCAATATCTTTATAAACCAGATGTTTATATTTCTTTAGAAGTTAAAAATATCTTAAAAAATTATTTATTGTGTTTCTATTTTTCTAATTCTTATTTTTTATGATATATGTATGCTTAACATTTTTGAATAAATTGAAAAATTGAGAATTTTGTACTTGTGCCATTTCTGCAATGGAAACAATTTTAATATTATACTACATCTTAATAATTAAATTTAATTCATAGTGCAAACAATGCTTCTCTAGTATCATTGAAAAATTGACTAAAATATGAATTTCATATATTCATCTCAGCTAATTGATTTTTCAAATTTATATCAAATTATTAAATACTAGATTTTCCGAAGTTGTTATTATCCAGGAAATTGTGTTTTAAAATGAGAGACCGTTAAAAATGTAATTATAATTGTTAATTGCAAAAATAAACTTTTTACAATTTCGAAACAAATGCAGTTTATAAAGCTATTTGATGATTTCTTTGTGAGTAGCTGCAAAGGGTTAACAGCCCGTTAAACAAGATTGCGCAAATCTGGCTACACAGCAGTAAGATGTTTCGTCTTTCGTGCTTGGGATGATAGAGTAAATGAAAAGCAGACATGGGTCCCGATGCCCGTTGCTAAACATTCTGGCTTGTATTATTAATCGCGTGTAACTCGCTAACTGTCGGAAGTTACGACCGAGCTAGCAAGCAAGTAAGCACCTGTGCTATGAATCGGAGTCTCGAAGTTGTCCCTCCGGCGCGAAGCCGCCAAAGTTATGACACATCTTGGCTGTTTCTAGATGTGTCCTGACCAACCGCTAACCGACTATGACCTGGCCCTGCTCTAACTCTTGTCTTCGGCATCCTCTTTGGCTTGGCTCTTCGTCTTCAGAATGTCTTGCTGCGGACATAGATGTTTTGGCTGTAATGCTGTAATACTAACTTTGTTGATATGCTTTTGTTCGAACATACAAGATTCCGAATTTAGTTCTGCGAAGTTTTGTTAGGTTCCTACGATTGAACTTGCACTCTGATTTCTAATTATGCAAAGAAATATTTTTTTTATTTCAGTATCTTTAACTCTTTTTGGATTACTTTTTTTAAAAAATATAGCACTGATATATTGAGGATACTATTTTCTAGATATATTTTTTTGAAACAAATTTACTTGTCACAAATATAGCAGTGTTAACTTTTGAACTTACTTTGAAACATATGGTGTAGAAAGAGTTTATTTACAATTAAAAATACTTAAAATAACAATTTGTTATTACTAAAATTATATTATATTATTGATAAATAAAACTGTTCTAAAAAACATATATTTTTTTACTCTTTTCATATATTGAAGCTAAAAACCTATACTTTGAACAGGCTGACTGTAAATTAATAATAACTTAAAAGTTGATAATATTAATATAATCTGCATACAAATTTTGTTCCTATTATTAAATTGAGGTCACCCACGAAATACCAAAACAACTAGGAACAACTTGAAAAACAGGTAATAATTATTTTTATTTTTTATAATTTCATAATATCTCACTGTCTCATTATCTTTTTCGATCATTCACAATCTCTTTTTTGAAATGTTATAGTTTTGGGTATAACATATACATTTAAAAATAAAACTCTTTTCATAGTCAATTTAGCAAAACATTCTTACTAAATTTTCTTTGAAAGAACCTTTGTAGATTTGCCCGCCACATTTATAGATAATATAATTACATTTATTTCAATCTGTATTAATTAATTACATATATGCAGTAAAACTATATTTTTTGTACCAATTAAATATGCAAAATTAAAATATCGTACCGTACTGGAAATTGAAAAATTGCCTATGTCAAGTGAGAATATCAAAACAGATATATTAAGTTTGTATAGCACAAGCATTAGGGTTTAATGCTGGTACGCGGAGAGACGAGGGTGAAATGCAGACAAGTGCGGTAAAAGCAACTCGTAGTGGCAATGTCGTTCTTTACTGCTTTTTTCCGGGATATAAAACACTAATTTAATCTTATATCCGGGGAATCTGGTATGAGTGAGAAGAGAAGAGAAGAGAAGATACGAGACGAGACGAGATGAGACGAGACGAAACGAAACGGTTTGAAGAGATCGCAGGGTAGTGGATTGTAGACTGTTTTTAAATGCGTGGCGTCGGTGATGTCAAAGCGATTCTTTCCCTCGTGGACTTGTTGCCCCGGGGCGCGTCTGTCGCCCGCTTTTTATCCGCTTCCACAGACAAATCCCCGGAGTTTTGCACCACTGATCCCGTCGCCGCGTTGCGTCGCCGCACCACCCTTTTCCCCTACATTCGTTGCAATCGCTTTAGCATTCTCGTTCGAGTGAAATTCAATACGAATACACACGCTTACACACCGCACGACACGACTCAAACCGAAATCCTGTTAAAAAGCGGCTCCTTGATCAACCCGAATTAAAATTATTACATTCTACTTGGTCGTCTGCTTACTTTTTTTTTTACTTTACTTCGCTTAATTTGGTTTGTGTTGTGATAACCTCTAACCCTTCGCAATTTCAAATATAAATATTCATTTTTGTCAGTTATAAAGATAAAAGTGTTTGAAAAATTGAAAACAAAATTTCTTAATTATAGTTTTTTTTTATTACTCATATTTTGTGAATTGTATTGCAGCAAACAAATATATTAAATATTCGATTCCCATTCTTGTATGTTTTGTAATATTCAATATTTATAAAAAAAAAAGCTCAACTGGTTTTTAAAACAATCAAACAAAAATACGATTCAACTTAACTAATTATTTTAAAATATAACCAAAATTCAGTCAGTTTAGTATACAGATACGTTAAATTTAAAATTATAGCTCTCTATAAACGTCAATTACAAAACATAATTTGAACTTGAAACTTAAGAATAAGTTTAACCTTGTACTGTAGATCGGGAAGAGAAGTATCGTTTTGATGTTGACACACAAGTTGTTCCTAATATACTAGTACGAGTAAACGTAAATTTTTTGAAGGTACCTCATACTAAAAAAATCTTGTAGTGTATATTTAACTAAAATCACAGGTAGTAAGGGAGGTGATATTGTAATCATATCAATTTTAACTTTTCCAAATTTTTACAGATAAGCACGTAACTTAAGCAGCTTGCAGTGACATAAATCAACTGTTTTTAGCGTAATATCAGTCTATCTGTCAGTAAATATAGTGCAAATTCGGTTGAATGGATTTTTAAAAAATTTTGATCTAAGCTTGGGATGTAAATATTCTAATTTGACCAAATTTGATACACATATCTATTTTGATTTGGAACATTATTGGATGCAAATTAATAAATTAATATGTACTGTAAAAAATGTATGTAATTTTACATGTTCTACGAATGCAATGTTTTTATAAAAAATGTAATATTACGTGAGTTATTACAGTAAAATTACAAAATTTTGTTATTTTTTTGTTAAAAGCTATGTAAAATTACACAAATTTTAGTTACATTTTTGGCAGTGTAATTTTTTTATTATTTTGCGGTATAAAAAATTTCAAATAAATCTAAAAAGTTGTAAATCTAGAAAAAAATTAATGTACGTTAAATCTGTTATTTTAACATTTACGTAAATTAATGACACATTACAATTTTTATTAATTTTAGTAGTGATTGAATCTAAAATGCATAACTTTTATATAAAGTTTATTTTTTTTTTAATAATAAATTTTTTTATAAATGTTTTACCAGAAATTTAATACAACAAACATTTGCTAAATCTAATAAATTATTATCGTATTGGAAAGTCGAAGCATTTAAAAAACTGTTCTCGTTGAAATTCCAACAGAACAGCGTCGTTTAAGAATAACTACAGTAAACTAAACGCAAGCGAGCAAAGTTGCGGTTTAAGCAACAGGGTACCTTGCAGTAATCTCACGTCCGCTGTGTCCCGACTCTTACGGCCATCGAGCCTCTGACGTACGTTTCCGGTTGACCACCGTAGTACCGGAGCTGGACTCAACCAACTGTTTATGAAATATGGTTACGACAGCCTGCGGTCACTATACTAGCTCAAACTTGGACGACTGCACCTACTCAATGCTTTTATTTGTCATCTTGTTTTGAGTGATAAAGGTAGATTTATTTTGTAATTACGTGTTTCTAACGTATGAGAATTTTAAACAAATAAGATTGTTTTAATATTGTTACTAAATTGTTACTGAATTAAATAGATCACAGAAAACAAAGTTTATGTTCACCTATTTTCTAAAACTTGATTCATATACTTAATCAAATTATCAGAACGTATTGTATTCAAATACAATGCGGTAAATTAAGAGTACTGTATGATATATTTCTGTATTTTATTCTAAAATGCAAAGTAAAAATTAAAAATAAATAAGGTAATAGTAATTCCGGCTAAACTAGAATTAAAATAAAAACAATTTATTGAATAAATTGAAAAAAAAAGATAACACCTGTGGCTAGATTCTGTATCAAAAATTAAATCGGAACGAAAATTGTAATACTCATACTAGTTCCAACGAGTGATAAAAAACTAGGAAATCAAATAAATATATTTCGCTTTGTGCTATCTGAAACTTTGCGTTTAAACTTTATTGTTTATTGGTCAATTATATATGTTCCTACTTGATTTCAATTTTGTTATGAAATGCAACCACTGATGTATAAAATTTTTACCGAGTTTGTAATTTTTGCAATTGTAATTTATATAATTAATTTACATGTACCTATTAGTAACACATTTTAAACAGAAAAATCAAAATTTATTTAAAGTAAATTACTTATAGATTTGCAAATAAAATTAATAGGAAAGCCTTAAACTCGGATAAATCGAAATAGCATTCCTGTGTTCCCTTCAGTAAGCAAGTTGGTAAAGTGCACACATGTATACGAGCAGAAGACGAACAAAGCACGTTTGATGAACGAACGGAGAGCACGCTGTAAGACTGCGCAACAAAGCGCAACGCAGCGAAGGAAGCAGGAAGACGCGGACGTCGATACCAACGTTTGTTCGGCGTCCCCGGCGTCACATTAAGTGGCCAGTTGTTAGTTTGACCGTGAGCTATTCGGCTCCCTGCTGGGAGTGCTGGGAGTACGAGATAGATACGATCCCGCACTGCGATCTCTCCCGGGGACGTCGTACCCGTACATGCATACGGACATACGCTCGGCTCTGCTTCTACGAGTAGTAGGAACGCGGCCAAGACATCCTCAAACTCAACTAGTTGTAGTTTGTGCTAACTGTGACCAGAACATTAACAGATCTTGCGTCAATAAACCCTCTTTCTGTCCGCTGGTTGTAATGAATAGCTAGGTTTTTCGGGTAGTTCTGTCGCTTTTTGTACAGTAATCTTGCTATACATTAATTTAAAAATTAATTAATAGTAAGAATATAATCATTGTTAGTGAGTAATATAGAAAGTTTTATCTTTCTTGTTTACCTGAAGCCTAAAGTATAATCTGACAGACTAAAACTAACTTTGATAATGTCTAAGCAGCAGATTGGAATTATTTTTTCCACTACTTATATTAAATTCATATTTTCATTTTCTTACAAAACTAAATTGAAACAGGATATAATAAATCTGAGTAAATTCATATATAGACCATTTTAAACATGACACAGAATTTGATACAAAACTCGAATTAAACTATTTTACAAGAAATTTATATTATTTACATGAATATTACTATTTAAATTTCAAGTAAAAATTTCAATCTGTAGTATAAAATATTAACTCAATTGGATGGGATGCACATTTACGCGTAAAAAAGAATTTTTTACCTTTACGGTAAAAATGCGTAAAATATGTAAAATATGCGAAAAACGTAAATAATACAAAGTTTGAGTTTTTTTATTATGCCACTAGGTAGCTTTTCGTTTGCATTTATCAAACTTGTGATAACTATTATATATATATATCACTTTTTTTTATTTACAAGAGTATGAGAATAAATTTAAAATTTTATTATAATTTAGTTAAAAATAATAAATAATATTTTCTTACATTAATTGTACCTGAATTTAAAATATTTTTTATAGGTAATTTGAGCAGAAATAAATGTGATTTAAACATAAATATTCGTTTTTGCATATTACACATTTTTTTACGTAAAAAGTCAAAAAGTTTTTTAGTAAAAAAGAGTTTTTTACATTTAACAAATGATGTATAATAAATACATGACGTATTATTCGTGCCCATTCCTTGGTGTTAGTCAGTTAAGATGTTTCAGCCATTTTGAGCAAATATCTAATGAACGTTAGGTTAAAAAAAATGTGTGAGTGATATATTGAAAGTTTACGTGGACGCCCTACGAGTACAGGGAGGGAGGGGGGGAGCGGATCATATAATAGAAAGTATGTCACGTGAGCGAATTTTTTTAAATGGTAAGATTAAAAAAGAATGTATGAGAGGTATAATAAGTGTGAATAAAATGTTGCTTGCCTAGATAAGAATGTCTGGCAGAAATTAATTTCTGCTTAAATGGTAAGATTTTGTTGCACACCTTTATGAGTACATGGCATAATTGTGAATGTATACATGTATAAATAAAATTTGTACTAAGATAATAAAAGGTTTTTAAATTTTAATATTTAAAATACAAGATTTAAAAATTTTAAAGAAGTAGAAATATTTTTCATTAAAAAAAACTACAATAAAACTTTCAAAAATATTTGCTATACCTAAGCAATTTTTAATTTTAAGCAATATGAAAGAAGACTATAACATATTAAGTGACAAGAATTCTGATTCTTTAAAGTGCATTTCAATTAATTTTAGCTTTATTTTTTCTAATCTATTTCTATTGATTATAAAATTTAGTTTTAAAAAATATATTTTAAATTTACAATTGTGAATTGTAAGTATATACATATACATGTTTAACAGTCATGATCATTTTTCGCAATTTTTGTTTTGTTTTTAATTCAAAATATATTAAAAATATAAGAACATAAAATATATCATGCATATAGAATGAGGAAATATAGTATTATAATCAAAGTTTTGAATATTTAAGGCTGTAAATTACAATAAAATAAAAATAATGCATGCTCCTTAAAAATTGCAAGATTCAAGCAAAGATAACAGTATAAACGTAGCTAATATGATATCAGCACTATAAAATGTGAAAAGTCAAAAAACGCAAATTGCAAATTCTTGTATAATTTCGTATAAATCACTCACAATGCTTATTACCTTCAGTAATAACTGCACATTTACTCAGAATACGAAACTATTTTTAAAAAATTCCGCATCGAAAATATGATTGTAAAATTTAAAAACGTTTCTAAGATAATTAAATACCTATAAATAAATTGAAAGGAAATAGCGAATTTAAATACTCACGCTATCAGTGGTTCTTGTGCGCTCGAAATAAAATTTATCATATGAGGCATGGTGTGGTCGCCCAGCCGAGTCGGTGTATCTTTGAAGGCAATTGAATCAGTAGAGATGCGGGCGACGCGACGCGACGTGACGGTGTGACGTTGTACAGACCGCAAGACAAGAGATGGACCACCAATGACATAGTCCAGATGCTGTTCTATTTTCAGTTCAAACCGGTCGGTCATACACTGTGCGTTTTCAAACACAACGTTTGTTTCATTTTGTTTCACTTGACAACACACTCGAACTGATACCTGTACTATTGATTCACTATTTATAACATAGTAAAAAATCTTCCAAAAATGATTATATTAAAATAAAACGGCTTCAGGTTATTATTATTCAACGTCCGTCTTTATCAGGAAAAAAGATACAAGATACAGATACAAGATACAGAAAAAAGATACGTTGAGTTCATCGAAACGTCGATTATTAATAAACATTAATACACAACTACAACCTAAAGCCGTTTTATTTTAACAATATTTATATAATAATGTATGTTTATATTTATATTTATTGAAATTAAATAATAATTAATATAACAATAACATAATCCCTAAATCTCATATTAATTAATTTTTTTCAAAATAAAATGGCTTTAGGATTTACTTTTGCATTAATTTTTATTAATAATCAACGTTCAATGTAGTCTACGTACATCATCATCAAGAAAAATTATGCAAATAATACATTAAATAAACAGAACATAGAAACAATTTACTAGCTAACGAAATAAGTATCTAGATCATAAAATTTATTAAATAATTTTATAATTTTTAAATTATTATTTTTTTGTGTATACTTATATATTATAAAGTCCGCATCATACGAATAAAAAATATTAGTTATTTTTGAAAAATCTAAGTAGGCCAGTCGTTTGCGCTTGTAAATGAACTAAACTGGCAGTAGTCAAATATTGTCACGTGACTTTCAGTATACGGAGAAATTTAATTTAAAAGAAAAAATGTTCTGAAAATTAACTTTTTCTTTAAAAGCACGACAAAAATTATTAGTAAAACTTGTTTCGAATGCTATTTTATCCATGACATCATATTAGAACTTATATTATGTGACACAAATTAATTTCCTAATACAAAAACATTTTTTTAAAAATATTGCCAATTATTGAAGGTTGTAATTTTGATGTAAAATTGATATTATTTTTTTCTATTGACCATCTTGAGCGGATTTAATTTTAATTTTATTAAAAACACTTCAAATTTATATTTTCTAGTAATTAATATATAAAATAAAGAATTAATATAACATTAGTTATTTTTTAATTCATATAAAAAAGGCACTGCAAATAATTGCCTATATATTCGTTAAAACTTTTTCAAATAATTTTTGTCGATGTTTTGAAGAAAATACTGATTTTTGAAACATTTTTTTTAAATTAAATTTTTTCATGTATCGTAAGTTACGTGACAACATTTGATCACTGACAATTTAGTCCATTTACGATTGACCTAATTAGATTTAAAAAATATAATACAAAAAAAATTCATATGGTGCGGACTTTATTGGTCATACTGATATATATATATATATATATATATATATATATATATATATATATATATATATATTCGAAAATTCTTTTTGTCGGGATACCAGTCTATTTTGCGAGAGTTGGATTTAGACTGGTATCCCGACAAAAAGAATTTTCGAATAAAATACGTCGCAGTCGATTAAAAAATAACATTTATATATATATATATATATATATATATATATATATATATATATATATATATATATGTTTAACTAATAGAATATTAATAGTAATAAATTTTCTTTCATTAATTCACTAATAAAAATTTATTACTATTAATATTCTATTAGTTAAACATTAGTTTAGTTTGATACATAAATACAAAGTTATATGATTTGAAAATGAGCATCGCATATTTTGTAAACGAAACAATATCTGATAAGCGTACATTAATATCTCCCTCCGCACAATCCTTGAAGCAGTTCGGTTAATTTACAACTATCTGGGAAACGCAAAACAGACGAGTTTTTACGGTTTGAAGTAATAATAGCTTGGTCGCTAGAATTGTTTATTGGATCATATAAATCCTCGACTCGACAGTATAATTACGCTGTGACGCGTTCGCACCTAATACCTTTTCGGATGCAGCGAGCTACGTGACGCCTTCCCTAACCTTACAATTCTAACCTATGCTATGTGCCGGGCCGGGATGAGGGGAAGGATACTTTACTGTTTCTTAAAATGATTGCAATTCTTTACATCAATTTTTCTTAATAACCGCATTGCAATGTATAAGCAATTATGTTTGCTATCTTCCAAGTACAATTAAATTTTAGATATTCGAAAAATTTTATTTGCACAGAAATAGTTTGATGTATTTTAATTATAAGTATAATTTTTTGTAATTATAAATTAATTTTATTATTGAATTTTTATCAAAAGTTGTTGTTAAACACATTAATGCTAGTATTCTATATTGTTCTACAATCTTTTGTTATTTTTTAATATATTAAGAATTGGATATGTTAAAAAAAGATTAAAATTTTTATAGTAGTATAGACCTTATAGAACAATACAGAATATTAGTATCAATATGTAAAATATAATTTATATAAAACATTTAAATAATTTTTTAAATATTTTATTTGGATTTTTTTTTTATTGCATAATACAATATTATTGATTTTTATTACTTATACAATTTTCGTAAAATGAAAAGAAACTGAATTATGATTATTTAAAACATAAACACAACGACTGGTATTTCAAGCTCGTTTTTTTTTTTGATATTTTCGTTCATTCAATGTTAGTTTCGGTTTTATAGTAACTGCATTGTTTAAAATCGATAGTAATTGAAACCGATTCAAAAAGAATAAATACTATCACAAAATAGAGTTTACTTTTAAATCTTGTAATTGTTTTATGAGCTGAGAAGTTTATATATTACCAAATTTTTTATTTATTTTTATTTCATCAATATTTTTTCTATCTCTATTGAATAATCCGTTTATAATATATATGTATCATCTTATTGTTAGTTATATTGTCCACAATTCACAACTGTACGGTTGTGGACCAATCACTTTTTAAAATCTTAACTATACTTAATCGTAAAATAGAATAATCCTTAAATTACGACCTTGCTAATTATAATTATTTTACGATGTCATTCACGTCACACCGAAAATGTTCTTTTTTACTGTATAGTCGTAGAAAAAGGTATGTTATGATTATAACTCTCTTAAATGAATTACAGCACTCGCCTACGGCTTGTATCATAAACCTCATTTTCGTGATTTATAAGTACCGTAATATATTCATTAAATACTATAGTATTAACTTGTCATAATTTATAGCACAAGCATGTTGAACATCTTAAATTTAAATTAATATGTTTTCTGAACTCATGTGAACAAAGTATAGTTAAATTAAATTGTGAAACATAGTTAATAATTATTTTATTTTAGTTGAAAGAAAATCATTGAAACAAATTGTAAAATTTATTGCAAATATAAGACATGTTATTTACTCACAATAGTTGCATTGTAAGCATTGTTTGAATAGAAATTATTATAATACAATAAATTCAATGGAAAAACAATTAAATTTACAATTTCTGTACGTACAATTAATAATTTGCAATCACGCATGAATCACCAATGTCATTTGTAATAAATATTATCATACTGTACGTAATTTCGCATATTTTGACAAATGCAGCTGTAATAAATTTATTATTAATTATCTTGTATGACACAATATATATGGATAATAATGTATAAAATGCAGAAAAGTTGTAACAGTTCGATATTATTTATGGTCAAATAGAAATGTTAATGTTTATTGCATTAAACATTTTATGAATGTACTTTCATATTAGTTTTGCTATTTGTAACTGTAATACTTATTGATTATTCTCATGTATACCGATAAGTTTCTGTCTACATTGAACGAGTATGTTGTATTTTTAATTACTGCTAAATATAGACGTAATCATAACTGACAAATATGAAATTATGTAAAATAAATATATTTTAAAATAAAAAAACAACTTTAGGATATAGTTCTGTATTAATTTTTATTAGTAATCGACGTATCGACATACTCTATGTACATCATCATCAGAAAAAAATACACAAATAATATTGCAGTAAATAAACAGAACATAGAAACAAGTTACTAGATAACAAAATAAGCAACTAGATTACAAAATTATTAATTAAAAAAAGCTAAATTTTATTTAAATCAGTGTCTTCACACTGATTGATGTTACCTTTTTTTTATTTAAATTTCTATTGCTTCTCTTATCAACCGTTAATATTGATGGGTTTTGCAATTACTATAGTATTTTCAAATTTTACATTTTAAATTTTTTTCTAACGCATGTTGTGCAATAGCAGATTTATCAAGATGGTTTAGACGTATTGACCTCATATGTACTGCCAATGTAGTAGAAACAGTTCTATCTGTCTGTTCAACATAAACCTTACCGCATTTGCACGGAATATATATGAATATATTTCGATAAATACATACTTTTAAAATTAAAGCGCGAAAGTATCAAAGATGGTATGTGCTAAAATTGTACTGGAAATAATTAACTTAGATTTTATATTACGACTAGGCTAACGTTTACAAGCGACTGAGTTTTAAATAAGTTATACGTAGTGTTTTCTTGTTATAGTTCGATATCCAGCAAATAAATATTTGTAAAGTTTAGGCTAGTAAGTTGTAATATTTAATAACACATTTATCTTTGGATTTGAAGTATATGATACCCACAGGTCTTAAATAAGAAATATGTGCAAAGATATTTGTTATGTTTTCCCAAGCATAATGACGTGAATCTATTGAGACAAAATGTATGTAATCATCAACAGATGAGTTGATTACCTCCACTCGCGTCCTACGTTTTGTATCAAACTGGTCGTGTTACATATTGATATGAAAACGATATACTTATGCTTTTTGATTTTTGATTCAACATTTTTTTTAGAAAACATACCTAAATAAAACAAATATAATAATTATGAATTTGATGACAATACTAGATATTTTAAAATTACAATTACACTATCTGGTAGGTCAATTTCGAGGAAATATTAATGAGTCATTTATTTGCATTATTATCTCTCTTGGAATTACTTCACAATGCAATGTTTATTACTTACATAAGAAACTTTTTTAATACTTTTTTTTAAATAATCTTAACAGATTTGGCAAAGTGTATTTGCCTGATCGTGATCTCCTGACGTAGTTGGTTAACGCGCTGCGCTTATCGCGATAGTCGGAGATCACTTGTTCGAATTCCGACTAGGAATTATTATTAACTATTTAGTTCACTGCAGTGTTCTAGCCTTTAAATATTGTAAACTAAGCTTTGTTTTCACGCTTTCGAATTCAACAAAAAAAAAAGTTTTTTAAAACCAATTGGTTTAAAACGATGAATCCAGATTTTACAGTAATTTTTTACTTAGATACAAGTAAATTATAAATTCATAAAATAAATTTTGTTTATTGATTTTATGTTTTTTAAAGCAATATATATTGTTTTTAAAAATATGTATCTTTTCCAAAATATCAAAAACTTGCATAAATTTAGAAGTAATTATAAAAATAATTTTAATACAATACAAACTTATCGATTTCTTAGTTGAGAAAAGGCATTTTTGCTGAGAATTGAAGTAGAGTTGTAGCCATGATGAATTCTAGCCCGATTGCATTGGGACTTATGATTCGGTCGTCACAAAAGACGGTCACTGTCGAGATACGCATCCTTGTCACACAAACAACACGTAACATTTATCCATCTTTGTTGCGCTCGGTTGGACGCAAGCACTGGGCTATATCTTCGACGCAGTAACTCTGGCTCTGTGTGTCCCAGGACGACGCTGTTAATTAGCTATATTTTATACCTTACGGATTGGTGTGTTCCCCAGTAATTGTGAGCTGCTGTAATTTGCTCTCCAACAATTTATAACAAAACAAATAGGATAATGCGGGCCCCTAATGCTTTACTCGTTGTTTTATACCGATTATATATACCACGTACCTCTCTGTCCCCTCGACAACATAAACGCGAATTTGATCTTTTTTTGTGTTGTTTTTAAATCTTTTAATAGCTACAATTAAATATTTGATAAAACTTTCACATATGTTAATAACAATCGTCTATAATAAATAAATACAATAATTTGAATTGTTTCATATTTTTTATTCTAACAATTTCCTCTCAGAACATTTATTTTAATTTCAGGGTGATTGTTTTGTTTGAAAACATAGTTTTAAGTCTGTAACTTGTACGTCTAAGCATTTATTAATAAGATTCGTCCATTACTCATTTAAATTGTGATTTTAAATAAGCCGAATGAGTACTTTATTTTATCTAAATTCGTTTGTTTGTTTGCTGGTACTACAAATCTAGTTTTAAAACCGGTTTTAAATAATACCAGTTTTAACGCGTTGCAACTGTTACAAAAACAGAACTAAACAAATTCGCTTAAAAAACCCAAAGATCGAATTTGTAGTACAGCGTAGATGTTTGACATTTTATTTTCGACAATTAGACAACTGCTAGCAAACGGATTTAATGGTTAAGACTTGTTAAGACTTTCTGTTAATACAAATTTTACAATATTTTCAGAAATGTTGTGAATGTACAGACTCAAGAAATAACGAAAAAAAAGTAATTGTAGACTATAGTGATTATAAATAATAGCTTTCTATATCGTTAATTTCAATAGACGAAATTGTCAATATGACTATATTTTACATTATAAATTTGTATAATTTTTTTTGTATCTAATTATTTAAATACAAAGTTATGAAACTTGATTTTGAACAATAGATCATAATGCTGGAAGCAAATATGCATGTAGTTCTCAACGAGTAGAATGCTAAGTTTATGTAGTTTTGAAATTTATTAAATTATTATTTTTCTATTATTATTATTTTGTAAAGCTTCATAAAAGCATTAAAATTTATTATTTACTTTTCTTATTTAGCTCTTAGGTAATAAATTGCATTATTATTGATAAACCAATGTAATATATTTACAAAATTACAACTAAAAATGTTTACTTTTATTTTTAAGAATATTTAAAAAAGTTAAGAATATGGACATGAATGAACTAAATGCATTTTTCCAAAAATAACTTAAGAATTTATTTTTTTAATTTTTTGAACGCATTGTTAATAAGTTATTTTATAAAATATGTAATAATTTATTAAAAAGTTACAAATTTAATTTCAAAATTTGGAAAATCAACACTTTTATTGTAGGAAATTTTTAAAGTTAAATGCATCACTTTTTAAACCAAGCCAAAAGCCATTGTTAGTTGGAAAGAACTATAACTGTCCATTAAGGTATAAAATGAAATTATTCCGTAAACAGTTAATAGTGGAGTTTGAGTGATTTCCTCATTTCAACATGTAATGTATCAGACGGAGTAGTGCATCTATATAGTAGTTAGTTGTCAAATCTTGGAGTTGTAGTTAGAAGGGGTCGTGAAATGTTTGGGGGACGTGAGATAAGTACGGCTGCTGTCGGGAAAAGTCTAGCAAAACATCGGAGACGGCAGCTAGGCAGTAAGGAGGCGGCCAGATTGACAGAAGGCGCTCCAAGCGACACGTGCACCAGCTAGATAAACCACATTAATGGCCCAGACTAAGAGGAACATTGACAGCAACTAGGATCAAAAGTTGGCCACTGCTACTGCTACGGGAACAAGAACAGGACCTCTGTCCGAAACAGGATCGGATCGCTTATCGGCAATCGATTCATTTAATTGAACCGCTTTTCAAAAAGCCGATTTCCGAACACTTTGTTGACTAATAGAAAAACAGTTAATCGAAAAACTTCAATGCTACAACCGTTTACCTTTGTCGTTCAGTCCATTTTGTAAAATGTTCTTTTTCAAAATGAAAAAGTAGAAAATATACGTATTTTTATGATATTTTCTTTAAAATTGTCTATAATGAAATGAATGATTTACATATATTGCTTAATTATTAAACATTATCAATACAAGACGTGTAAAATAGGTATTTGGTACTATATATAAATCACGTAAAAAATAATATGTAAAAGATAATAAAAGTAATATGCATTTTATTAAAAAATATATTTCACAGTAATAAGATAGATTACGTTAATTTAAAAAAGAGTTAATATTAAATAATATTTTTTTGCTAATTAAAATTATTATATTGCCATGCATCATACGTTTATAACACGTTTAAAACTAATTGCACAGTACATGTTAATATAAAATGAATTAGTTTGGTAATTAGATTATTTTTCATAATTAATTATTAATCGACCTGTATAGCTGAGCGGTTTAAAGCGTGTGCTTGATAACGCTCTTACCCTTGTGGATCCCGGATTCAATTCCATTTGGTTCATATATATTTCAGATGTCTTTGTATCGAAAATTTGAAAATTTAATAAAAAAGTGTATTGGCTAAAAATTTCATAGCTAATATATGTATTAGTAAAAAAACTTATTTGTAGTTATTATATAATTGGATTTTTTAATGTGTAGATCGGTATTTTAAAATTGTGCTTTATTGAATTCAGAACTATAGTAGTTAATAGATATGCCAGTCGATTAATATTCAAATGATTACGATTTTAGTATAAAAATAGTATTATATTTAGATAGTTTTGGTATCATAGTTATACTACTAAATTGACATGAATATCATAAATAGTAAAATAGAAAGTCTTAGAACGATGTAAGTCTTAGTAGCAAAGCAGGGGTGCGAATGTAGACGCAGACAGTAATTTCGGTGAAAATTTCAATTTACCTTTGGCAGTCTTATGTGCCCGAGAGTCTATTTGTCATAGACTTGTCTCGACGCATTTCTTGAAGCCGCTTTTCGCTGTTCATCCGCGACGCTGCTGCTCTGTTGCCTTTTGCAGGCGATGACAACTCGCTTTGACAGCTCCAGGGTAATTACACAAGCTTGAGTTATGTTTCCGACCAGACCAATTACCCTCGCGCCTGTAAAACGGCTCCCACGTTCGCTTCAGTACAGAAAGTAATGTACCCCTCTACGCGCACTAACTTGCATTTTCTTTACTGCGCTATCGCTACCATCGTTTACCTTTTTATCGTTCTTTGATTATTCTCTCAAACATCTAACGGATGTTGCGTTTTATACACGGTGTATATTATAGTATGTACTATGAAATATAATGTCAAATTTTCATGCTCAATTTTACGATTCTCCTATGTGATTTATATGACTATATGATATTAAGTGCAATTATATTAATTTGTATAACTATGTAAGCAATAATATAACTTCCTATAAATATTTTAAGGTACTTAGCATTAAAAGTACTTACATTTTGCTTCTGCAAATAATAAACTTGAAATTTATTGATACCCAGTTGATGATAAGACATACTTTGATACTAAATATTCAGTGTTTATTTCAGGAGGTGGGCGGGGGCGGGAATTGTTAAACGCCCCCGGAGCATGTCCAACTCTTCCCCTTCGGAGCATGTCGAGTCAAAAAAATATCAAAGCAAGATTTTCAATGATTGCCGCAAAATAAGCCGAAACGCAACTATGCAACGACAGCGTAATGAGTACAATTAAAAGACTATTCTTTATTATTTTGTACTTGTTTTACTAATAATATCTATTACTACATTTATTTTTAGGCTAAATTTAACCCCCACCCCGTACATTGCTATAACCATTTTACCCCGGGAGATTTAGGTCTAAAACAAACACTGGAAATATTAACTATTTATTAGCAATAAATATTTAGCTGTCATTATCTGTATATATATATATATATATATATATATATATATATATATATATATATATGAGCATTTACACTACTTTTCTACAAATTTTTTTGGGTCAAAAAATTCCCAAGCCTAATATTTTCAGGATATTTAAGCTAATTAAATGATAAATTTTCCCGCAAAATAAGCTTTTTTCATCAACCTAGAAAAAAGTTATGAATTTTGAGTTGTGTCAAACGGACCAAAATTGCGTACATATTTTAAATTACTTACTTCTTCATTTTTTAAAGTTTTGTAGAGAGAATATCTGAATATGATTTCATTTTAGTGAACGAACGACGGTCATAATTACAAATTGTCAAAAATTGGCATTTTTTAAGAAAAAGTCTTATCTTAAAAAATTCATAGCTTTTTTCTAGGTTGATGAAAAAAAAAAAATATTTGCAGGAAAAATAGTCCCAAAAATCGCTTGAAATTACCTGAAAAGATTTTAATAAATAATTCGTTCCAAAGACATAATTATGAAATAATTCATAACTTTCTTCTAGGTTGATGAAAAAAGCTCATTTTTACGGGAAAAAAACCATCATTTAATTAGCTTTAAATATCCTGAAAATATATATAAAACAAAAAAAAAATTAAATTTGACAATGTTTCTAGATTATACTTGTACTTCTGATAAAATTGTTAATTGTTAATGTTAATAATTTGAAATGACAAAATATTGAAAATTTCTAATGATTTCAAAGAAATCGACTAAAACCTGAGAAATTGTGATAAAGATGATCGCTTTGAGCATGAGATTGAAAGAAAGGTTAATGTTGATTGTAAGGTTTTGGGTTCTTTAGGTACTTTTGCTAGAAACGTTAATGTTTCCAAAGGAGCCCGTTTGAGTATGCACAATGCTGTTTTGGTGGCTATGTTGACGTATGGTAGTGAATGTCGATTTCAAAAAAATCGACTAAAACCTGAGAAATTGTGATAAAGATGATCGCTTTGAGCATGAGATTGAAAGAAGGGTTAATGTTGATTGTAAGGTTTTGGGTTCTTTGGGTACTTTTGCTAGAAACGTTAATGTTTCCAAAGGAGCCCGTTTGAGTATGCACAATGCTGTTTTGGTGGCTACGTTGACGTATGGTAATGAATGTTGAGTTTGGCTGCAAAAGCATAAAACGAAAATAAATGCTGTAAAAATGAGATTTTTAAATGGGTTATGTGGTGTACTGGAAGGAATCTAGTACGTAATAGATTAGTGTGTCATGAGTGTCAAATTGAACAAAAATGTTGTTGCAAAAGTTGGTGTTAGTCAGTTAAGAAAATTCGGTTATTTCGAGCCAATGTTTAATGAACGTTTGGTAAAAATAATATATGTGAATGATTTTGAAGGTATACGTTTGCGTGGATGTTGGATTAATAGATGGAGTGGTATGAAAATAGAAATAGAAGCGCAAGTATGAGAAGTATCATAAATGTGGACGAAGCTAGAATTGCTTGTCTGAATAGGAATGTTTGGATATAACTAATTTCGAGATAGTGAAAACAGTTTGTGCCACATCCTTTTGAGTACACGACGTGATTGTGTATGTAAATACGTATGTATTTATTGAAAACAATAAAGCTTCTAGAATTATCTAATTTTTCTAATATAAATATTTATTAAATGCTGCTTGAAAAGTCATTTAAATCATGTGAATAATTCTGCAATAAATTAATACATGAAATATTTAATTAGATATTAGCGACAAAGATTTTGAATACAGTTAGATAACTAATCGGTAATCGCAATTTGTATTGGCATTTTGCTCATTTTAACTAAGTTTTGACCCCATTATTCTTTTGCAGTGTGCGTTATTGCGTGGGCGACGCATTTTTAGTTTATTTTATTTTATTTTATTTTATTTATTTACTGTCAATATGCAACTCAATCTTACTTTGCTTTGTGTAATTTTGTTTCTATCAGTGTAATAAATTATATTGTTTTATATCGCAGGTGACGACATACTCTAAGCTATATTTGTGTTATTACTTATTGTTTAAAATTAAAGCTTTTTTTTGTCTTTTCTTATTGTCTGGTAGATTTAAATTTTATTTATAAGTGTATAGTAAGTTTACTTACACTTTATTATTACATTTTGTTTAAAAATATAAACATTTTATTATGTTTTGTTTAATATAGATTTTGTAAAACATTTTTGTATGCAAATAGATATCTGTTTATATCAAAATTCTAAAATTTAACAAAAAATAATCGTTTAATGTAAAAACTAAAAGAATTATTATCTCGCTTATGAGACTACTTTTACTAAGGTGCTTTAAAGTTTATCGACTCTTTTTGAGGTGTACTATCGGGGCGATAGTACACCTCAAAAAGAATACAGAGAAGACCTTAAATACCGAGTACTTATATAAAATAAAAATGATCAGTCAGTATTAAATTGCCATAATTTTTGAATAAATATTTATTATAGCTATAATTACTATGATTATTACGTACGCGAAAAGAAGATATAGTTTTAAAATATTTGGTAGAAGTAATAAATTGTGAATAAAATTGTTCAAAAATTATGACCGTTTAAAATGGGCATAAAACAGATAAATTTTGTTAACTAAATGATATTTTAATTAATTTTTATTTTTATTTTTGAATTATATTATTAAAATTTTTTGATCATGAATAAAATTTTGAATGTTACAGTCAGTCGTATCCAGCGTATACGAATTTAAACGTGTTTATTACGATCTTAATACATAAATATATCAATTATGTATATAACAAAAAATTCTTTGTAAAACTATTTACAAAAAGAACATCAATCACCGTGGAGGCACTGAGTTAAATAAAATTTTGATTTCATTAATTATAAAATCTCTAAAAAAAATTATGATCTAGTTATTTATTTGTTACCTAGAAACTTGTTTCTATGGTCTATTATTTACTGTAATGTCATTTGAATAAGTTTATCCTGATGAAAACGAGCGTTGTGTTTCGTCGAAATGCCGATTATAAATTAATTTTAATACAGAAGGACCATGTGATGTTGTATGCGCCTGAATGCGCGATTTTTTGTATGTTGTTCTTTCACACCGTACTATGTTGTTCGCTTTCAATCTACTTTACTACATGTAAATAACTAATCTGCACTTTCTTCTTCTGTCTTTGTTTATGTTCTGACACTAAAATACCTTACAGAAAAGCTAATGATTAAAGATGCCAAATCTCTTGTATCAGCAGCAGGAGTAAACTGCCGTTGGAAGTCTGTTTGCAGTGGTGATGTAGTTCTTCGTCGTCAAATCCGTAGTCAACTTTGTGCTGAACGTAAAGTTCGTATACAGAATTAATTTTATCCATCGCGAAGAGTTCAAATCATTCGTCCTTCAGCTGATGAAGTTGTTAAACCATTTACCAGAAGAAATGAAAATGTTTATGTGAAAAGAATTGCCGTTGAATAAGATATCCCGATAATTAAGGAATGAAATGAAAAGTTTACCAAAGTTACAAAAACTGCAGATGGAAAAACCGGACGTATCACTACATTATCGACAAAAACATATTGAAAATTATAAGATTTTGTAAATAAATATTGTATCATATTTGTATTAATTTTTAATATGTATTAAAATATAATGTTTGTTTTATTATTTTATATTTTATTACATGTAAATAAATATCATATTTGTTTTAGTTTTTAATATGTACTAAAATATATTGTTTGTTTTATTTTTTTAACCAATAAAAATTTAATAAACTTAGGGTCGGTATTTTTTGTTCTGGTTAAGCGCATGAATAACTAACCGAGTTTTTAAATTAACCAGATTTTAAATTCATAGTTAAATTTAATAGATAGAACATATAGAACACTTGTTAATGTAATCACTACACAAAATACAGAAAATGTGTCATTTTAATCAGATATTTAATTTAACCAATTACCGAATAATTTTAACAAAGATTTAAAATACCGACCCTTAATTAGCTTATTTTTTAAATTATTTTTTACTTAAATTATTCTTTCAATATTAGCTAGTTTTTTTCTATTTAATAAGATTAAATAAAAGATATAAATTTGAATTAAATAATTAACGAACTTGAAACCGAATTGAAACCCGAATAATAATATATTTTTTTAAAATGTAAATTTGATCAATTTGGAACATTGCTTAATTTTAAATTCAGGATCTATTTGAATATTCTAAATAAATTAATTTTTAATAAAGTAAAAAACTTTTGAGAACTTATTATAATTTAAAAAAAATATTCTAGGTCTAAGTTCTGTTATAATACAAAGTTTCGATTTACTACGCCTGAATCTTCTTCAGGAAAATAAAAGTTTTTTGTGTGGTAACTCAGCGTAATTAAATACAAGCATTTTAATTTTATTTGTGTTATATATATTTGTAATAGCTTTTAATATTAAATTGTAATTGCATTATTTTCTTATTAACATAATTTTTTCAATATTTTTGTCTGAATTTTATTTTGTACCTGGAACTTAATAAAACAAACTACATTATGACTGCAAAGAATAATATCACTTGAATAAAACGGCCGTCAGGAATGAGTCAAGTGTTTGGGTAATTGTGTGTTGCAGTAGGCGTCGACAAACAATACGTTATTCTATTACACCCTTAATATGAGTGTTATTCTTGTCACACACCAGTCTATCAGCGCTGAACCGAACGGTGGGGACTGTAGTGCCGAAACGGCTCAACCCTTTCTTTTTCCGACAACGACAACAATCTAATTATATTGATTGAATGACAGCCTGATTCATTAGATGTCATTCTTTCGTTTGCCAGAAGTAGGTAATTCAGTGCGAAGCTTCAACTGTTCGGCGAACGGCTCCACTGAAGGGTTTTGTTATCGAACGGCAGATGTCAAAATGTTTCGCGTTCTTCCATGCTTGTCAAAACAATAGATTTCACGCGGATATTATCTCCGACTGTGTTATAGCTTATTTTGCTAACTTTATCTTATCTTATTTAGTTCTCGAGATGATGATCAATTATGTTTTATCTATTTTTCCCCTGTCATAGTATTTATTTGGTAACAAGAGAATATGCCTTATAAAGTACCTATTTACTATACGTTTTAGTTATTCAGAGTTTTTCTGATTTAAAAATAATTATTAATAATTAAATAAATTACAGACCGTAAAAAAACGTGTGACTAATATTTTAACTAATATCCCTTTAGAACTAATTATACCATTGCCGACCTACATGCCCGAGCGGTTTAAGGCGTGTATCTGATACCGCTCGTACCCGTCAAGTCCTGGGTTTAAATCCTGCTTAGTGCATGTAAATTAGTGATGTCTTTGTATCGTCTAAATTAATTTGAAAATTGAATGAAGAGTGTGCTGGAATAAAAGTTTTAGTAGCTATGGCCAATATACATATGTATATAAAAATACACATAATATAATTATTATCATTGAAATTGGTAACTTATTGATGATGATAATATTATTATTAAAAAAGGTCAAATAAAAGTTATTTAGTATTACATGTACTGTATTAAACATATAAAATATATTTTTTGTTAAGATACTTTTAGTGCACAAAATTTTATTTTGTTTTATTAAACGCATAATTTGTTTTCATAATATTAAAAATATCAGTAACTTTCTAAATTCAACGATGTACAATTTCCATATTTTACCATGGAGTTTATTTAAATAAAAATATTTTATCATAAGATAATATATAATACAAAAATTTAATTTAATTAACATGAAAATTATATCTTATTCTTCCATAACATTTTTTATATGTAACTGTTATATAAGTACTTAATTTTTTGTATCTTTATATTTTATAAGTGTCTATATTCTGATTTTTGGCAACCAAGTTAGCAACTGAAAATGGTCGCAAAGTCATCTAGCAAAGTTTTATAAAATTTTATATGACATCATATCGGATCGGAGCAACTTTTCTGTCACAGACAACCAAAATGAAACAATTGCTCTCAAGCAGTTGTTTACTTTTGGTTGATAACTTTTTGGTGTTTGGCTTGAATATCTTTCGCATATCTGTATTTCACATTGAATATAATTTTGAAATTGCGCTATATATTGATAATTTACTAATATTTATTATTTATTTATAGCATTGAATTATTTTATTTAAATACTAATTATATTTATTTAATTTTACTTATTAATATTTTATTAACAAGAAAAAAAAATTACATGTTTATTTTCTTGGAAAATAAACAAAATTATTAATAAACAATAAAATTGTTATATATATATATATATATATATATATATATATATATATATATATATATATATAATAGTTTGAATAATTACACATCGAATTTAATTAGAAAATTAAATTAAAAATTGTCAACTGCCTCGTCTGGGACTCGAACCCAGGACATATAGGTCGCTAGCCTAATGCTCTGCCAACTGAGCTAACGAGTCAAGACGAGAAGGCAACAATTTTTAATCAATGTAAAGTATTCATATATATATTTTTAACCAAGCCCAGTAAACGTTCACTAATTCGCAAACATGAATACAAGGTAGATTTATTTTTCCTATGAAAGATATTAGTAATAATTATTCGTGTTTTTGTGTCCAAATGACAATTCATTCAGAATATAAATGTATATATTTTAGTTAGAATATTTATCGCGTGAAGCAGAGTATTAATTTAATAGTTTGAATAATTACACATCGAATTTAATTAGAAAATTAAATTAAAAATTGTCGAGTCCCAGACGAGGCAGTTGACAATTTTTAATTTAATTTTCTAATTAAATTCGATGTGTAATTATTCAAACTATTAAATTAATACTCTGCTTCACGCGATAAATATTCTAACTAATATATATATATATATATATATATATATATATATATATATATATATATATATATATATATATATAGTCCCTAATTTTAGTTGCTAGAAACTAGAAACTAAAATAGGCAGCACAGTTTTTACTCCATCAATTCAAGCTTAAGAAAAATCTATCGTGTAAACATACGATTACATGAGAAAAATCTACCAATTACTTAACTGTAGAACTAGCATCATTAAATGTCTACTATAAGTCGTCCTATGTAAACTTTCTATTTTATATTTATAAATTATAAAACCGTGAATATGAAACGTATCAGAAAAAAGTTTTGTATTCGCTGATTGCGCGACTTCTCTTCTCGTAGAAAGGGTTAAAAGACAGAGGGGTGAGCATAAATGTTGGGGTTGGACGTGGAACGTGGACGACGGACGGTGGAGGATAGTTTGGTCGTAGCTTCCGGTCAGTTTCATTAACTGGCCTGCTTGACAAATGGTAATTGGGATGGCCATTGGTCACTGTGTGCTTCGTGTTTCGTGCTCACAGGGTGTCCACTCTTTCTCTGTCATTTATAAATAATTCAACCGACATTCTTGGTCCTAGTCCCGCTCACTCGATGAACTGCTAACGGTTCATCATTTGTCAGCAAACGAACTCGATACGACCAGATACACTAACCAATACTTTGTGCTCTGTTTCATAATAGTTCTTATTCATTGTTGATTTGCTCAGTTATATATCTTTTTCAAGGAATAATTTAAATTACTTAAAATCAATTATTTCGCTTAATTATAAATTAATAATATTAATAATTAAATATATCAATTTTATATGCTTTACAAATTAATGTTATTTACTTTTAATAATTTCGATGCAGTGTTGGCAGTATTGTGTAATAAAATGATATCTGTCACCTATTAGCGATTTGGATTACTGGAGCTTTATGCTTATAGGACACATGGCAAAATTTAATTATCTTTCAGCTACATTGACACTGCAATTTTAGCAATAGCAGTAAAAATTTTATTGCATCTCAACTCTACTGCTAAAACCACAGGCTGAATGTACTATAATGATCATTAAATGTTAACCCTGTGTTCTACGCATTAATTTTGTAGAAGATTGAAAAAATGTTGATGAACATTGTTGAATATATACATATTTTATGTGGAAAGATAGCTGTAAAAAAGACAATTATACATAGAAATATATATAATAGCTAAAAAAATATTTGAATGTAATAATAAAAGTATAAAATAAAATACATATATGTCTTTATCTTGTTTAGTTCATACACAATATTGAAGCTTTGTGCTTCATTAAACATCAACAGAAATTCAAATAGTTTATAAAAATATATTATATAAAACAAATAATAATGTTTAATAGAAATACAATATCAGGAAGACAGAGCGTTGGCCATTCAAAAGGGACTGGACTCCATAAATACTTAAATATTGTTCATTTAGTCATATTGAAAGGATATTTTGACCGATGCCATGTTTACTGTTTTCTCACAGCATTCGTTTGATTTGATCTTGAATTTAAACTGATATTAATTTTTTTTGTTATTCAAAAAGTTAACATGTATACTTCAAATTATATCTCAATTGTTCTACAAGTGACAAAAATGACAATACTATAAGCGTGTTTTATCTTGTCATATTGCTAAGAAAATAGGTTTAGCAATGTTTATTATGGTGATCATATGACAAAAGTATGTCAAAATATTCATTGTATCAAAAAGTAATTTCAAAATATATTTTTTTTATTATAAAAGAATTTTTTTTTTAATAGCTTTGCCACACTCGAAAATTTATTATTTTATTTAACACATTTCATTAAAATCGTTAGAGCCGTTTCCAAGATAGAATTTACAAACACAAAACACATAAATATATAAATTTGTAGTAAACAGGATTAGATTTTCATTACATATATTAATTATTGTTGTTATATTTTTACAAGATATACTACGTTCAATACTCAACTTTAAATGTAACTAATATAACATTATTTTTTTCTAATGTAATTATTTCTTTTTTTTTATAAACATTTATTGTAAAGTTGGTATAATATGTATTATACATTTTTATCATTATTCTGTAATATTTTTGTCTTGTAATTGGAATTCTTTTGTTAGGCAAATAAATAAATAAATAAAATGTTGAAAGATATTGTAGAACCAGTTGCATAAAATTTAATTAAGTTAGTTAAGTGTTTTCAATTTTGAATAAGTGATTTGCATAGTTAATCACTGACTGAGTTAACAACATTAGTTTTTTGTATGTATGTACAAATCAGTGAGATTAATATACTTGTTTGCGAACTTTCATTCAGAAAACAATAAAAGAAAAATTGAAAAATTTGTTTTTAAAGTACAATGATATAAATTGCTTTTTTTTAATTTTTATAATAAAATAAATTTTTATCCGTTCCACATTTGTAATCGTAATATTTGTATATTTTATATATTAAAGCGGTAGCTAAATATGTAAAAGTAAAATAATAAAAATAAAATTATGAATTAAACTATAAAACTTGTTGACATGTGATAAAATTTTAAATGCTTATATTTCCAGCGCGATGAAACTATGCAAAAAATATGAGAAAAAGTTAATTTAATATATGGTGATTAAACTGTGTAGTTTTTCTAGTAATTAATTATAATTTTTTACTTTTTTATTTTATAATTCCGAGCAATAAAACACGTGTTATAACGGAGAAACCGTAACGCAATAAAAATTTTCCTTGCTATATTTTTATTGCTAATTTAATTACATTGAAATTGCTGGTGTCAACTAATTATTACTGCTTAGGTATTATTAAGAAAAAATTAGATTGAGCTGAGACTGCAACTGACATGAAACCAAACTCTTCGGTGTTTCATGTTTTGTAGTTATGTTATAGGTACGTAGGTATGCGTTCGTAGTTCTTAGATAGACTAGAAGAGAATGTTTTGTAACTAATTACATGTATGTGCGTACAATTGAAGTATGTTCGAGGAATTGTAATGCATGCAAATTTTCCGTTGTCACAGTCACAGTCACACTAATGCAAGAATTTCAACACCATCTTTTGCGTTTAATAAAACTTGGCAATATTGGAAAATATATTTCTCGGAGGTTCCCAAAAGCTCTGCATTCATATACATATATATATATATATATATATATATATATATATATATATATATATATATATAGTAAAAAAATAACGCTTGTTGGCCAAGATATAAAAAAATAATGATCAGAATGAATAAATATTATTAATTTTTTGTCAATTCCTTCGTCTGGAAATCGAACTGAAAGGTCCTGAGTTTGATTCTCAAACAATAGTGTTGACAAAAAAATTTAAATTAATTTTTAATATACAGTATGTCTGAAAATGTTGGCAACAAATGGGCAATTTTTTTATTATTAATTTTACAAAAAAAAATATTTTTCATAAAAATCTCTGCATTACATATAAATCAATAACCAAGATTCAAATTCGTAAAATATTTAGTGGTATACAAGGAAAATAAAAAAATTATGCTGAAGAGTAAAGTGCTTTTAAATTTAAATACAGTACAAAATGTCATTTGAAATTGTTGATAAAAATTAAAAATTATGTTCAAATTTAGATTCATGGCTTTCTAATAATTAATTAATAAATTTAAAGTAAGAAAAAAAACTACTGAGTAATTTAGCATTTGTTGGATTATTTATTTTGCAAATCATTCCTACAAATTCAGTATAAATTTTCAAAAAAGAACTTTATAATTTTACGTACATTCTTGTTTTTCCATCAGAGAAAAAAAAAAAAAACGAAAAATATGCTTACAGATATCAGAAAAAAATGCGCAGAAAATAAATTAATTAACCTAAATCCAGTATATTTGATAGTGGTAAATTGGTTCAGAATGAAGTCTTGTTATATCTACACCGAAAAAAATTAGGCAATTTTACATGAAAACTTGAAGCAACAGATTTGCACCAGTTCAATATGTAAATTTACAGATGTCAGGATTTTTACAAAATATATGTAACCTTATTTACAGATATTTTAAAGAAAATTTGTATATATAATAAAAATAAAATACGTATGTAAGTAATTACTTACTTTATCAAAAAAACAAAAACAAACATATATAACATTATAAAATTATTTTATACGATCTATCAATTTCATGCTTAACTTAATTCATTTATTCACACAAGTGAGTTTTTCTCTCTTTTTTTTTTCTTATTCTCATTTTTCTATTATCTATTTGTTTACATGCTATGTATTTTTATTTAGTGTTCTCCCTGATGAAGCCAACAATTTTGGAGGAGAAATATTGAATTTACAACAAATTGAATAAATATAACTGATTTATTACTCAATATGTACCGCATATCTGTTATCCACTGAATTTATATATATATATATATATATATATATATAATATTTGTATTTATATTCAAGCAATAAAAATAAAAGCATTACAGTACAAGATTTATTAAATAATTTTCTTATTATGCATGGATAAGTTATGCCAAAATATAATATAAAAGAATATTTTTAGCTATATATCTATAAATAATATGTGAATATGTCTGAAAATATATCTGACAGGTTGCCGGTTTTGTTGGTAGTGAAATGCATGCTATATTCAATTACAGAAAATTCATACATTTTTTTTTTGAAATAGTTGGGCATTTTGGAACGATAATAATAACACTGTATGCATCTCGTATAAAAAGTAAATTTTTACTACTAAATACATAACAATTGTAATAAATAAAATGCATTATACAATGCTATTGTAAAATAAAAATAGATACGAAACAGTTTGAGAAGAACTGCTATATAGATTATTATAATACAAGCCGACCGGCATGTCAACATTATAATATGAAACTCGTAAGGTATGTGCGTTTAAATGTTATACAAGTGTGCTTAGTTATTTTTAATGTTCGTAATTAAACATTAAGTACAGTCTAGAATGCTAATGTGACGCGAACGCGGTCTTAGTGACTGACTCCAACTCCGTCTCCAACTCTGGGAAATACTTGTTTATATACAAATAAGAAATGTTTACATCTTTTATAGAAAATTTGCATACTTAACCATTTACGTTGTATCTTTACGCTATATACGATATAAGTGTATCTAGTATGCTCGCTCGCTGATATAAGGAAGTGAACACATTTTAATGGATTTCATTTAAATTATTTTTTATCACAATCAATAATGCAATTTTGTGTTATTTTTCATCTAATTTTTTATGGGAATTATTCTTACGCATTAGTTTGGAAATATATATACCTACATATATCAATCGTGTCATGTAATAAATAAAGATGCTGGAACGAAATAATTGTGTATGTTATAATAATAAGATATTTATTCCCTTACCCAATTCCTAAATTAAAAAAATATTTTTATTCAAAATAAGTCGCAATTAAAATGTTTATATTTAATTTGACTATGTATAATAGCAAAAACAAAAAAGTGGTAAATTCTCTACATTGTTGATAATTATACCACCTTCTGCGTATATATGGAAATTAAACTATAATTGTATTTTGATAAGAAAGCAGCATGAGCGAAAAACGCGTTCCATTTCTAAAAAAAAAGTACCGGAACAACGTTCCAAACCGTTCCGGCCCTATGACACCATTGATATATATATATATATATATATATATATATATATATATATATATATATTTTTATTACAAAGCGGTTTAATTGAAAAATAGTTACAAATTGTCAATTTTATTACTATGCAGCAATATTTAATCTAATTGTAAGGCATTTTAATGCATGTGTTATAAAGCTCATTAATTTGAAACAAATTGAAAAAAAAATATATTTTTTTTATGTTTTAATATAATTTTAACGAAATAAAAACACCATATATGGCACAAAATGTATTTTAATTTTCAATAAAAAAATAAAATATATGCTAAATTATAATTGTGAAAAATCTGCTGTGGTCTCCACAGAACCGACCGTCATCATATTAAATAAATTTATGGAATAGAAAAATTTGTAACTAAAAACAAAACTGTCTTGACATAAATATGCTACTTATTTATAGAATTATATATACCTAGCATAGAAATATAAAAAACTAAAAAAAAAATTAATTAGCCGTATTGAAAAATGTTCCAAATAAAAGTTATTAGCTACTACTTGTTTACCAACTTTTGTTAAATAATTTTTTTCGAAATATGTCGTTCTTGTGAAATATTCGTAAAACACATAAATGTGACAATAAATCACTACTTTGGGTTGACAAATGTTTAGCAAGAGTTGATCAAATTGAGAGGTTGAGCCGAAATAATAAAATTTTATAACAATCCATTCAGTCGAAATTGCTCTACATATGTGTCCACAAATCGACAGACGGACATTAAGCTAAGAACAGTTGATTCGTGTTACTATAAACTTAATTCGTGCTTATCTGTAAAAATGTCGATATGTCAAATTTGGTGTAATTACAATACTTCCCTTATCATATGTAATATGCCGATTGGTAAAAAAAGAATATATTTAAACTCGCCAAAGAAAATAAATTTGTTATGTGAAAGTATGACACGTAAGATCTAAACCATTACATGTAAATACTGATATGCACATATTTTCTTGTGGCATATTATGTATGATATATTTAATTATACATGTGTTATATAAAATATTTTGGCGCATAATAGGTATTACAATATATTGACGTCGCATAATAATATATGTTTAATTTAAAACCATTGAATATTGAATGTTTGGAATGTAATATTAAATTTCTGGCCACAATTTCAATTCATAATTTCTTTTTTTTTTTGTTAATAATTAGCTTCTAAAACTAGTATTATTTCAATTCTTGTTCTAAAGTTTTCTGATAAAGAATATTTTTTAAATAAATATTTACTTCACCTAAAGTCGACTTCAAGCCGTTAAAATAGCATCGATTTTAAATTCTAGTAGCATAATTATTATAGCTGTCAATAAAACGATACTTTTTTGTCAATTTTTCAATTTTCTAATAGCAAAATTATTTGTTGTTTGCCAATAAAATCATGCTTTTTTGTCGGTTTGAAGTCGACTTTAGTTAAAATGTTTATTATGAAACCGGGCGTAAGCAATAATTACTTATAATACATTAATTTTATTTAAATTAGTGTTCGGTATGATTACGCTTGATGTTAATTTTGTATAAACAAAAATAACTAAACGAGTGAGATAGTTATCTAGTATCTAGTATCTAGTTATCATGTATACAATTTTTAAATTACTGTTGAAAAATAAATTGTTAGAATAAGTGCATTCTATTTAACTTTTAGATTGTTATTAAAACCGAATATTATGCGATTGTACAAATATAATTATGATAAAGGCATGACTCTCGAATATTGATGCTATTTACATGAATAAAACTATAGATAACACCAGTGGCGCAGCCAGGATTTTGTCTTGGGGGGCCCCAAGGATTTTATCTTAGAGAAGTAAAAAAAAAGCAAATACTAACCAGATTTCCACTTTATCTTACATGAATCGAATAACTAATAGTTTAAAATAATGAATGTTGGCTCAATATTTTAAGATAAATAATTGTAGCATTAGAAGTGACTGCTGAATATATGACTAAACGAATAAAAATTGTGCTAATTCTGCTAGCCTTTGGTTGCGCCACTGGATAACACTCTCTTGTCTGTAAAATCTGTCTTTCTCACAAAAATATTTCTGTTGTTCATATGTAAAAATATCAAAAACAAAAATCTCATATTACGCACTTACGCAAAACCTAAATCTAGGAAAATACTTAACTAGTCATGGTCTTATAAGTTATGAACTAAATTGTTTATAATAAAATGTCAAAAGTTTTTAAATTTATTATTCTGAGGGTCTGTTTTATGACCCATCGCAAATTATCGGCAAACCACTTAAAAATTGAGTAAACAATTAGATTAGAAAAGTATTTTTTGCATTAGAATTTGTTTTTGTTATATACATAATAATGTATATACATATATCTGATTCTTTTATTAGAACAAAAATTTAAATACAATTGTCAAAAATTTAATTCAAATGACTAAATATTTTAAACCATCTGCACTATAAACTTTCTTTTCTAGAAGAAAATATAAATTTCTAATATACTACTTTGTTATCAGATTTTCTCTGTCTCTTGTCTAATTGTAAGATAATGCAGAAGATAAAGTAACAATTGAATGGATGTTTGACATTTATAAACTTACATATAACAAGGCATTTGTAAAGTAGTTGAATTTTATGAAAAAAAAGTGAAAAAATGTAGGTGAAAGTTAATCAATCACTCTAACGAAATAATAGTTAACAGTGTAACTGTCAGATAGTGGCCGATATAGAGAGCCACCTACCTTTGCAGCAGCAATAATACCATATAGCATTAACACAGTAACAGCAGCGGCAGCCGAGTACTTATGTAGGTAGTTCTTGAACGCAGAATGGAAAAGAAGCATATAGATGGAACACGACGACTATGGCAGAGAGAAGCAAAAGCAACAAACGCGACGCGGCTTCCGCGAGAAGAATCGGAGAACCCAAGACCCGGTTCAGCTTGGCTCGCTCGGCTAGCTGGCGAACTGTATCCCGGCAGACAGGTCGTTAATTTTACGGAATCACGACAGTCGTTCAGTCACGTCGTTTTAAACACTTAGTGGTTTTTTGCAAGTGTCGTTACAGTGACGTGAGCAACGTGTTTCAAACAATTACTAAATTTAATTAAAACTGCGCTTAAACATTTCCTAGCGGGAGTCATCTATCACTAGCAGGGCCCAAGTTTTGCATTTACATTCTCGCTCGTCGCTTACGGTTTTTAACGGGCCCCCATAAAAGAACCAAGATACGCGCCGCACCGTGCCGCGCCCGCTAAGCGAACTTTCTTTGCAACTTGTCCCGTTTCATTCTAACCCTTTCGAAACAGTCGAAATCTCTGAATCGATGGCAAACGCTATTGCTCTTCAAACAACTCAATCAATTTGACACTATTTTTTTTTTTAACAAAATTTGCTTTGATAATTTATAACTGATAACAAATCTATATATATATATATATATATATATATATATATATATATATATATATATATATATATATATATACAAATAAATTATCTATTTAAAAAAACCCGCGTAAAAGGTACGAATTTTTTGTCACAGAGTTGGTTAGATTAAGTTATATGTATGTTTTTGTAAATAATTTTAATATTGTTACGGTAAGGGTGGAATAGTACGTTTAAATATTATATTAAACAGTTGTTTACTTAATATAATGAGTAAATCACATTTAGTTTTAAAAGAATATATTCATTACATTTGTATGTATAAACACATTAAGAATATAATGCATTGTTATTAAACATAATCGAAGCAAATATTTAGATACTTCAAATTAGATTGCTGACGTTGATTTTTAGCAAACAAAATTACTTGTGTATAATTCAGTAGATAAAATAGTTCTTTTTTTATTATATATATATATATATATATATATATATATATATATATATATATATGTTACGCCCCAATCGTAAAATTACCCCGATGGTTAACTGGCTTTTTTTTACTTGTTTTATTTGTTGGCTTAATTTTTGCTGCAATAAGTTCATGAATTAGCAAACATTTGTCCAGTTCACAAACGGGACAATTGGAATATAATATATATTTAAAAATTAGCAATATTAAGGGTTTAACCTGTGAGCGAAAAAATTATAGACATCATCAGTTTGTTCGTGCAGATTTGTGACTACATAGTACATTTTATTTGAATTATTTATTATTATTACACATATATAATCGTATTTTACAAAAATCAATTAGTGTTTCTATAATAAAAAAAAATTGTAGTTAATTAATAATTTGATATTAAAAATGACTAATTGTTTTGTGTTTTTTACTTATTTTTGTGATCGTAATAATAACAATACTAAAATTTGGAAAATATAGTTATATAGATTTGTTCTTCGTTAATATACAGTAGTTTTTTATTTTTTTATAATTAATATAATGTGAGAAAAATAAATTATTATATTACATATATTTTTGTCCTATAAAATACAAATGATACGATAACCTTAAAAGTTTCTGGAGAAAATATAAAGTTGTACTCCTATATATTTCGATTTAAATCATTTTTTAATTAAAAAATTTAATTACATTGTCGTCGATGTTCACACACAACACACCAAGGAACTTATAATTATAGAACACATTTTTTAGTTAATATCTTAATTATTTATTACCTGACAATACCTGACAATATATTTAATAACACTTTAAACATTTGATCCAAAATGATGGTTATGTTAAAATATATACCTACATATCGTCAGTCAATTTCTTGTTTTTTCCATATCACAAAAACTTACTTTCGAAAACTTTCTGAACTGAATTATTTATAGTAAGGATATGGAACCAATTAGAATTTATATTTCCGAAACTGTTAAAATTATAACTTACACGATTGTTTAAATAGACAGGAAACAAACAAGTATTGTCAAAATTTGCAATAACTAAATTTTACCAAAAATGGCGTTGGAACAAACCGAGGAACAAACAAGAAATCGATTGACGACTTATTTAAGTTTGCAATAAAATAAATTTATTTTATTTTTAATATTACTTTAATTATTTAGTCTTGTTTTATACGAAATAACTGATATTGCAGACTCGATTTCAGTTTTAAGACAATATAACTGTCATAAAACAGAGGCAAACAATTGAATAAGAAAATTCAACAAAAAAACGAGCTTATAATATTAGTCATTGAGACATTACTTATCAAAGAATAAAATATGACTATTTTATTGTAGGAATTATTTCAACTATCATACATATTTACCTAGTTTATTTGTAGAAAATATTTTACAGTAAATTCAGAATAGTAGCGGGGCAATCAGACTAACTCAATTAGACAAGAAACTGTTCAGTTTCTTGAGCAATTAGCCGCAGGTAGTCGGTATATAATCGTGTCTGGTCGTATGCGTATTTATAGTAATGTGTGTAGGTACACTCGAGTGAATACAAATGAAATTCAGATGCGTAATGCGTGTACCCATGTACCAAAGTCTGGTCTAGGAAAACAGTGTGCTAGTATTGTGGAGTGGAGTTGTAATCAAGCCCTAAATGAACATTACTCTCACTCTATACATTATATGTGTAATTGTTAAATTCTAACTTGTTACCTGACGTAACGTATTAGTTTGCTAAATGTTAATTGCTTTGGCTTTGGCTAACTATAAAGTGCTTCGCAAATTTTTATTTTATTATACTGGTATCGTCTAGGACAGAAATATTATCTACAATAGAAGAGAAATTCTGCTGTAACTATTAAATTCTTATGTAATATGTACATGTACATTGATTCGATATATTTATCTCGAAAATTCTACAAAAAATTTTAGTATTATAATAGATTAATTTTCGCTTCTATAAAACTTTATCTAATATACGCAATTTGTTACACTATATGAATAACTTATAATATATGTCAATTTTTATTTTATGACATTTAAATAAATGAATTTTAAAAAAAAATAACAAGATAAAATTATAAATTCAATTTATCATATTTTTAAAAAATTAAGAACATTTGTGGACCTCAGCGGAATAGTGACAAATACGCCACCTATTGATAAAAAAATTAACTTGTAGAAAGAATGACTAATTACATGCTGCAGTCCATTCAGTTATTTGTCAAATATTATATATAACTATCCCCATTTGAAAACATTGGACGCCTAGTCATTACTGGGTATTTTTAATCTTTAAACGGCGTTATCTCAAATTTATAAAGTGAAGTATTCGTTACTATTCCACTGAAATAATTATAAGACATATTTCTTACACATAAATTACGTTGCAATTAAAAATTTTTTTATATAATAATAGCTTTTTATTATATAATTCTTTCCTTTTAATACAATTTAAATTATATGTAATTCCATAAAAAATATCCAATTATTATTTTATTTTAATTACAAATTTGAAAACTATTTTTTTAGTTAATTTTAGTTATATTTAATTTTGCGCAAAGATCTACTCCTAATTTTTTACCATAATTTCCATTTTCTGCTTTGGGTAGCATATGACAGAATTTGATTTTGTGACTAACATATTTTTCTTCTCTTCATCTGATTTCTGCTAGTCTTGCCACATTGTAATTCATATTTTCTGAAGCATGTTCCAGTTCCGTTAATCTATCGTGTGATAGTAGTGTTCTTGTATTTAAAGAGCATATTTTTAGTTAGTATCTAATATCTGGTACGTTTTGTTTTTCAAGAGAAAACATTTTAATATATTATTATATTATATTTTTTTGACTGACATGAATAAAATTTCAAAATAATTGTAATATAAAAACTACGCGGTATTCTAGCAATGGCAGTAATTTGTTCTTTTTGTATTTTAGACGCGTTGCCGTGTTGACGACTTGCTTGTTTCAAAAGCAATATTGTAGTTGGCAACAAACTAAGCGTTGTCGTAGCAACTTGTTATTTCTCATTTGCAAATAAAACTACAGGAATTGTAGAACTACATAAATGCATTGCAATGGGCGTATACAATGTGCTACATTTACTAACCAATGACAGGTTCATAAGTGACACATTTCATTATAGTCGCAGAAAAATATATACTAAACTAATCAGAAATAACCATTACTATATTAAAATTTGGTACGTGTAAACATTAAGATTAAACAAATTGTTTTATTTACTTAAACTAAACTTGCATTATTTAAAATGATATAATAAAATTGATTTTAATACTGTTTTATATTTTACGCATTATGATAACATTAAATAAGAATCTGTATTCTGAAATCGAATTTATTTGTGTACAGACAGACTCTTGTTGAAGGAATTCCCATCTAGTCGAGAATTTCTGTCGACGTGAACTAAACTCTGAACATTCTCGCGTTGACAAGTGACAGATTTCGCCCCTAAGCGTGAGATGGTCGTATTGTTGGTATCTTAGACGTGGACATCTGCGAACATAAACTGCTGCTCGAGGCAAAGGACCACGTAGGTTTACATCATTTCAGCCAGTTTCATGTTGTTTGTCCCTTTCTCTTTGTAGGTCCGTCGTCCGATGTCTTGCACGCCATTCGACACCCTTTGCTCGCTTGCCCCTCACGTGACCTATGACCCGTGTCCAGGGTTTCTGACCCCTGTTAATTGCTGCTGCATTTACACACAAACACTGAAATTAGAGTTTGTCTAGCAAAAGAAAAAAGTTTAGCAAAATATCAAGTTGCCTTATTTAAATTGTTATAAACATATATTTGTGCTTTGTGCTTGTATCACATTAAAGATATTCAATTTATTTATAAAGTTTTATTATATATGTTTATTATTTTTTTAATTAAATTTTAAAAATAAATATAAGCAACATAGTCTATAGTTTTATTAAATTTAAACTATTCGAACACGTTCAATCAAGGTAGACAGAAATTTGGTGAGGACAAGAACAATTATTTTGCGTAGAACACCTTAAGCAATATGAAAAGTTCTGTCAGTTATTTTTATTCAATTTTTAAAATTATTAATGATATAAAAATTAATGTAAATTTGTAAGTATCTATTTGTTATAGACAAATCTGATGGTGCAAACCATCTTCAATTGCGTTTTTTAATAATTGATAAGTAACTTGCAAAATTAAAAAATAATCAATTTTTATTTTGTGTTATAACTTAAAAAATAATCAATTTTTATTTTGTGTTATAATTGCGTTTTTTAATAATTGATAAGTAACTTGCAAAATTAAAAAATTATCAATTTTTATTTTGTGTTATAATAATAATAAAAAATCATTTATATAATTTATTTGCAAAAATATGCAAATAAAGATTTACAGCAGAACAAGAAAAATGTTTTAAACGTACTATAAAAATATTACTCCTATTTAAGTTTTTTTTTATAGAACAGTAAATTTTTGATTTTTAATGATCTTATTAAAGTTTTATAAAATTACTAATTAAATTTTCTGTTTTCTTGATTTATTTACAAAAATATATATTTAAATAGCGATAAAAATTCAATAATGCGTTTTTGCAAATATTTACTAAATTATACGAATTTCTGAAACAAAAATAATGATTATTTAATTAGACCATAGCATAATTTATGAACGCGGTAGAATGAGGTAGAGACTTTTTTTTTTTAATTTTCTAAAAGCACATCGGACGTGATTTGTTATGCGTGCGCCTGGACATATTTGTGAAGGGGTAAGCAGTGAGTAGCGAGCAGCTAGCAGTGCCCGATGCTCCCAGTAAGGTCGCTTAAAACATTGATGAATCCTCACCAGAAATAAAGTCGAAATCAATACACGTTACGTTACGGTTAGGTAGAGTACGTGAGGCTGTGAGTGTGAGTGGATGGCGATGCTGAACATCGAATAAAAAACTTCACGACCGGTCCCGGGAGAAGCGCAATTATCGTCCGCCGTAACATACGTTCTCTACAGCGCGCGGCGCGGCAGGCAGCGCAGCTTGTTCCTGCTTTTGCTCCTACTCGCTCCCGACCACCAACCGGCTTCCGCTGCGCTGTGCCGCGCCGCCGTCGCCGCCGCCTGTTTGCCTTTATCCCATTTTTGCGGTGTTGTCTGCGATGTAAAGCACAGTGACATATTGATATCGTGTTTATATGCCAATAAAAACACCGCGAAACGTTTCATAATGCATCGCTGTGTCGGGCAGCATTTAAAGATTCATTCACGCTACGACCGCATTGCAATACCTACTGTTGCCATCATTATTTTTAGCACACAATTAGATTAATTATATACTTGTTCAAGTAATTTTAAATTATATGGGTTTACTATTTAGATATTTTAAGCATTCATACACGGCTCTTGACAGTGTAGCGTGGAAGGTCAAAATAGTAAAACAGAATTGGTTTTAAAATTGGTTTTAACTAATATCGGTTTTAAAACAAAGTAACTGCCATAAGTGCAGGACTTAACAAATGAACTAAAACACATAATAACCGAATTCGTAATGTCAGCCAGTGTTCTTCATTTTTTACTAAAATGCACAACTAAAAAATTTAATTTTAATTTCTTGGAACACATTTTAATATAAGTAAATATTAACTGATCAATTTTCCAATTAAATCAAGTTATTCTTTTATAGCTTTATAATTCTTGCAGAAATAACATTAAAATATTTTTTTGTTTTGCTAAAATTTTACATATTTTCTAAAATTTGTATAATATATAAAATTGCACAAATTTGGATTGGTTTGAAAAATCTCATAATTTATGAGTACTGCTGTAATTTTTGCTATATATTATTCTTTAATTATACATAATTAAATTGTGTTATTTCTTTGTATTTAAGTTAGATTTTATTCAGACTGCCGTTTTAGTTTCAGTTATAAGCATAAGGGTAAGTATTCGAACAATCCAAACCTTACGCATTATAATCTGTAGAATGTTTTGTTCACTTTTCTTACTATATTAGCAAAGTTTAAATTTATAGCTAATAGTTTACATATAGAAAATTACATCAAAAATATTGATAACTTTTATAGGTATTGGTATTAGTAGTGTGAGTGGAACTTGAGTCGCGACAAGATCGAGTGCCTGTACTTGGCTAAGGGTAGTATGTGTGAGTGTGTGTGTGTGTGTTTGTATGTGCCATCCTTAATCATGGCTATTTTCCCCCAGCCGCACGTTTCGTGGTTAAGAGATTCCATCATTCCGATCGCTGTGGCACTCCTGAGGGCCGTCCCAGCCGTCCCAGCCATCCCAGCCATCCCAGCCATCCCGACCCGTCTCGGTCGCGGCTGCACGCTTGAACTATGGTCACGCTGTTACGGAATAGACAACCGACTACCGACTACCGACTACTATCGTCTGCTACCGACGCCGACGTCCATCGCCGACGCCACCCATTTAACCAGCTGAACACTATACTCTCCACCGACTACCCATTCTTTTACTCATTACCATTTGCTCCATTTCTATATTGACGTCACCGTACTATTGTTGCGTCGCTTCCATATTTTTATATTATGCAATCTTTCTATTAATTCATGTAGAACTGATGTATTTCGTGTATATATATATATATATATATATATATATATATATATATATATATATATATATATATATATATCAGCATTATAAAACATATCAGAGGCTGAGAAAGATAGTGGTTAAGTTATGAGACACATTAAAAAAAAAATGTTTTGAGTTTGTTATAGCAAATTTATAACATTAATTTTTTTGGTATTAAAAGTTTGAGTAAAGTATGAAATTATTATGTTTTTAAATGAAAATTAATTTTAATAATAATATTAATAATGGAGATACGGGAAACAAGAATAGCTCCAATTATAAAAAAATCTGCTGTAGCCGCCACAGAACCGACTGTCATCGTATTGAATAAATTTATGGAATAAAAAGATTATATTACAACTACTGCAGTCATGGTAACTAAACTGTCTTGACATTAATATAACACCTATTTACAGAATTATTATATCATTAAAATATTAAAAAAAATTATGAAATAAATATTATGCCGTATCGAAAAATTTTACAAATAAAAGTTGTTAGTTATAACTTGTTTGGCAACTTTTGCAAAATATTTTTTTTCGAAATTTATCTCTGTTGTGAAATATACGTAAAACACATGAAAGTGACATAAGTAAATTACCACTTCCATTTGGTAAATCTTTACCAAAAGTTGATCAAATCCACATCCGAAGCTTAAATATGAATTTTTATAACAATTTGTTTAGCCGAATTTGCTCTACAGTTGATTCGTGTTACTATAAGCCTAATTCGTGCTTATCTATAAAAATCTAGATATGTCAAATTTGGTATAATGAAAATACGTCCCTTATCATATGTGATATGACGGTCGATAAAAAGATTGATTAGCACCACTGTGATTCTTAATCCCCTCACAGTAGCGTCCTGGACGTAAAATGGGGTAAATCTACTACCATTTAGAAAAACTCATTTTTAATATAATAATTTATTTTGAAATTTATCTTTGACACAATGAGTATTAAAAAACTGCTGGATATAGTTTAATCACCATGACAACAATACCAAATATCACTATGTAATACGGTAACAATTTCTCTAGTTTTCACCTGGAATCTCCAGTTTTCAACCATTTGTCTACAGTCAACAATTTCTCCTGATATTCTTAATTGGTTAACAACATTAATTATATTATGAATATTATTATAATTAATATCGTCATTTTTGTAAATACCAGCATTTTAATTTATAATATATCATTCAATATATATATATTATTTTTTGGACGAAAGTTTTGTACTACACCATGCAGCATTGTATAACTTTAGAAATAACTTTACTGAAGGGGGTTCAATCTTTCTTTAACATTCTTAGCTCGATCTTTTTAATATTACTAAATAATAAAAACACAAAAACGTAAGTTTAAGAATATGAACCATATTATTTTATATGTATATTTTTTGTCTATTTGCAAATAAAAATATTTTCAATGTAACAGAAGCAGTTAAGTCTCAATTATATACTTAATCAAAAATAAATAATGGTAGGTACCAGAGCCATTTGGATTCTTGGGCAAACCAGTGTGCTGGGGTCCCTACTTGAACCACTCACAGATATTAAATTTAAATGGCTTTATATTACTTAAAATTAAACAGCTTTAGATTGTAGTTCCATATTAATAATTATTAATAATCGACGTTTCGACGAACTCAACATACATCTTCATCAGGAAAAAGATACAAATAATATATATATATATATATATATATATATATATATATATATATATATATATAATATAAGTGAGAATTAATGGTTGTAGAGTGTCCACCACCAGCCAAGTGGAGAGTCCCTGGTTCGATCCCAGGTCGAGGTGATATGAGTTTTTTCATTTTCAGTTTAATAGTTATTTCGTGCTTATATTTGATATACTCTGATATATATATATATATATATATATATATATATATATATATATATATATATATATATATATATATACAGTCGATTCCGCTTAATTGGGACACCGCTTAATTGGGACAGCCGCTTATTTGGGCCAAATCTCAAAGAACAGAAACCAAACCAAGGAACCAACAGTAAATTTACATGTTTAATTGGGACAACATTCCGCTTAATTGGGACAGTAAATTTAAGATCACAGTATATATTATGTTACAAATATGTATTCAAAAGAAAAAATATTTACAAAAAATTTAATATGATACGCTTCATATCTTTTTGATTCACAACATGGAAAATTATATTTAAAAAACTAGCAAATATGTATCAATTAATTACATTAGTATCGCGCGCTGTGAACTTTTTTCCCAACACATTCATTCACGTATGAAATACGGACCCACGCGCGCTCAAAGGTTAATGTTTACCCTTGCGTCGGCGTTAAAGCTGTGAGAGTCTACCCTGCTTTCTCAATCGTTACGTATTCAGTTATGATTCAGTTACCACTACACCTCGCGCGTGGAAGGTTCGTTATTTATTATTTTATTTTGGAATTTATTATTATTTTTTCTTAAAAGTTTATATTTTTTTGGTTATATGTAGTTTATAATTTTTTCCAAGAATTTATAAAATAAAATTATTAAAAGAAAAATATGGATTGCTTAATTTTATGTAAAATTCGGTTAATTGGGACAGCCGCTTAATTGGGACAAAATGCCCTAGTCCCGATGTGTCCCAATTAAGCGGAATCGACTGTATATACTAAATAAATAGAACATAGACACAAGTTGTTAGGTAACAAAACAAGTAACTATATAATAAAGTTTATAAATTTTTAATTAAAGAAAGTCACATTTTATTTAAATCAGTGTCTTGACACTGATTGATGTTATCTTTTTTTTTATAAATTTCTATTGCTTCTCTAAAGCAGTTTTATTTTAATATAATTAGTTCTGAAAGATTTTTTACAATCTAGAATTAATTGAATATTTTTTGAATATTGAATATTTTATTCAATGGCAAGTCAATTCACAACACAAATTATTATGGCGCCCCTATGCTCGTGGGGCTCCCGGACAAGTGTCCAGCGGGCCTATGCGTTAAGACGGCCCTGAATGGGACAGATTGTCGTACAGTATATGTAGCTTAAATAATTCGAGCACTATTCTAGGTGAAAACCACAAACCTGACGATAAGATAAAAAATTCTAAAAATGTCATTGCATTTAAAAAGAAATTAAAGTCATCCATGCGATCTAATGTTTTGTAATACGATATATTATGTCATATACGTATAGTACATAATTATGTATAATATAATGTTTGTAATTGTAAACTAATTAGAAAAAATAGCTAAATAGCAATAGCTAAATAAAGACTTATTTTATATATTTATTTTATAGACACCGAAGGCAGGCAAGGCAAATCGTAGTAGGTAGTGGTAGCGTCGCTGGTTCCCCAATTCCAGTTCCGTCGGTGGTTGTTGCATGCGGTCAACCCATCTTTTCGACTGCGACTGTCAGACGCTTGCCGACCGGCAGATTTACGGGTGGATGGCGTGCATTGTCTCAACTGTCTCTCTCCTCTAGGAACGACTACAGGTTATACAGCCATGGTTCGACCCCGAGCACGGGAGATTTAGATTGTCTCTGGGTTACTGGTACTTTGTACTATGTTACGTATTATCTTACATGCGTGCTATCGAATTTTCGGATCTTGTACGTTATCGGAAGGAAGTTTACGCTAAAGACGACATGTCCGGTTACACGACTACACTTTAAAAATAGATGATCGTTTCTATTTTCAAAATATGTGTTTCTGCTTGGTACGTTTTCCTGATGCTTTTTATTACAAAAATATATAGAATAAATAATTTATATGTATTTTTGTTCTATTTTAAATTATGCATAAAATCAAAGATAAAACTCCTTTCCTTAAGAGTGAGGCAGTTAACAGATTGTGACACGTTGATAATTTAATATCGGTCACAACGAAGAGCGAATTATTCATTTAATTGAAGTTTTTTTTTTAAAGATGTGTTTAATATTTAACAGTATATCATCATATGTGTTAATCACATCAAATTTGCAAGTACGGCAAGTCTACGGCACAGAAAGTGACATTCCTCAATATTAATGCTGCTATTCCGGTTATCACATTCAAATTTCAAGATCATTAGCTTAAATGAGACTTTAACTTGACAATTTAAATCAATTTAAATATACAGCAATTCCGAATATGTATGCTATTAAAATTTAAATAAATTTACGTTAAAGATTTTACACTTAAAGTAGGGGACAGAATTTAAATTTGTTTAAAGTTCTTTAAATTGCAAAATTTAAGTTAAATTTAATAACCAGAATAGCGTCATAAATATACGTTCTCTGAAGTATGTCTCAGCTCTATTCGGGAAAAAATTTTGCAGTTCATTGATAGTACGTTTACAGTGCTTTATTTTTATTAATTTTTGTGTTTGTGTATCGTCTTCCTCCTAAAAATATAAAAAATGTTGCAGTTTGCAGGACAATGTCTTATAAACGTACAACTATTGCGCAATGCCATATTCTAGTGAGGTAGAGTATATCAGTTATATCAGTTGCAGATAAAAAAAAAAAATTTTCCACATAAAATTGAAATGAAGGTAGACAATCTGGTCATACCGTGTAGATGACGCGATAGAATCGGAAATGAATCGTGTTCCAGTTGTCTCGACACCACAACACCCCTTCACTGTTGATACATTAGATAGGTAGTCACTGGTTTAGTAACATGCTAACGATAAGCTAGGACTAAACTAAGGGCCGTGCGCTGTTCGTGTTGAACAGAACGGAAAAACATTGCAGCTTGTGTAGATAACGTAGCAAAGACACACAAAAGTTTCTAAAACCGAAACATCGTTACGTATTGGCTCGCAACATCCAACGCTAAATGTACATATATCGTGAACGCGAACACAGTTGCTGCCTTATTTATTGACCAACAGATCCATACTCATTAACTGTTAGGGAAAATTATTTTAATTCAAATTTTTACTTTTATTTCAATATATTTGTGAAATATTTGCAATTTGATTGTTCGTTTCAAATAAAATGTTTTTTGAAAAAATAAGATAAAAGACAGAATTTAAAATATGTTTTAGGAGTAATATGTTTTTTCTTATTTTATTTCAACTTGGCATTATCCCTAATAATAAAATAATAGAATCAAATAATAAAAATATCAATTTTTATCCAAAATTATGTGTTATATAGTAAACAAATAATTTTGCAAACTTTAATATAATTTCCATTTTTTGCCCAATCTTGCCGTATAATAGTACTTATATTATGTTACATGTAATAGAGAACGTTGTTTATTGTGTTGAGCTCAGATATTTGCGGCCAAAGCATAGCTAAAGCCAAACAATCTGGGCGTAACATAAAAAGAGAATACTAATCCAAGTGACATATAATAGTTTTTCTTCAAGCGTTCGAAGCAAAACTAAACTAAAAATACATACCAAGTAACCAACTGTAAAGCAGTAATAAGTACTTATACTTATATGTGTTACGTGATTTGTGAGAATTAATGTTTCTTTGGTTGAAAATGCAATTTCTAACCAATCTATCAATGAACATTGTATTTTTTGCACTTCTTCACACATTTTCAATAATCAAATTCAAACAAAATCAATACAATTCTCAATTTATTATAATCTAAGTATTTTTAACATGGTCGCTAGTGGGACACATATATACTGCACGCGGCGGTTGGGTTTTAATCTCTTACCGAAATTTTGCATAGCGAAACTTCACGCCGGTTATTTCTAACGAAATTAAGGAATTAAGATTTCAACCAAAAACCAGATAAGAATCGGACCACTGCGTGTCAATAATTTGTATATATTATTATTATGTAAGTTACAGCTAACAATAAAACTATGTTCTTCATATATTTTTTCTTATTTAATACACCATTGCTATAGGATCATATACCTAACCTAATCTATTGACTATTTTCATAATAAATATTTGGTTATATTAATTTATAATGTTGCTTATTATTGATAGGACAATACAATATTAATTTCAAGTTTACATTTAAAATTTCTGTGTCAAATAATTTTGAAAATAAGCTATAGAATAAACGAAAATATATTTCAAAATTCTTATAATCCGATAAACCGCAACAGGCGTGCAGTTTCGTTATTCAAACTTGGAATTTTTTACACTGGCGTGCAGTTTATATGCTCCGGGCTAGTTTTGTCATTATAGGTCGATTATATTTTTGATATATTTATATATATATATATATATATATATATATATATATATATATATACAGTGTGTTGACCGCGACCCCGGAACATAGGACTTTAACATGTAAAATCATTTCCAAGGCTAACCCGATTTTTGAGCTAATTTTTAATATTTTCATATTAATTTCTGCCGTTATAGGGCATGTAAAATTAATTCTGTTTATTGATTCTGATGTAGAATTTTATGCTCTACAACTCTTATTTGTAGCTTTTTTACCTAAAATAATTAGGGAAGCAGGAAATTAAGAAAGTATGATTTTACATGTTAAAGTGCTATGTTCCGGGGTCGCGGTCAACACACTGTATATATATAAATAATGCATGTCGGCTAAGATATTAAGAAATATTGATAAGAATAAATAAATATCGTTTATTATACTTAATTGAAAATCAAATCAAATCGAAACCAGGACTTTCCAGTTTCCAGAGAATATATATATATATATATATATATATATATATATATATATATATATATATATATATATAGAAACTAATACATAATTAGCTTCTTCTACATAAACACTATAGTATTAATTAAATTAAAATTTAATGAATTGAATTGAAAAAAACTGAAAAGAACACAAAATACTACAATAAATTGGCATGAAGCACAATGAATAAACTGATTTTTTTTTTAAGTATCAGTTACCTACACCACTGCCATTAAATTACCTAACTTTTGTCTAAAATAGAAAATACTTAAAAACCACTTATAGCATTGTACAACGTCAATACTAATAAAATTCCATAATTAAGCGCGAACATAAATAATTGCGTCGGCAGTATAAAAATTAGGGGGTGAATACGTAATTGAAAGCAAAAAATCGGCATTTGAGCGAGCAAGCAAGCAACAACTGGTCCGCCGGGTAACTACACGCCATGCCATGCCATGCCATGCTATACCACGCCACGCTACATCTTAATTCCGTACGTCAGACGCAGGCGTTGCTTATTACCCGTGCGGTTATGAATGGTTCCTCGGTGAATTTTAATTTCGCGATTAGCGGAGCGCACTACGCGACCGGGGGCTGCTTTGTGACCGATTTAATCGCGGTTGACCAGTCAACGATACGAAATGCGGGATGCGGCTATTGGGCGAGGGGACCAATCAGCTGACCGACAGGGGTTAATCACGAGAGTGATTCCGATGGGGATTATCAATGATTATGGTCTTTTTTGCTGTTTCTATTGACAAATGTGTTTTTCACTCTGAATTAATCCGAAAAATGCATCTCCATTTTGATTATTACTCTGCGTTTTTCGTTTTTCGTGTGTGTGCTAGTTTCAATGTTACTGATAGATTTTATGTTTTGCATCACGTAGTATATGCTACATATGTTTCGATTTCTATTACTGATGTGTTTTACATGACAATTTCATTTCAATATGTCACTATCCTAAATATATAAAAAGTCTGCATTAAAATTTCATTAAACATTGTTGTATTTTTATGGTTTTTGCGTTTTTTTTATTTAATGTTCTAAATAATAAACATAGTGTTTATAAGTTTATTTTTTAATAACAAGATAACAACAAAATTGTATTTATAATAACAAATATTAAAAAAAAAAAAAAAAGATAAATTATGTTTTACGAAAAAATTCGCAAAATGAAATAATTGCAATAAATTTAGTTTATTTTACTTTTAGTTTTGTTAATATTATAATAAACATAAACCCATATTATATTTATTATTCGTGGCTGGTAACAACAGAGTAAAGATACTTTACGCCTGAAGTAGATGCGTAATTTTTTCTATAAATTTACTTACAAAAGTAGATAGTAAAAAATTTTTCAGCACTTATTACATTAAAATAAAACTTCGTCTGGTTGTATTTCTGTATTAATATTTATTAATAATCGACGTTTCATTTTTCTTGATGAAGATGTACGTTAAGTACCATTAATACAGAACTACAATCTAACGGCGTTTTATTTTAACAAAACAAATATTTTAATAAAATTAATATTAGTTGGCTAGTTCAATTTAAATTTAATTAATTTCTTTTTTATATGTAATCATGACGATAAGACGATATAAGAATCCAAACAGAAAACAGAAAAAAATGTCACCAGCTATCATTGTTTGTGAAAAATGTCCATCTTAAATAAAAATGTGTAAAGTATTTTTGCCCTCTCTAATTAATCAAAAGACTATTTTAAGTTTTGGAATAAATATACAAAACTATCAAAATTACACTTTCAATTTTAACATTTTCCGGCAATATTTAGTACTCGTAAAAACGGTTTCAAGACAACGTTATAAGAGCAAGACTAAATAAATAAACTAAAACACTCAGTGCTTGTAGTACCAGCTAAAGTTATTAACGCTGCTATCAAATTGTAGAGTAGTAAACGTAATACATATGTGCGTATAAAATGTACCAATATTTTAGATTTTAAAAAAATCTGAAAAAATTTAGTACAATAGAGAAAAAAATTAGCTACATAATCACTAAGTAACTTTTTTCTCTAACTTTTTCTGGTATGGCAGGAAAAATTATTGAAAATTAATATTTTTTGCATTTTAATTTTTTATTTTCATCAATTTTTCCTGCCAAACCAGAATGAGTTAGAAAAAAAGTTATTTAGTTATTATGTAGCTAATTTTTTTCTCTATATTACTGAATTTTTTCCTGTTGCCTTTTGCCCCTGTTGTACGCCATTGGCAGTATCCAGAAACTTTTATTTAACATAATTTAGTATGGTGTACCGTACCTACACTTCCTGCCAAGTATGATAAGGATACGTCAAATAGTTTTAAAGTACTGGGCAAAAATCGTTTTTAAATTTTTAAATAAAACACCCTGTAGCTTAGTAAGGAGCCTCATTTTATCTAAGTAATTTGCGTTAAATCTTCATATTCCGAGCCCAGGATACTCCAGTTAAAATATTTCCAATTACTAATAAATCACATTGTATATAACATTTGTTTATCAGTTTATTATGGGAAATTTTATATATTCTTTAATTATGAATACACACATACACACACACACACACACACCCATATATATATATATATATATATATATATATATATATATATATATTATATATATATATATATATATATAAACACTTTAAATGACAAAATAATATAGGTTGTTAAAGATAAACTTTATTATATTGTGATAAACTTTTAATTTATTAATAATGTTCAGTAAGTTATCAGTGAGATAATATCAGCTAATATATCATTGTCAATATTTTTTGTTTAAGCTAATAATGATTACTTTATTGAATATTTATATGAAAAATTAATCTATAACAATTACCAACATAAAGTAATATATTTTTGACACTTTGCTCAGTTTATAATTCTGAATCAAATAATATGAAACCAAAAATAACAAAAGTTCAGAAAATTTTTTTCTTAAATATTAAATAAACGTTTATTCAAAAATTAATAAAAACTTTTTAAACTTAAATTTGGCTAAAGATATTTAGCAATTCCGCGATTTGAACCAAGATCAATTTCAAGCTTGACATAATTATTAGTTACTTAAAATTTAAAACATGTATTTGATTTTTTGTGCCGTTTTTAATTTTATATCTCAACTGGTAAAGGAGTATTTGTGACAAAAAAAGCTTCAAACTTCAATTTAAAAAAATATATTTATTGTGTAATAATTAAATATAAATTCGAATTTCATAAATTCGTCATAGAGATAAGATAATAAAATTAGAAAATATCTGATGAATATTCTGATGCGTATTTGAAATACATATAAGTGCGTGCCGTGTAAAGTCGATGTTGCTTTTGGTATTAGGCGGCCATTCGTGCACGAATTTTACCGTTTACGGTAGGATTGTGCCAAACGTAGTATAAACGGTGTTTACCGCACGACGTAACGCACGTAACGCACAATACACCATAGCATACCGCCTTAGTGCCTGATGAATACGTTATTCGGTCGCAAACGATTATTTTATTCGCGGCATACTTTGCCCTCCAGGCAGCGCCAAGCCCGCTGAGCCCATCGAGTCTGCCTTTGTTTCTGTTTTCCTCCGTATTTTGATAAATAGCCACTTTTCAATGTCAAAAAAGTGTCTTGGCTTGAATGTAATATCTTGGGGCTCATTCATCTACTTGCTCCGCTCCACAGCTACAGCTACAACGCGACTTTTATCATTCCCCCTTGCCTCGCCGATTTCGTAATACTTCTGATGTGATGCAATGCGATGCGCCTGACTACATACGGGCCAATGAATAAATTATATTATACAGTACGGTATCATAATATATCTATATTTACATAGTTTATTTTATATAGAAAATGCACTTTTATATATTGTTAACTATACCTGAATTTAAAGTTGAATAATTATTATACGCTAACTTCGCACTTTATGAACAGTTTTATAGTAAATTAATTAATTTATATATATATATATATATATATATATATATGTCTTTTTAATTTTTAAATAATTGTTTGTTTTTCCGTGTTAACTAAAATGTATTGTAATGTTTTAAAACTTAATTTTAATAAATTTTTATTATACTTACCTATTAATTATAATTAATTTCGATATACTCTACGCATATCATCATCAGGAATATATATATATATATATATATATATATATATATATATATATATATATATGATAATCACAAGAAACAAATAAATAAATATATATAAATATATATTACATATCTGTACTGTTAATTTTTCATAACATCTAAAAAAGTATTGCTATTTTGATTTTCTGCACAAAAATTAAAATCATATTCATAATACAATAATATGTATAATATTTACTCTATCTTTAAATATCCGAGTAACTATCATAATATGAAAATCGATATGTAATAGTAGAGTACAGAAATTATTAAAATACTATATATACTATACTAATATTACTTAAGTATACCTACCTGCAAAACACAAGCATAATCAGCAAGCATATAATATAATTTGTACAGAATGTTCCAAAACCTTTTAATTTTTTAAATACATAAAAATATAAATATTTTTTATAGAAAATATTTGTAATAATAAAATTTTACGTGACAACTACATACAGTAACAACGAGAGGAAAGAAAAATTATTATTACATTTAGAATATAAGAATTTAATAATTAATCAGTTTTCTTCGAGCAACAATAGTGAAGAAAAATGACTCCTAAGACTTGGCAGAACACCGAGTCCTTATATCGAGTTCCGAGTCCGAGTATTTTTAATGAAACTCGGCGAGTTTGTGTCTGGGTACTCGGGCCCGAAAAACCCTACTTGCAATCATAAAATTTTGAATGACGATCGAACAAGCTGACAACGCACACACATACACTCTCATAAACTAAGTTTGAATTCGTCATCTATATGCAAACGTTTTTTTTTTTTAATTTCGGAAAATATTACAGACACCGTACAAACACTTTTTCTTGCAGTCAAAGAGGTAAAAATAAAAAAATCTTTTGTAACAGCCTGTAGTTGTAGTTAAGTAGGGCCGGGCCAGGCCAGGCCAGGCCGGGCCGGTGACCGATGACCGAAGACCAGATCCGGTGCAGATCGGTATTAGAGCCGGTCACGACTATGCGTACAACCATAATGAGTTGCTTAGGTTACATTACGAAACACGATGCGGTGTTTGTCCGTGTCGGTAATATCGGTAGCGCAACATATCTGGTCGGTCTAAGCTCGAATGGTATATTATATGGTATGAAATGGGATGGGATGGGATGGGATGGACATTACGTGGATCATGGCAGATTAGATGTTTCTGTTTTTCCTTCGTTTCTTAATCGCATGCGAGCAACGAGTGAGTATACCCGTTCGCAAACTCCGGAAATTAAACAGTCATTGACGCTGGCCACTGATTCACTGACCGCTGCGCTGTGCTGAACTACCACGATATCATATTATGTAATAAAATTACGCTAAATTTGTTTTCAGTAATTACTAACATATACCGTTTATTATATAAGTTAAATTTATTTAGTTTTTGCTATACAACATGTAATTTGATTTTTATACCAGATTACTAAAAGCACGGGATAGCTGTATCAAATGACTAAACTATCTTTTGAACTAGGTACCGAGACGTTTTGAAATATAGGCGTCGCGACGTTTTAAAATATGTTTTCGTTAGCTATCGCTAAAACTTTTAAATCTAATTGTAAGTATTTTTTGACTTTATTCAAAAATATTAAAATTTGTTAGTTTTGGATATACCTACACATTTAAATTGTAGACACTCTACAAAAAAATACAGAAAAATCATTCTACGAGTACTTCAAACATGTCAAAATTTTAAGAAAATAAAATAAAAACAGTTTTCAAAAGTCTAATATTTTTTTTTCTTTCGTGTAGTACTGTGGCATATTGAACGTAAATGCAGCAGTGAATTTTAATTTGTGGATTTGATTTCGATATGGTATGGTACATGAAAAAACAAACTTTATGTAAAAGAATCTATATAGACATTTTTTTTCTCAATTTTTGGTAAAGCAAAATATTAGTTAATATCAATTTTAAAACCGAACTCGTAATACGGGTCAATATGTTTTTCCATATTGTACTACTGTAATTTTTGCAGATGGCGCGCGTTTCATGTCATCGCAATTTTGAAATTTGTGAAGTAAACAGATTCAGAATACACATAGATGAATCATAAATCGCTATACTTTTCAAGAACGCGAAATAATTGTGTCGAATAATTGTGACAAATAATCAGTCGGTGGTTTGGGCTCAACAAACAAAGTTACTGCTTTAGGATACCGAATGGTGACTTTTGGGGTTTTGCGTCACCTTTTACAATGACACATTTTTGTCGTGAACTCTTTATAGTGTTGCAAATAGTAGAATTTACCTTATGTGATTAATACAAACAAAATTTAATTTTGTATACTATATTGCATAATCTTCAAGTTGCTAATTTAAATAAGTCGAAAAGTAGTTACCTAAACAAAATAGTGATCGTGTGAAAAGTGTAATAACGGATATAAGAAGAGTATAGAATAGAGGTCGAAGTGGTAGTTTTGTAT